>ML682059.1:12154371-12520154 GCA_007922195.1 Podocnemis expansa | reverse complement strand
AATATAATATAATATAATATAATATAATATAATATAATATAATATAATCAACTTAGAGCTAGCCAAAAACTAAATTGTAATTAAAATCAAATACTTGAAAAACATTTAATGAACTGATTACTGTACATTTACATACAAATAACTGGTTCTCAAATATCAGTCACTCATCTTTGATTTTCAGTTGACATTAACTGAGCATAACTGAAGAAATGTTCAATATTCAAGCACTTTCACAGATTCACTGTATTTTTAGGCCAGAAGAAACCATTCCGGAATATTCTTTCCTTCCATTTACTTAATTAAAAAATTATCAAAAATGTATTGTTTCAATCCAAATACATTTTTAAATGCCTAGCATCACCTTTTATCTTTCTGGTATATTTGAACCATGGGAAAACTGCACTATCAGCTTCTCTAATAACACTTGCATAAATCTATAGTTAAATGAGTTTAAAAATAAAATGAAAATCATATAAATCTGAAAAAAATCTGTACTCCATATTTCTTTTTATTTATTTATTTATATATTTATTTCAGTATCACCTAGAAACTCCAATCCCGGATGACAGCCCCACTGCACTAGACTCCAAATAGACATGCAAATACAGATAATCAAAACACTATTGTATAAAATTGTTTTCTGTTGAAAAATGTGGTTCCATAAAAGAAAAATTCTGCAGGAAAACACTGATTGTCTAAATGTTTTATTTTTGTATCCGAAAACTCAAATGAAAATTTTGTTCCATTACAATTTACATGAGATTTTGTTAAAGTTGCTTGGAAATAAAAAAAAAAAAAGTTTCAGTTTTTGGGAAATACTTCAGATTCTGAGAATTTTTACACTCCTTTTTCTCTTTTCTATTCAATGTTAATACATGCAAAGTAATGTATACTGGGAAACATAATCCCAACTATACATATGAAATGATGGGATATAAATTGGCTGTTACTACTCAAGAAAGAGGTTTTGGAGTCATTGCAGACAGTTCTCTAAAAAGATAAGCTGAATGTGCAGCAGCAGTCAAAAAAAAAAACTAACAATGTTAGGAAGGGGATAGATAATAAAACTGAAAATATTATAATGCCTCTATATAACTCCATGGCATGCCCGCTTCTTGAATACTGCATGCAGATCTGGGGGCCCCATTTCAAAAAGTTACACTGGAATTGGAAAAGATAAAGAGAAGGGCAACTAAAATTATGAGGGTTATGGAACAGCTTCTCTATGAGGAGAGATTACAAAGACAGACTTTTCAGCTTGGAAAAGTGATGACTAAAGGGGGATAAGACAAAGGTCTATAAAATCTTGACTGGTGCAGAGAAAGTGAATAAAGAAATGATATTCACTCCTTCACATAGCACAAAACCCAGGGGTCACCAAATTAAATTAATAGGTAGCAGGCTTAAAACAAACAAAAAGAAGTACTTCACACAACACATACTCAGCCTGTGGAACTCTGACAGGGAATCTTTGGAAGACCAAAACCATAACAAGGTTAAAAAAAGAACTAGATAAGTTCATGGAGGATAGGTTTATCAATGGGTATTAACCAGGATGAGCAGAGATCCAACACCATGTTCTGAATATCCTGAACATCTACTCTCTAGAAGCTGGGAGTGGACAAAAGTGGATGGAATACAGGGGCATCGCTGGTGCCTGGCACGCAGGGCATGTGCCCCGAGTCCCAATGCCAGGGCCCCAAGTGTCCAAGGCAGCCCCTGCATCTCCCAGCCCCGTCCCAGGCTGGAGATCTGGGGCATGGCTGGCTGCTACTCCTGCCTCTCCCAGCCACGGCAGTGCCTGCCACTCTGGCAAGGAATTCAGGCGAGGCTGCCTGCAGCAGTGCCAGCCTCTCCCGTCCCCAGCCCTGGTCCCAGCTGGGGATCCAGGGCCACGCAGGTTGCAGCAGGAGCCCGAGGCCGGATGGGGCCCTGGCAGAGAATAGGGGCTGTGAGGGGTGGGGCCCGCACCCATGCCCAGAGTCTTGCCCCGAGGCAGTGACCCTCCTGATGGAACACTTGATGATTGCTTGTTCTCTTCATTCTCCTTGAAGCACCTGACATCAGCCACTGTTGGAAAAAATGATACTGGGCTAGATGGATCATTGGTCTGATCCATATGGCCATTTTTATATAGTGGACAGTGGAAAGAACTTTGAAAAATTTCAGCCATAGTGCAGAGTCCCTTGACTGAAGGGACAGATCCGCAATTGGACAATTTAAGCCATAGCTTATGAGCATTCTTTGTTTCTTCACTGACCCTCAACTCTTACAAATACCGGATTCATTAATAACGCTTTCTATGAATCTGAAGTTGGCTAGGAGACTGCATCCCATCCAATTTAGTTTATAAGTCTCTGTTGCCACTCCTCTTGGCTGCTGCATTGCAATACACTTGGGCATGAAATTGTCATCCATTAGGAAATTTCAACCGGTACAGAACGCTACAAGTCATTTCCTCTGCAACTGGGGCCATCATGAGTACATCAAATTGGTCTGTAGCTCCCTATCCTGGCTTCCCATAAAACCTTATCTCGAGTTTAAGATCTCTGTCCTTATCTTGAAGGCACTCAATGGCCAAGACACAGCATATCTAAAGATGGCTAATAATCAGTATGAGGACCATAACTCGACTCTTTATGGACAACAGAACTCTACACAATAAGGCAAAGCTTATTTGTGCAAGAGACTGAACTTTCATGGTTTACACTTGGAATGACCTTCCCCAGAATTCAAGAGCATCACAAACCTCACCACATTCTGTGCCAAGTGCAAGACACTCTTCTTCAACCTGCCTCTTCTCAAGGCTTGCTTACATAAACACTTAGTTTGTGACAAGCCAGGAAGTCAATCTTGCACTAGCCCGCTGTGACTGTGTGGAGACCCAGCTGACAAATCTTAGAGTTTAAGGACAGACAGAACCTTTAGATCATCTCTATGACTTGTATATCCCAGGCTACCACCACCACCACCCAGCAGCTGCACACTAAATTCAATAACCAAAATGAGAGGGAAGTAGTAAAATCCATAGGAGCCTAGATAACTATGTGCCACAGGCAGAGAATAACAAGGACCAAAGAGCACTAGAACTCTATACCCCTACAATGGCAAGGAAATGAGATATAGCCAGATACATCTGGCAAGTGACCTGCACTCACATGCTGCAAACACATCCTCCCCTTAAGGTCACTGCCATTCTCAACTGGGAGAGAATTCCTTCCTCACTCCACACGAGCCAAGCCACTAGACCCTGAGCATGTGAGCAAGAACCAGACAGGCAAGCACCTCACAGAAAGAATGCTCAGAGCTACCTCAGAGTCCACTCCACCCAATGCCCCATCTCCAGCTGTAACCATCCCTGGTGCTAAAGAAAGAAGATTAAAAACAACCCTCCCAGAAGAAACTGGAGTAATCCTTCCCCTCTAAGGGCCAGCTGAAATCCTGAAACACAAGCTTTAGGAATGTAAGACATAAATAAGAAGTGAGTTTCAAGACTGCTGAATCCTGCCTCTCAGCATCACAAACAACCTTGTCACACAATTTTACTCAAAACTTTGCCCAGTTGTCTATTAAAACTAATTAACTGTTGTTTTGCCACAAACTCCTATTTGAAGGCTGTTCCAGAATCTCACTCCTTTCCAGCCTAAATTTGTTTTTTTTTTGTTTTGTTTTTTTTTTCCCTCCTTGTGGCAGCATTGGTCATAAGGTTAATTAACTCTTCACCTGCCCAGTTACTGACCCTCTAATGTATTTATAGAGAGCAAACACAGCCAGCTCCAGCCTGCTATTTCCCATACTAAAGAAGCCAGCTGGAAGAGCTTCTTCCACTCTTCTCTTGTAAGGTAGGCCCTCCATTCCCCTGGTCATGCTAGTAACTTTTGTCTGCACCAGTTCCAGTTTAAATTCATAGATCTTGTACCTGATGTGATCAGAATTGTACACAGGATTCCAGGAGAAGGGGTACATCAGAGTGCAGTAGTGCACTGTTAGTGTGAATCAGCAGGGTCCACACAGACACATAGTGTACGGCAGGCTAGTGTGGGGAAGATTTACACCCTGACTTGCAGCAAAGTAAGTGTTTGTGTAGATAAGCCCTAATACAAACACAAACTGATGTGTACATTTAAAAAGAAACAAAACAAAACAAAAAACCCTATATCCTATCCAACAAAAGACTCCACTGCACGTACAGTTACCAATAATGGGTAGATGCTGAGAGAGAAGGAACCATGACAGATGTTAGTCAAGTCATTTAGTGCACTACCACAAGGTGCGTTCCTTTGTAGCATGAGGCACAGTTCACTTCCTGGTGGATTCTCTGAACCTTAAAGTCTTTAAACCACAATTAGAGGACTTTAATAACTCAGTCACAGGTTAGTGGTTTATTACAGAAGTGGGTGGATAAGGTTCTGTGGCTGGCATTGTGCGAGAGGTCAGACTATATGATCTTATTGATCCCTTCTGACCTTGAAGTCCAAGTCTATGATACTACAGTGATGAGGGTGATATTCCCTGTATAGAATAGAATCAAAACTGAAAGTCTTTGGTTGGAAGAATATAAACCAGTTTTATCATTTAAAATGCATAATCTCAAAATATATGAACACTTTAAAGAATAAAAATTTCTTTTTATTGTGGGCTCTACTTCTAAACAGTGATAACTGAATAGTGAACAATGTAATTCATGAATTACAAGCATTTGTTTAAAAAAACTGCCAACACTTACACTATCAACAAAGAATTATTTAACCAGCTCTCTTCCTGACAATGAATCCTCATCATTGCCTTCAAGGGTCTCCTGTAGAATTCCCATCTTGGTTTATAATCTGATAGGGGATCTTGTCATTATGGACCTGTTGGTGTATCCAGGGCCGGTCCATCCACAGAGGTGACCTAGAGCACCAAGAAATAGGGGCGCCAAGGGCATTCCCTCAGGGCTGTCCTTGGGGGGGACAAGGGGTGATGGCCCCTGGCCCTGCAGTTCTGTGCCCCCACTGCTGACCTGCCACAAGCAGGGCAGTGCAGGGCCCGCACCGCTGCCCCCCACGGCTGCGCTGCCTCCCCTCCCTCCCTACTGCTTTCGGTGCAGAGCCGAAGGCAGTGTGGGTGGGAGCCAGAAGCACACAACTAGCCTCTCCACTAGGCTGTTTCATCCCACCCCGTGGGTGGGGAACAGCCAGCTCAGGGGCAGAGCAGGCCAGCCCAGAAGCTGGGCTCCACTCTCTCACTCCTCCCCTGGGCTGGCTGTTCTGGGGGTGGGGCACGCCAGCCCAGAGGCGGGATGGGAGAGCAGAGCCCAGGCCCCAGACTGGCCTGCTCCACCCCCAGCTCAGGGGAGGGGCAGGAGTGCCGGGCCAGCCTTCAGTGCCCCCCTCCAGAGCCGGAGGGGGGGCCCCTACACAGGCCAATTGCCCCAAGCCCCACACCCCCCTCCCCCTGGGGAGTGCCAATATTACAGGTGCCCAGGGTGCCAGAAAAACCTTGGGCCAGCCCTGCGTATATCTAACAATTATCTAAAGCTATTTTAACATTGATTACACAATATTTAGCGCTCACCTGTATATTATATTTTGCATCAGTAAAGGACTTCACAAATGTAATCAAAAGGAATAAATTAATCATACCTCAGTAGAACCCATGGTAATAAATAAGTTCTTCTGCAAAAGTGAACTGTGGAAAGACCCATCTGTCCTCAAAGGAACATTTGACTTTTGCTGCCAATTAAATTATAAATAATATGTTACTAAAAATAAAATGTCCATGGAAATCATGTAATTCATCCAACTTCAATTTATGAACTAGAACTATAGCTTATTCTGAATCAGAGATGAATCTACAATTTCAGACATAATCCTGGCCTCAGTTTTATCTGAAAAATTAGTGCACAATCACAGCTTCCTGAAATTAGTTTAAATGTTTCTCTCTCACAGCAAAACTCAGGAGGAGGGGAAAAACTGTCAGAAAATTTAGAGTTTTCAATGTTTCCTTGGAAAGTTGTACTCCCAGGCTTTACAAATCTGCTGGATCCACTGGAATTTAGTGGACCTTATGGATTTTAGGTGAAGTGCAAGGAAAACTTAGCATCCCTCTTTCCAAAAACATAGCTCACACAAAAGCCATGCTGTCTCTGACTCCCTTTACTGTGTTTTCACAAACTGCTATCCCGTCCCTCTGAAGAAGGAAAAAGCACAAAGGTCTGACCAAAATGTACTGTGGTGTGAATTTCTACTCTGAAATCGCAAAGACCCCTGGAGTGTAATGCTATGCAGTGGCTTCTCCCCATCACTATCCTTGCTGCTCTATGACAACCCCTGCAAACCCACACACTGCACCAAGTGAACTGAATGTAACTGCGGTTGTGAGGAGACAGGGAAGGCTGTTACCTTTACAGCCCCACTGAGTCTGTGGCAGTAGGGATCAAATCGGTTCCAGATGCAGCCAGAGCAACAACAAGGCTGCTTTAACTTACACCAGCCACAGCAATCCCCACAGGACCGTTTTATTAACAGAGAATCAGTGGAATGCATCACATTTCAGTTCTAACCCTTCACAGCCCCAGAATGCTCCCTCTTGGCCCCAGTTGGCTTCAACAGGCTCCCTCTACTGGAGGGCCAGGAGGGACTCAGGAAAAGCTAGTATAGCTGGAGGAATTCTCAACAGCCCCTTTAGGGGCAATTTTAAGGTCCTTTTATGCTGCTCTGGAATCACAAAATCACCTTAGCAGAAGCTGACAGTCTGGCCCTTTCTATTAATATAGAAGTTTCACTCAGCCTCCAGGAAGGGAAAAACATGCTACAGGGCCACCACTCCCTATCTCTCCATTATGTAGTCTACCCTTTGCTCCTGTCCATAGCACAGAATAGAGGAGAACCTGGGACCCATTTTGATTCAGTAAGAGCTGATATATTTTTCTGAACTCTCTTGAATTAGCATTTCCCTTCACCAGAGTTGTGCATGGTTCAGACCAGAGGTGGAGAATGAAATAGTTGACCTAAGTCTCCCATTTTTACAGTGGTTAGATTAGGTCCCCTAGTTTTTGTATCCCTTACCAGTGAACAGTTTAACCTAGTGAACAGTTTTTGAGTCCCTTACCAGAGTGAACAGTCAAGCTGAACCCTTCAGAAATCTGGAAAAATTTCTTTTTTTGACCATTTCTAAATCTTCTGGTTTTTAGTGAGATTAAAAATAATACCACACCACACCAAAAGGGTCTGCTCCTGTCCCCACTAAAGTCAACAAGGATTTTGCCAGTGACTTCAGAGGGAGCAGGATCATACCTATGGTTTGTACACACAAATGTTTATGTAAGAGAATGGTTTTCAAGATTTACTAAGCTTCCTAAAAGCTACGCAATTGCCTTTCAAAGAAAAAAAATGGTTTTAATCTAATGTTGCTATTTGCATCTGTAATGATAGAAACATACCTGCTGTGCATCTTGGTAAAAGAAAAGTAACTTTTTAAGTCCTCTAGGTGCAAAGAATTCTCCTACAAGCTGAAACTAAAACAAAATTGAAGAGCTAGTTAATTGTAAAACAGTCCGAGGAAAGTCTGATATATGGCAATTTAGGAAAAATATTTAATAAAATACAAAATAAATACTACCTTTTCATCAGAAGTAACAAAGTCCTCTACTTCCTGTTCATTTAATCCTATTCCATCGGCCAATCTTAATATCAAATACTTGTGTCTATCATCTAACTGAGCTCTCCTCTCCTCTTTGGTGACTCTGGCATGCTTGGCTAATTCTTTCCTAGCTTCAGTGGATAACACAACATTTTTCTTCCCAGTTGGCTAGAAGACAAAAATGTATTAGACAATATATTATTTTTCAGCACCCTTTTTTTTTTGTTTAAAATGTAAGGAGCATATGCTGTTGCTTTTTAAGATAATTTAAAAAAATAATTTCAAAAGGGAGATCTGATGGAAGGTACGTTATTTGGCTTACTGATATGCCTTTTAACACATTTTAAAAGGTTTTCAAAGTTATTTTAAAGTAAATTATTCAAATATTTGCATACATAGATAACTACAACACCGTATGAGAAAACACCATTAAAAAGTTAACTAAAAAAAATCAGTTTTAGGTAACTCATCAATTCAAAAACATTACACTTTATAGGGTCAGTAAAATTAAAACTTCAGATCTGCACCCCAGAACCAGATCTGTATTCAGAATTAAATCCACAATGAAAGTATATGTCTATATTGGACATAATCCAAAACCAATGAACTCTAGGAATCCAGTTTCCAAACCTGTTCATATCCCAGATTTAGCACTGTGAACCATCACTTCAAGAATGCTATTGTTAGCGGCAAGTCTCTGGACAGTTTCCCCCTCAGGTCCTATCCTGCCTGCAGTCATCTATCAACCTGAGCACCCTTAATCTTGCAACAAGAACAGACAGGTACAATTTGGTAGCAAACCCCAAGTATGTTTACTGTCTACATGCAGATATAACACAAGTCAGAAATCCCTCCTCTTTACATCCCAGATAAACCCAATTATACAACATGCGGGCCAAAACCTATTTATAAACACACTAAATCAGCCTTTGGAACAAGTAAACCCAGTCCCCAGCGGTAACAACAGACAAACCCTTAAACTGACAACCAATCCCCGCAACAAGTAAATTAGACCATCCAAAGTGTCACACCTGCCTGCCTAACCCAGAGCTCTGAAGCGGACGACTCAAGTTCGGAGCCAGTCCAGAGCCCATAGGAGCTCGACAGATTTGGTATGGGAGTCGAAGGTCAACATCTTCTGGAGAAGGCAAACGTGAATACCTCCGAAGGAATTAGTGCCATCCTCTCACAAGATTTAGGGACAGGGGAGAAGCCCGTGGCATACGGCTCTCATATGCTAACCAAAGTGGATAAAAGATTCTCCCAATGCAAGCATGAGGCATTGGCACTTGTTTGGGCAATCACTCACTGGGAGTACATGATAGGCCTCTCCTCACTAATTGGTACATCCTTTTGGGTCAGATAAACCAGGGGCACATATCGAGCCCCCAAATAGCAAACTGGATGCTAACATTAGTTAACCAGGAGATAATGCCAGACAACACCAGGCAACACAAGTTGGCACCATACACTTTGCTATGTGAGGGTGCCAACCATGAGTGCCTATACTGGAGGCACCCAGTGACTTGGAAAGCTCCCCATTTAAGGTGGTAACCATGACAGAGGAGTGCTGCATTCCATTGGGGAATGTGTGGGCAGTAGATGGGAGCAGTTACTATTGGAAGGGAATCCAGGTGGCTGGCTACACTGCCGTGAATCACCCTGAAGGTCAAACCTTCCAGGGGACAGTAATGCCAGCCTCAGCCCTGGCAGCAGACATGGTGGCGATCCTCATTGTGTTGGATGAGGCTGGTAATGAGGAGGATATTTTGATTGTAACCAATTCCAAGTGGGTGCTCAGCACGCTTGTAGACTGGATGCCTGTTTGGCTTCAGAGGGGCATGAGAACAGGTGATGGTAAGGTTGTGGCTCATGCCAAATATCTCTGGTGTGTATAGAAGTTGGGAAAAGGCCGAGTGGGGCAGATCTACTTGGGCAAAGTCAAGGACCACTCCAAGTCCAATGAATTGTGGACACCTGTGAATACACGAGCAGACCAGCTGGCCAAGGAAGCAGCCTGACTAGGCCCAGAGGCATCATGAAAAGGGTCTGACTCGGTTGTACTATCAGTGAAACCAGTAAAGGCTAAAATCCCAGATGGCTCTGATATGTTAGATACTAAGGAGTTGCAGAAGAGAGACAAAGGTATTGAAGCCCTAGTGAAAGGATGAGAGCACCATGGGTGCAATGTTCCCTCTAAGCTGTGCTGGCACGCTGCAGTGCAGCCCGCCACAGCCGCAAGCACAGAGAAGGCTGCCGGCAGTGCATGGCCGGCAGCCACGGTCCTGGCTGAGAGCTCCTGTGGAGCAGGGAGTTTTCAAAACTCCCGCCCAGAGAAGTTCTAACGGACCATGCCCAGAAAATCTGAGCATGCTCCGTAGAGCTTCTCTGGCCCCAGGAGCTGTAGCTCGGCTGTGCGGCTCCAGCCCCAAGGAAAGCTTGTGGGGGCTGCCAGCAGCGGGGGCGGGGCCTCCAGGAGTGGGGGCGAGGAGGCTGCTGGGCAGCCGGGAGTGGGCCCGTGGGAGTGGGGGGCCACCTGGAGTGGGGGCGGGGAGGCTGCTGGGTAGCAGGAGTGGGCCCGCAGGAGCAGGAGGGCCGGCCGGGAGCAGGCCCGTGGGGGGGGGGGGCGCGGCAGCACAACGAGCAACATGAGTTGCTCAGCTGCCAGCACCTCTTACAGGGAACATTGCATGGGTGGTGTATTTACGAGGAGAGCAAGGGGCTGATTTGGGCCAGAACAATAGGGGCGGATGATGAGAGACCACATTTGGTTTTGCCAGACTGTCTCAGGACTGAATTGATTCAGCTGACCCACTCCCAGGGGCATTTCTGTAGAGATAAGACTGTGGTGTGAGTGTTAGAGGTGGCCTGGTGGCTTGAGATGACTAAACAAATAGAGAGGTTTATCAGGAAATGCCTGGAATGTGCATATAACAACCCCGATGCACAGATGAGTAAGGGTCCTCTCAGGCACCCAAAAATTATAGGTCCATGACATAGAGTACAGATGGACTACACTGGGCCCTTACCAAGGGCTGGTAGAGGGAAGAAATATGTTCTGGTAGTTGTGGATGCCTTTAGCAAGCGGGTGGAGACCATTCCGATGACAAATAATACTGCTCTCACAATGGCTTGTGTGCTGTTAAATGAGGTGTTCTCTTTATTTGGCTTCCCAGAAAACCTAGATTCAGACCAAAGCCCACACTTCATTGGGGAAGTTGTAAAACAAATGTGTCAGGACCTGAACATTTGGCAACGATGGCACATTGCAGGCCATCCCCAATCATCCGGCCTTGTAGAGCATACAAACTGTATTCTGAAAACTGCCCTCCATAAGATTATCAGTCAGTCTGGAAAAGACTGGGACCAGAAGTTACCCTTAATCCTCATGGCGGTTAGATCCACAGTGGGCACATGAGTATTTGCCAAATGAAGTGTTCACTGGTTGGAGAATGAGGCTGCCCAAGATGTGGTGGATTGAAGGAGGGGTGCCACCAGACAAGTTACAACCCCAGTTGAAGTTAACTGAGTACTGTACATGGAAAAGCTTCTAGACCACATATATGAAACGCAGGTGCAGGTAGCCCTTCAGCTGAAAAGGAATGTAGAGGGTATGGACAAAAGGTTAGCTGATAAGTTGAAGGCCGTGGAATGGCAAGTAGGAACCCCAGTCCTATACAAATACTTCTCGGAAGGAGGACACGTATTAAGCTTATGGTGGGTTGGCCCTGTCAGGGTTGTCAACAAGGCAGGACCAAAGTATATCAGATTGAGCTATGTGATAAAAGAGGGAAAAGATTTCTTAAGTGGTTCCATAGCTCCCAGCTAAAGGAATGGAGGTCATACAAGCACTGAAGGGTCGGATAATTGTTAAGTACTGATGTTTCTTCTTCTCTTTCATAGGAGGATGCACCACCAACCCTATTCGTCCATCGCCATTAAACCAATGTCAATTATGCTATGTTTTGTTAAACTGAATTGTACCATGTTAATTACGTTATGTCTTGCTGGACTGAGCTGTACCATGATTGTGCATAACAGACAATATGTGTGGTGTTGGGCTGCAAATGGATATGTGAAAGAATGGGAAGCACACAAAGGGGAGATGTTTCCCATATTGGCAACGATAGAGGAGGGGTGGATCGATATCCACACTTATATGTCCAACTGGTCCTGTTTCTTAGTATGGAAGGAGATTCTTGGGGAAAGACAGGTACTGTCATATAGTCTTTCCACTGAAAGTCCAGATGTGTCATTATATAGTAAAAAGGGGGAGATTGTGGCACATCTTAGGAAAGAGGCTCACAAGTGTGAGTGGGACATCAGCAGAGGTCCTCACTCTGAGGTGCTAATGCACTGTGAGCAGGTGCTGCACAATGCAGAGAAGGCCTGTGTATTCTTGCAAGCTAAATTTGCTGAAAGGATTAAAGTAGGAGAGCTTGCCAATGTCACCATGGTCATGGGTGTCAGCACCATAGTGAGAGGAGTTACATCTTAAAGACTCCAGCCAACATAAAAAGTCAATATATACGATGCACAAGTCTCATGGTAATGTTCCCCATATGACCATTAACTCTAATGAGTTCTGCAACGACCGAGATGTCAGCATGCTTTTTAGCCTGAGATTTTTGCTGTCTCTTTAGTATCAGAGCAAATCTTGACTGGATAAAGACATATGAGTAGAAAAATAGTGTAAGGCAATCTAGTAGAAATTTGTGTTAAAATAAAGTTAGAAATAGCATAATATGTAATAATTAGTGATAAAGTAGCTATAAGTTATCATATACAAGTGTTAAAACAAAGCGAGTATTCAAAAATGCACTCAGCAAGTGAAATCTGATCTCCATACATATGGATCACAGGAGAACAGATCGAATAGATGTATCTCTTTAAGGAAAAGTAGGTCAAGATGGAGGAAGATTTTAAACTTTTGAACTCCCTCATTCCCCCTCCCATCAAGTATTCTGAGTTCTCCTCCCACTGTCCAATTACCCCCAAAACCCTTTGATCTCTATCACATCACCTCACAGATGCTGAATGAAATCATCCTTTTTGTGACTGATTGAGGATGAAATCACCCTTCTTGTGAGTGGTTAGAGGGGATGTAAGTGGATAATAGAGTGCATAAAAGAAGCAGCAGAACTTTGGAAATCTCTCCCACTCCTTCTTGGGTTCCACTGGCCTCTGGCTATGTTCCCGCTGCCCTAGGTGTCACACTATCTATCACTCATCCCCAGAGAGAGTAACAACATCTCTGGTGGACTTAGTCTCTGAGCTAAGTTGCGGGACTTAGTATAGTGATATGCTTGTAGAAGGCTGTGAATTTAGAGACACTCCCCAGCATGGGCCACTATTGTGTAAATTGGGAGACATGCCTCAGAGAAGATTTAACATGGCTGCTCCCAGGTACACACCTGGATACCTGTCTGTATGATTAAAGTTCTATTCCTTACTCATTCAATAGTATCATCTTTAATGAACCCTCAAGATCATTACATGGTGTCAGAAGATGGGGAATGAGTTTGGAAACTAAAAAGACTTGGAGGAAAACTCCTGCATTTGCACGTGAAAGCAGCAAAACATCAGGGATCTCTGAAAACAAAGAAAGCCTTCAGCAAGTAAGTGTAAGCTCTAACAATGGATGTTTTACAGGCTCCTTCACCTCTCCAAATGTCTGGTAATGCTGCAGAAAACTGGCTAAAGTTTAAGCAGCGATTTCTGTAAATTAATGTGACTTTTGAGAGGCATAGATTTTTTACATGCATGCAAAAACCGGATAATACCATAGACCAATATGTTACAGAATTAAGGAAACTCAGTAAAAGCTGTAACTTTGGTGGCTTGGCAGAGTCTCTGATGAAAGATAGACTCATTTGTGGCATTACAAACAATGGATGAAGAGAAAGACTGCTCAGAGAGGGAGAGATCTCTTTGAATGAAACCCTTCAAATATGTAGGGCCACTGAAATGGTAAAAACACACGTAAAAGAGCTGAATTCACCAGAAAGGACAGTGCATGCACTTAGACAACCAGCATGTAGCCAGAGTGGTTCAAATCACAATGTGAAACCAACCCCTGCTATCAGGAAGACTGAGTCCAGACAGTCTTGTGGCAAGTGTGGATCACAGCATGGTCCCAAACAGTGTTTTGCCTATGGGAAACTCAGTCATAACTGTGGGAAACTTAATCATTTTGCAAACTGCTGCAGATTCCAAAGGCGCAAAAATCAAGTACATTTAGTTACTGACAGTGAGACTGAGGAGTGCTTTGTAGATGTACTGGGATCAAGCAAACCTAGTGAGAGGGATTGGATACTGCCTCTTGTCAGTGAATGGAACAATCATTCCACTGAAACTAGACACAGAAGCTCAGGTTAACATTCTGTCTACACGAGATTATGAGAGACTGAGAATAAGACCCAAGCTGGGACCAACAAACATAAAAGTAACTGGGTATTCTGGAACAAATATACCTGTGCAGGGACGCTGCTTCGCTAGTGTTAACCATAAGAACACCATGTACAGGCTGCCTTTCATTGTAGTGCCACAGGAGGTGACACCAATTTTGGGCTTGGCCGCCTGTGAGAAACTGAATCTGGTAAAAAGGGTGGTCTCACTACAAGATAGGCCTGCATCTGGCTATGAGGCACTCCTTGAAGAATATCAGGACCTGTTTCAGGGATTGGATTGCTTGCAAGGTGAACATACAATCTGTATAAACAAGCAGATCCCTCCAGTTATTCATCCATGTAGAAAGGTGCCATTTGCATTCCGTGATAAACTCAAGGCTGAGCTTGAAAGGATGGAAGCAATGCAAGTAATACAAAAAATAGAGGAGCCAACGGAATGGGTGAGCTCCCTAGTTATAGTGCAAAAAAGTAATGGCCAGCTACGCATATGCTTAGATCCCAGAGACCTCAACAGAGCTATACAAAGAGAACATTTCAAACTACCAACTAGAGAAGAGATTATGGCTCAGTTTGAAAATGCTCAATACTTCAGTAAATTGGATGCATCCTCTGGATTTTGGCAGCTAAAATTAACAGAGGAAAGCTCGAAATTATGCACATTTAATACTCCTTTCGGAAGATACAGATTTTTACGCTTACCCTTTGGCATAGCTTCAGCACCAGAGGTGTATCACAAAACTGTACACATGATCTATGAACATATTAGCGGTGTGGACACCTCCATGGATGACATCATTATCTGGGGCTCTACAAAAGAGAAGCATGATCGTCGGCTTCGGCAAGTGTTAGATGTAACTAGAGCTGCAAACCTCAAACTAAATAAGGACAAATGTGTGTTAGGAGTTAGAGAACTGACTTTTATAGGGGACATTGTTTCTCATGAAGGTGTAAAACCAGATAAGAGGAAGATTTCAGCCATTGAAATGATGTCACATCCCCAGTCAAAGAAAGATGTCCAACGGTTCTTGGGAATGGTTAACTATCTTGGAAAATTCATACCCAATCTTTCTGCCAAGTCGGCACCATTCAGACAACTCCTACAGGACAAAAATGAATGGTGCTGGGATGCTGCACAGGAGGAATCATGGAGAAGTTTAAAACAAGACTTGATACAGGAACCAGTACTGAAATTTTTTGCTCCAGAGAAGCCCATTAAAATTTCAGCAGATGCATCACAGTCGGGGTTGGGTGCTGTGATTTTACAAAAACATGAAGATTGCTGGCAACCTGTGGCATATGCATCCAAATCACTGACTGATGCAGAGACTAGATATGCACAGATTGAGGAGGAGCTTTTAGGAATCTTGTTTGCCTGTGAGAGATTCAATCAGTATATTTATGGACAGAGAGTGGAAGTTGAAACAGATCACAAGCGCTTGATTGCATTATTTAACAAACCACTAAATGACTGTGCCTTAAGGATTCAAAGAATGATGATCAAATTGCAGAAATACAATTTATTGGTGACCTACACACCAGGCAAATTTATGTTCACTGCAGATGCACCTTCCAGAGCAGTAGCACCCATGGTACCTGAGAAGACACTGGAAACAGAAGTGCAAGCCTATGTAGATATGATTGTGAGCGCAAATCCCATAACTAACAGAAGACTGCAATGCATAAAAGAAGAGACTGAGAAAGATGAATCATTGGGACTCCTCAAAGAGGTGATAATTAAAGGATGGCCTGAAATAATAAGCAGTTGCTCTCTAAGTATAAGAGACTTTTGAAACTGCAGGCATGAACTGACTGTGGTAGATGGGGTGATTTTCAAAGGTGGTAAGGTTGTAATACCACAGAGCCTCCGAAAAGAAATGTTACAGAAGATTCATGAAGGTCACTTAGGAACTGAGAAGTGCAAAGAACGAACACAAGAGGTCATGTATTGGCTGCGGATCAATCACGACATTACCAATGTGGTAAAAAACTGCTTTTCAGGCTTGAAATACAGGTCATGCCAACAGGCAGAGACACTGAGACCCCATCCTGTTACACAGAGACCTTATGAGAAGGTAGGTGTGGATTTATTTACCTGGCGTTCCAAGGATTACTTAATAGTCACTGATTATTACTCTTTATATCCAGAAATTTGCACACTGAACAGTACTAATAGTAATTCAGTGATCACTGGCATGAAAGGAATTTTCTCCAGACATGGAATTCCTGACGAGGTCTTCAGCGACAATGGGCCACAATTTTCAGGTGCAGAATTCAGGCAGTTTGCCTTAGATTGGGATTTTCATCATGAAACCTCCAGTCCCAATTATCCCCAATCAAATGGACTGGTGGAAAGGTCTATACAGACGGTAAAGAACCTGATGAAAAAGACTTTTGAAAGTGGAGGTGATCTGTATACAGCATTGCTGGTCTACCGAAGCACACCCCTGAAGAATGGCTTTTCTCCAGCTCAGCTGTTAATGGGAAGAAGGATCAGATCTAATTTACCTATTACTGATAAATTGCTGCAATCTAAGAACAATGCTAACGTTCGGAAGATGAAAGAAAACCAGAAGTGGAAGCGGAAATATTATTTTGATAAAAGGGCTCGTGATCTTCCATCCCTTTACCCAGGCGACAGAGCGTGCCTGAGGAATCACTCTTCTAATACCTGGGGACAAAGAGGTACTATTAAAAAACAGCTGCATCCACGGTCTTACGTGGTCCACACAGATCAAGGGGACACATTTCAACGTAATTGACGGGATCTACGACTTATTCCAGAAAGTTCCAACACTGTGGAAGTTGAGGTAGATTCTGGCATGCCTCCCCTGATTGATCTGATATCTTCAACACATGGTAATGAAACCATCAGGGAACAAGAGAATTCAGACCTGAACAAAGGACCAATACTGAGAAGATCTAATCGAGTCATCAAACATCCAGAAAAACTCATAGAGACATACTAGGATATGAGGGAAGTGGGTGGTAAAGACTCACTTGAGAGTGATGTGCTAGTAACCTCCCCTCTCTAGGTAGTTCAGATTCTGGGTTTATGGACTGTCCTTCTGCATGTTTTTTTTAGAGAGCTGTTATGTAGAATCATAGAATCATAGAATCATAGGGTTGGAAGGGACCCCACGAGGTCATCTAGTCCAACCCCCTGCCAAAAAAAGCAGGACCACTCCCATTAGATCATCCCAGTCAGGGTTTTGTCCAGCTGGGCCTTGAACACCTCCAGAGATGGAGATTCCACCACCTCCCTAGGCAACTTATTCCACTGCTTCACCACTCGCCTAGTAAGGAAGTTTTTCCTAATATCCAGCCTGGACCGCCCCAGCTGTAACTTGAAGCCATTGCTTCTCGTTCTGCCCTCTGTTACTACCGAGAACAGTCGAGCTCCCTCCTCCTTGGAGCAACCCTTCAAGTAGTTGAAGGTTGCTATCAAATCCCCCCTCAGTCTTCTCTTCTGCAGGCTAAATAAGCCTAGTTCCTTCAGTCTTTCTTCATAGGGCTTGTGCTCCAGCCCTTTGATCATTTTGGTTGCCCTCCTCTGGACTCTCTCTAATTTGTCCATGTCCTTTTTGTAGTGGGGAGCCCAAAACTGGACACAGTATTCCAGATGTGGCCTCACTAGTGCAGAATAGAGGGGAATGATCACATCCCTTGATCTGCTGGTAACACTTCTTCTGATGCAGCCCAGTATGCCATTGGCCTTTTTGGCAGCAAGAGCACACTGCTGACTCATATCCAGCTTCCCATCCACCATGACTCCCAGGTCCTTTTCTCCAGTGCTGCTATTTAGCTGATCACTCCCCAGCCTGTAGCAGTACATGGGGTTTTTTCGTCCCAAGTGCAGGATTTTACACTTATCCTTGTTGAACCTCATGAGATTCCTCTTGGCCCACTGCTCCAGTTTGTCTAGGTCTCCCTGAATCCTGTCTCTGCCCTCTAGGGTGTCTACCGTTCCCCCCAGTTTGGTATCATCTGCAAACTTACTAAGTGTGCAATCTATCCCATCATCCAGATCATTAATGAAAACATTGAACAGAACTGGCCCCAGGACCGACCCCTGGGGCACACCACTTGTTACTGCCTGCCAACTTGACATGGAGCCATTGATTCCTACACGCTGAAACCGTTGTTCTAGCCAGTTTTCTATCCACCTTACAGTCCATGCATCTAACCCATACTTCCTTAATTTGCCAATGAGAATGCTGTGGGAAACCGTATCAAAAGCCTTGCTAAAGTCAAGGTATATCACATCAACGGCTCTTCCCGCATCCACAAATCCAGTCATCTCATCATAGAAGGCGATGAGGTTGGTCAGGCATGATTTACCCTTGGTAAATCCATGCTGACTGTTCCTGATTACTCTACGTTCCTCCAAGTGTTTCAGGATGGATTCTTTGAGAAGCTGCTCCATGATTTTTCCAGGGATTGAGGTGAGGCTGACAGGTCTGTAATTCCCTGGATCGTCCTTTTTGCCTTTCTTGAAGATAGGTACTATATTTGCTTTTTTCCAGTCCTCTGGCACCTCCCCCGTTCGCCACGAGTTTTCAAAGATAATGGCCAACGGTACTGCTATCTCATCAGCCAGCTCCCTCAGCACCCTCGGATGCAGTTCATCCGGCCCCATGGACTTGTGCACATCTAGTTTCTTTAAGCAGTCCCTAACCTGACCTTCTGTCACCAAGGGCCTCTCTTCTTCTCCCCAGTCCCCCGTACCTAGTGTAGTGGGCTGGGAGCTGACCTTGCTTGTGAAAACTGAACTAAAAAAAGCATTGAGCACTTCAGCTTTTTCCTCATCCTCTGTCACAAGGATGCCTGCCCCATTCAGTAAGGGACCTACACCATCCCTGATCCTCTTCTTGTTATTGATATACTTGTAGAACCCCTTCCTGTTATCCTTCACATCCCTTGCTAGTCGCAACTCCATTTGTCCTTTGGCCTTTCTGATTTTATCCCTGCAGTCCTGAGCAATGTCTTTATATGCCTCCTTAGTCATCTGTCCTAGCTTCCACTTCCTGTAAGCGTCCTTTTTATGCTTCAGCTCAGTGCAGAGCTCTCTGTTAAGCCACAGTGGGCGCCTTCCACATTTGCTGTGCTTTCTCCTTATCGGAATTGTATCTTCCTGTGCCCTTAGCAGGGTTTCTTTAAAATGCACCCAACTCTCTTGCACACCTTTCCCCTTCAGATCAGCCTCCCAAGGGATCCTGCCCATCAGTTCCCTGAGGGAGACAAAATCTGCTTTTCTGAAGTCCAGGGTCTGTGTTTTGCTTCTTTCCTTCTTTCCTTTAATCATCAACTTGAACTCAATCATTTCATGGTCACTGCTACCCAGGCTGCCATTGACCTCTACTTCCCTGATAAATTCTTCTCTATTTGTGAGCAGCAGATCGAGAGGCGCAAGGCCCCTCGTCGGTTGCTCCAGCATTTGTACCAGGAAGTTGTCCTCAACACTCTCCAGAAACTTCCTGGATTGCCTGTGCACTGCTGTATTGGCCTTCCAGCAGATGTCAGGGTAATTGAAGTCCCCCATGAGAACCAGGGCCTGTGCTCTAGAAACTTCTGTCAGTTGTCAGTTGTGTTGTTAGTTGTTAGAGCATGTATTATTAGCTAGCTTTTATATGTATCTAACTGTTTACTTCTTTTCCTTAGGGGGGAAGATGTAGTGATATGCTTGTAGAAGGTTGTGAATTTAGAGACACTCCCTAGCATGGGTCATTGTTGTGTAAATTGAGAGACATGCCCCAGAGAAGATTTAACATGGCTGCTCCCAGGTACACACCTGGATACCTGTCTGTATGATTAAAGTTCTATTCCTTACTCATTCAGTGGTATCATCTTTAATGAACCCTCAAGATCATTACAAGTATCAGAAGGGGAAGCCTGGATAGTCAATCTTACATGCACTCCCAGACAGGCAGGTAACTGAGTCCTGCGGTTAAGTCCGTGAGCAACAAATATCACACAGCCAAAAGCTTACACTCACACTCCACGACCAGAGGGTACAGCAGAGTAAAGTCTCTGCTGGGGGACTTTCGGATCTCACCGTCTCTGGGAAGGAGTGGCCAGAGGGTACAACTGGGACATCTTCCCAGTTAGGGGACTTTGTGTCTCACTGTCTCTGGTATAAGCTATCCAAAAGAGGCTGCACCAATCCGATATCTGAGTCTTGACTCAAGGTGCATGCTTCTGAGGGAGCCTGGTCTCACATAAGTCCTACCCGAGTCCCATTTCAAAGCTCAAGGCTTTGGAGCTCTGATATTGTCAGAACTCCTATAAGTGCCACAAAGAACTCTGCTGACGTGAAGCAGCAGTTGCACCTGCGAGCTTTCAAAAACCTTCTGAGCCACTGTCATCCCAGCTGCTGAGGACACAGCAGCAGAGTGGCAGAGCACAGCAGACCCAAAGAGAGAGAAAGAACAAACTGGTTTTCGAGACCAAATCACCTCAAACTGTGGTAAGAAAAGGTCCTCAGGAAGGGTAAAAACCATAGGCTAAGATCCCAGACTAAAAGCTGCAGTTAGAAACTATCTTTATGCTGAGAAGAGAAATAGACCTAAGTCCGAGATCTCCCCATCCCACAAGCAACCGGCCCTTGCTTGTGGGATGCTATAATTTGTTAAGTGTTTTGTATTTGTCTCTAATGTTTTAATGTACTTTGTCTTACTATCTAGTTTGTGCTTATGTGTCTGTAACTGTAAGAAGGGAAACTGAGCAGAGTTTTCCATTCTAAACCACACTCTGTAATGCTCACTGAGATATACAAGTATTAATTGATATTTTTCAGTCTCTGAATCTCATTATAATTCTGTAAGATCTTTGAGTAAATGAAAATATCTGTTTAAAATCTCTTGAATAAATGTTAATACTTGTTTTTAAAAGAAATTCTTGCTCTAAGTTTCTTCATTGCTCTGAATCTGTTCTTGATCGGCAGACTGTAGCCGTATTTCCACTAGGGGCATTTGCCCATTTAGGCAGCACTGATCCCACCCTCCTATCTCAGAACTAGGTGAGAATGGAGTTTTTAATAAATGTAGTGAAGTAATGTATTTGCTGTCTCAGAGCTGAGCTATCCAAATGGAGAGATTCAAGTTCTGAGGTAACAGCTTAGTTGGTATGAGGGTACAGTCTCTTTGGCAGAATCAGGGATTGATGATGGAGAATGGTGAGCATTGGGATATTTTGGACTGCAGGTACATCAGCGTGTGAGAGTACTGAGCCCACCAAGGGTAAGCCACACTGGTGTGGTCATGGTAAATGAGGTCAAGCTGAGAGAAGTATTAATTAATCTGATATGGGGCTTGAAAAGGATCAGAATAGATTTGCATGCAAATGCAATGGCTCTCAATCCTAAGTGTGAGCCATATTGTGAGGGTGTTAGCACAAGGATGGTGAGCTTGGAATGAGCTAGAGCTGGGGAATGGATCTCGCAGGTGGCAGTGAGGTTTATCAACAAGCTTGCTAGGAGGCACCAGTGCTGGCCTGCGTATATATAATGCAACGAGCCAGGCTGCACTGACTCAGTGTTTAGCACACATGAAGACCAACATAACTAAGGCAACCATGTCATTACATGAGGTTTTGATGAGTCTGTCTAGAAACCAATTTGAAGATGTATCTACCTTACCCAAATTGTGGACAATAATCCAGGAAGATCAAGGCATGCTATATCAGGCCTTAAATGATTTCCAATCTAATGTGTCTCTGGCTCTGACCTGCATGCAGGCTCAGACTTGGTTGTTGGCTGCAGGCCAAGCCATCATTAGGAGTAGTTTGAGTGGAAAAATCTCGCTTGAGATGAGTAGATTGATAGAGGCTAAAGCCGCATCGACATTTGAAATAGACTACCGATGGTGGTGGAAGCTTTTGAATTTCTTCTATACGGGTCAGAACAGTAGAGCGGTGGCTTATGCTTTGACAATAGAGGATGCTAGAGTAACAGAGATCTACTCAATCATCCCATTAGGTGTTAACATTAACTTATCAGTGATGTTCCCTATAAATATTCCAAAATGGGCACACCACTAGAATGGAGAATTGTATACAGTGTCCTTGGAAGAGTGTTTTTATAGAGGAGGGGATTGGTTACATTTGCAGGTCACAACTGAGAGACTATGCAGACACTTGTTTAAATCCCAAGGAGGGCACATGTATGTATCATCTGGAAAACACCAATTCAGCAGAACCACCATATGCTGGAGGTAAAGGAGGGCTGTGTATGCCTCCGGAGCTGGTGTCCCAAATATGTGATAGGCAGGTTACACACCATTGACCACAACCCTAAAAAGAATATATGCATATGTGGAGTTGGAGAATTAACAGGTTGTGGGGTAATATATAAAACTATCAGCCACCATATGAAATCAATAGAGTTTAATTATGAATTGCTCCATCAAATCGAACCAGCCTCCATTGGACTAGACGTAAGTATCTTAAGGCGTTTGACAGAGCATCCTGAGATAACTAAACATTTACAGGGGCTGGTGGTGGAGAATAAGAATGCTTTTTATGGTCACTCATGCTGCAGACCAGCACATAAAAGTGGGAAGGGTGTCGGAGCATGAAGAGGCAACTTGGTGGGAGACTTATGTATGCACGCTCCCATCCGTTGTGGCTATTGTACAATTGGGAATAGTGGTGTATCTAATGGGGCTAACTTTATGGTTAAAGCTGAGATTGAGTGAGATGTAAAGGTATCTAAGGTGTGATGTACCCATGCCGAATTATATAAGCGTCACGGGGCATCAAGGAGGGGGCACTGTAGGGAATTTAATGTGTTTTTTATAATATGCGTTTTGGTGCACAGTTATAACAGCATGTTAATGTTTGGTACACTCCTCCCCAAAGGTGGAGAGTGTTTTACAACAAAGAATGTATTGCACAATAATGTTATGTAACTGGGGATTGCGCAACTGGTAATTCTGAGTGACGGGACTGCTGGCAGGCAGCCAGTTGTCACAGCATGCCGTGTGCAGCTAAGGGAGAGCAGGGTGAAGAGTTCTGGAGAATTTCATGTAGGTTCTTATGGGAAGCCTCCCCACAGCAGGAAAAGGGATGCTTGTGATTGGATGGAGCCATTGCTTTTAAGCAGAATCCCACTGAGGAGAAGGGTCCTTGGCTAGGGGAGAACTCTGGGACAAACAGATTGTCTGGAGTGGCCCACGGATCGTGGAGCTTCCGGAGCTGGACTGGCGAGAGTGAGGAGCTCTCTGTGAGTGGCTTCATCGTGCTGCCGGAGCCTAGGAGCCCTGGACACCTAGATAGTTGGTGTCTGAGTGCTTGTTCTTTGTGATCGAGAGCTCAGCCATGGACTGGGAGATCAAGGAGGGCTCAGAGGAGGAGCAAGCCCCCGAAGAACAGAGTCCCTGGACTGAGTGGATTATTGTGGGGATCCATGTTTGGACTCTATAGAGGAGGGAATGGATTAAAGGAAACGACCACCAGAGTTCTGAAGCAGACAACTCAAGTTCAGAGCTGGTCCAGGGCCCAGAGGAGCTCGACGGAGTTTGCACGGGAGTCAAAGGTCAACATCTTTTGGCGAAGACAAACGTGAATACCTCAGACCCTGGGTTAGGGAGGCGAGTGTGACACTTTGGATGGTCTAATTTACTCATTGCAGGGACTGGCTGTCGGTTCAAGGGTTTGGCTGTTGTTACCATTGGAGACTGGGTTTACCTGTTCCAAGGGCCGATTTAGTGCGTTTATAATTAGGTTTTGGCCCAGATGTTGTATAATTGGATTTATCTGGGACGTAAAAAGGAGGGATTTCTGGCTTGTGTTATATCTGCGTCTAGACAATAAACATACTTGGGGTTTGCTACCAAATTGTACCTGTCTGTTCTTGCTGCAAGATTAAGGGTGCTCAGGTTGACAGACGCCTGCAGGCAGGATAGGACCTGAGGGGGAAGCTGTCCAGAGATTTCCTGCTAACACTACCACCAACATGACTCAACAGAAACAAACAGGTCCACAGCAAAATCACAATGAGCCTCATCCTACCCTCCCACTGGAACAAGTTTAAATGGGCTTTGGGGTGCAGCTCAAAGAAAGGGAAAGATAAAGGCCCATTTAGGCAAAGGATTTTTAGATAATCTTCAGAAAAATAAATAGTGAACAAGAAATTTTGGAATAAATAACCAATCTTTACCAATGTTATAAGAAGAAATATACACCTCATAGGAAAATTGAAAAATAAAGGTTCACACCCAAGAGGCAAATCCTCTGGTTTGCAGAGTTCTGTGGCACTAAGCAGCCAGACAGCCATCTTAACCATCAACCTGAGCACTCCATTCACCTGCAGAAGACTGCTTGGGTGGCGTGGGGCTGTCTTTAGGAAGCTCTGCCTACTGTTTTGGCGGCAGTCAAATAGAGATACGCAAGTTACTTAAAATAGCTTGCATATCTCACTTCAACTGCTCGGAACATCCACTGCACAGAGTCGAAGGGAGGGGCCTCGCTTTGATTCAGTGCTACTCCAGTTGCTGTGGCAGTCTTAAGAGATCGGCTTCCCAATGGACTGAGTGAGTCTTCATAGACTTGATCAGTCGATTGAGGAGGTCAATCTGACATGAAGTGAGATTTTCTCCCATGAAACCTCATGCAATAAATAAATATTTTAGTCTTTAAAAGTGTCACAGGACTCCTTGTTAATTTTGCTGCTGTCACTGAAGACTAGCCCTTAATGGCTCTCCCCTCCTCCTGGCTACCGGTGCAGGAGGTGTGGCTGGGAGAAACGGGATGTAGCCACGGTGTCCTTATACTTCACCAATCCCCAGCTAATAGAACAGCTCTTGGAATAGCAGTCAGGCAGAAGAACTGTAGCCTTTAGCATGCATTAAATTATCACAGAGATTGGGCTGACCCCAGCTTGGTCACTGGATTGGGAAGCACAGATGCAGCCAAAAGCCTAAAACCACAGCTCTTGACATCAGTAGAGCTTCCACTGTCCTAACTCTATGTGCCCAGGGGAGCACTCCTCCCCTTCCTTCTTCTTGGTAGGCCCTGTTATACCTGTAATGCATGTCCCTTGGTACCAACCTCTTCAAAGTTTTGGCCATATTCCATTTTGGAGGGTCTTGAGCCTGGGGCTTTGGTACCACTTCCTTTGTACCCATAGAAGCAGAAGGGAGTCAAGGGTGGAGTAAGGAGTATTTTGGCCATGGGGAGGGATAGGCAGTATTTGGGCCATGGTTACTTCAATGGCCCTTTAGTGTTCCTTTCTCACACCTTCCTTTACTCTCTCCTGCTTCTCCTAGCTGATTGCTCAACCTTGCTCTGGCATTTGTCCTGAAGACGAGCCAGAGCTATTCTTCGTCTGTAGTTTCATATATCAAACCCCCATTATACCGCAAAACATTTGAACTGCATCCCTTATCTCTTCTTGTAACAAAAGAAAATCCATCTTGTTGTAGATAGGCAAGTGTTTTTTGTTCTAGACTTTGTTTACGTACACACCCCAAAAAAACTCAGCTTTCAAGCAGGCTCAGAATTCTACAAACAGGGCTTAATACTTATACAAATCTAAATTTAAATTTTATACTACTATTCCTAACATTTATCATCTCTTTGATGCATAAAATACTGTGGCAATTCAATCTCTCCACATATCTTAATATAGTTATTACAGGACTAATCAAGCATCATTTTATACATATCATTTGATATACACTTTGTTTTGACACTTCCACTATTATGGAAAAGCCTTACACAACATACCCTTATTTTACATATCATGTGATAGATCCAATACTATCAGTTTTAGACTTTAGATAGTAATTTTTCTAATCAAGATGTAGGATTTTTTAAATTCTTTTTCTGAAGGAGGATTGTGACCCAGTGAAGGTAAATACCAGATTGACTTTTTAATCCAGATCATGAATGGAAGCAGGCTGCAGGCACACTCCTTATCTGAATTATCTGAAATTTACAGTAGGCATCCTTCATTTTGTTGGTGAAACTTTTAGTCAAGTCTTCCTAAGTTGCCTTTTATCTATGAGTACCAAGAAAGGAGGTGAACCAATGTGTGACACTAAAAACAAAAATAAAAATATCGTAAAATAACAGGCCTGATTCTGCACACATAATGAGGACCTCCTAGGCACAGCTCTTAATTGCAACTAACAGAGGTAGAGGGAAATCACCACCATGCAAAAGGCACTTAGGCCCATATCCTCAAAAGCAAGAAGGTTCCTAACTCCTGTTGATTTCAACAGTAACTAAGCACCTAAGTATCTCTGAAGATCTGCACCCTAGACCTTTGCAGATCTGTACCAAATTTAGCCACTGCTTTTTTGATAACAAACCCTTCAACAATTATCTGGAAAGGAAAAGTTTTGATAGTTAAGTTATAAAAGTTAGGTGACAAGAGATGTTATCACTTGCCAAAACAGCAGCAGTTGAAGAAGACACTGGTACAGCTGATCCTGGCTCAGTGCTCTTCTTTTCAGAAGTACCACCACGCCTGCGGCCCTTTCCTTCATGATCTAGAGGATAAAGAAATGTCCAGCTACAGTTATTTGTATTAACTGGATGTATATGCAAAACAGGGCATTTTTTAATCCAGGAATCACAAGTGATGATAGGAAGTTGCTATATGGTATCTATCTTTGAAAAGGTACCAAGGTAAATTCTGGGAATTACAGATCAGAAAGGTCCTCCTTGGTGCATGTGAAACTTACTGAGTATCTATTTAACAATGGAATAGTATCAGATGAGTAATCATCCTGGGGATTTTTTTGTTAGATGTTAATTGCAAAAATGTGAACATAGCAAGCATATATCAAACAAATACATCCAAAGATATTTTCCAAAAAAAATGCAAATCTTTGCCTGAAGTAATCCATAGCACCTCCACTCTCTCTTCAAGACATACCTCTGAGAAAAGGCCTCTAAGAAATCAAGCAATTAATAATGGCATTTGGGCTTGATTCTGCAGTGCTATCCTTACTCAACTTGTACTTTACTGTGTGACCAGTACTTAAAAGTATACTGGAATACAGTGCTCTTCAATTAAAGTATTGTTAGTGTAACTGGACTATTTATAATTACTAGAAGAAAATTGAAAATGTATAAATACATATGTTTAATTGAAACTCTCTCCCACTCTCCTATATGTATCGCTTGTCTTCCAACCTTCTTAGGGCAAGGACTATGCCTTCATATATGTTTGTACAGCATCTAGATTCTAGAACAATGACGTCCTGGTCCTGAAGGGGTCTCTGAATGCTACTATGATACCAATATTAAATAATTGTAAAATCTACATTTTAGTCACATATATTTCAGTTATATATGTATGTGGTATGTAGAGCAAATTGGAGTATAGTATTTCCCCCATGAAAAATTCTGACTTTTTGGTGAAAATTTAAATTTAAAAATTTCAGTTAAAAAAATTCTAAATGAGATCTTAACATTTTTTCAGCCAAAATCTTGCAGCTGAAAATCCGAAATTTTGATTCAAAATGCTTACACAATGCTTTATTGGAGTTGTAGTTTGGGTGCCCCAACCCTTATTCTCCTTTATGAGATTGACTCATTTCCTGGACTCTTTCTCCTATGACACGCCATGGTCTCCCACCTTGGGCCAAACCATTATGGGCCTCACAGAAGACGTAGCCCAGCTGGGGAATCTAGCTTACAGAGAACGGGAGCACAAGACATTGGAACTACAATTCTCAAGAAATACCACATTTCCACATGAACATTTTTTAGCTTTTGGAAGTTTGGGTTTTCAACAAAAAAGTTATTTTGAAACAAAATCCTTATTTCAAAATAACTTAAATCGAAATAAGAACATGTTAATTCAAAATAAGGGAAACCCTCAAAGCGAAATAGCATGCCCTGTGCATGGACATGCTATTTCACTTCAGGAGAGGGGCAGCATGGGAGGTGTGGCAACATGCCCCCCTCGCTGAGCCATGCCCCCACCCAATATATATAAAAAGGAAAGCACCCTGGGAAATATAAGGGCAAAAGTGTTATTTCAAAATAACCATTATTTCGAAATAATATGTGTAAACGGCATTGTTTCAAAACAACCATTTCAAAACTACGGCTATTTCGATTGCATTTGAGGTTTTACTGTTTCGAATCGACAGCAGTTATTTCAAAATGACGGGGTCTCATTGTTTTGAAATAATGAAACGTCATTCGGACTTGCCCAACTTTATTTCAAAACAACGGCTGTTGTTTCGAAATAAAACTCTGGTGTAGACACAGCCTATATGTCTGATTCTTCATTAATACTCTATCTAAGTAATGTGAAAGAACCCTATACTTCATGATCCAGACAAACAAGACAGATATAAATTAATTCATATATATGTTCATGTACTGAACACTTAAAACACACTTAGTTATGAAAAATTGTAGCAATACTAACAAACCTTACTGAATTAAGCTTAATAACTTTGTGATCCATAATATTCAAAATGCAATTGTTGAAGTGTTATTGTGAGATAATATATAACTTCTCTAAGCAGGCGTACGCTAATATAATTCTTTCAGTTACAAGTCCTTTGAAGCCACATTCTGGAGAGGTTACTAGTTCAAGCTGAATTCTCCAGGGAGCAAAAAAGAGCAGATATTTGGATAAATATCCTGGTTTTTAAACAGATTCAGGGCTTTTGTTCCAATCAGCAAACAGATGATCTCCATTCCATGGGTGGGGGAGGGCAATTCTTAAGGATGGGTTGGAAGGACTGACACTGAGCAGAGCCTTTGATGAATGTGCATCAGAGTCTGTAGAGCAGCAGTTCCCAACCCCTGACCTTCGAGGCCTTTTAAAATGGCCCACAATCCCCTCACACTGGCTGACAGCCAGACTTGAGTGGCCAGCCTCCTGCCACCCTCCTGGTCCCAGCGCACAGTTAGGAGCCCAGCTGTGGCTGCAAACCTCATGCCTCCCTCCTGGTCCCAGTGCACATCCAGGAGCAGGCTGCAGCTACAAGCAAACACGCCTCCCACCAGGTCCCAGTATACAGCTGGGAGCCAGGCTGTGGCTGCAAGCCTTCCACCCAGTGCCTTTTCCCAGCTCTTCCTGCCTCCCAAAGGCACCTACCTCCTGCCTGATGCCTGCATCCAGCCTTCCCCAACTGTAACTATTTTTAAAAGTTTAATTTTTTACATTTGCTTTGCACTAAATAAATGTTTACTTTAGGTATACAGAGATCTACAGTCCCTAATGGTGTACTGTAATACAAATACATCAACACATTTTTTATTAGTTGATAGACTGGTGGCCCTTCAGAGTTGTAAAAATTCTATTTGTGGTCTTCAAGCCAAAAAGGCTGGGAACCAGTAGTGTAGAGAGCGATCTCTCAAAAGTTTATTAACATGTATGTAATTTCTTTTTTTGTTTGTTTGGTTTTTTTTTGTTTGGTTTTTTTGTTTGTTTGTTTGTTTGTTTTTGTTTTGTGTTTTTCTGTAGCACTTTTATCTGAAGAATAAAATATTCTTGCTTAGGAAGAGCTGTGTGTTAACTTATAACTGTGTGTTGTCTTTCTACACAGACTACGTACTCTCTCAAAGGGGAAAGGCAAACAGACCTGCTTAGGTAGATTCTCTTTTGCTGGGAATAACACAGTGAAGGCAAGGAACTGTTCAGCCTAGAGATATCCTTGTCAGGAGTTAGAGGGATACAAGCCTCTACTCAAAAAAGGCAACAGCAGGGAAGCTGGAAGCCTGAAAGTGGGTGCTCTTGCTGGGCCACTGAGAGGAAACACAGATACAGTTGTCCTCAGTTTGCATGTGAATGTGAAGAACTGAATGCAAGCATGGTAGGTGGCTGTATGCTGGAATGGAATGGGAGTCTATGAGTGTAGCTGGCTATTAAGACATTTGGACCATAAAGGCCATGATTCAGCAATGTATTATTATGCTGGAGGTTAGGTGGCTCCAAGCGACTGTGGCTGATCTTTGGAGAATCAGAAATCACACTGAAACATCAAAAAGGTAGCTATGTTAGTTTAGTTCAGCAAAACCAGCCTTGCTTGTTGCACTGAAACTGATAATCATGCTAGTCACCTTCCATTCAGGTTAAATGAGAGAACGACTAAATGCCTCATAGTTTGCTGAAAGCTGAAACAACAAAACCCATTGTCCAAGGACCAAACTGAATGAGAACTCAGGGACCTGGGACTGATACGGTGGTTGCTGTCCATCAAGAGGTATGTGAAAAGCAAACCCGAAGGCAGACAACAGGAGAAATTCTGGGTTTTGAAGCAGAGTGGTAACTGGAAAGGCAGGCTTGGAATTCTCCTCATGGAAACAAGCTGTAGTGCCCAGAATATCAGTTAATTGCTCAGGCCAAAATGGCAATAGCATCAATAGAGGTGGCTCTCACTCACCAATCTGGCCCCCTCCACAGCCTGGGACCCTGTCCCCCCCACCACTTTGGGCCCCTGCCACCCTTAGCCTAGGGCCCTGGCTCCCCAACACAGGATTGCAGGCGGGCCAGCCCTGGAGGGCCCTGGGGCCAGAGGCCAGTCTCTACACTGGCACCACCCCAGCTCTGGTTCTGGCCCAGCTGGTCAGCTCCCTGGAGTGACAGAACTAACTGGCATGTAGTGCGCAGCTTCCAGCACGGCCCACAAGGCACACCAGAGGTTATACTGCATGCTAGCCAGCCATGCCCCTGGAGCACAGCAACCAGTCACGCCAGCCTGCCTCCCCCGTGGGGGCAGACCAGCTGGCTCAGGAACAGGGTGAAAGTGCGTAGCCCAGCCTCTGGCCCAGGGCAGCACCACCCCCCCGCGCTAACAGGGAGGAGGGCCATCTTGATGTCTTGGCTCCCAGGTCAGTCGTCTGTCCTCCCTGGCTTCGGCAGGGTCTCTTTCTCTGCTGCTTCCCTCTGGCTGCAGCCCCCCTATCCCCCTCTGCTCCACACCCTCCTTCTAGACCAATCAGTCCCTCCCCCACAGGGCAAACATTTAAAGGAACCATGCTCTTTAAGACCCCAAAGGGGTTACATAAGAATATGCTTACCTTGTGTGGATGGTCCCAATGAAGACAATGGATTTACTCTGATACTTAAAGCTAAGCACATGTTGAAGTACGTTGCTAAATCCCAGCCAATGATCAGGGCTAGATTAATAAAGGAGCTTTAGGGGCTGCAGCGCCAGGCTAAGGGGGGGTCCTGCTGTCCTCTGCCTCACAAAAATTAATCCAGGCATGGCTGGCTGGCCCAAAGCACTCCAGCAGCCAGACGGAGTGCTGCCAGCTGTGCCACATTGCCGGCCACCACCCCACAGCTGGCCAGTCAGGCACACCCCACTAGCACCAACCCTCCCAAGAGCTAACCACCACAGCTGGTTGGTCTGCCAGCCCCTCTAGCACCAGCCCTCCCAAGCACCAAGCACCACAGTGGGCTGGTCTGCTGGGCTCAGGCCTCAGGGGGTGCCCACCCCAGTGCTGAGCACCACCCTGTCATCATGGCTGGCTAGTCTACTGGGCCTCAGTGCTGTCCCATCTTGCTCCCACACTGGCTGCTGTCGCAGCCACCACAAAATTGCAGAGCCCAGGGCTCACTGGAGCCCTAAGCTGACTCTGCCACTGATCTCTGAGTGCTGATATTATTTGTATCACTAATATCTTGACTTGCAGACTATGAACTAAATGCACACAGGCAAGGGAGGATGAAACAGTTGTTTTAACTCTTCCTCCAAACTGAGACACAGCATTGGGAAACTACACTCCAGCAGAAATGCCTGAGATAAAAAGGATGTTTCGGTGTGAAGGTTTTTGTTTCAAGTTTTATTTAAGAGGCTTCCCAGCCTGGTCCAGGCAGAACTAGATGGAATTATTAAAAAGATAATGGGACAAGCCAACTCAGGGTCACAGTCTGCTTTCATAGTAGTATTAATAGTATCCTTTAAAGAATCTCCTAATACTTCTTAAATACTAAGTAAAATTAATCTGCAAGGCCATTAGGCCCTAAAATTTCACCACTTTTCATACTTGCTATTACCTTTAAGATACCTCCTCTCTTATTTCTTCCTCTAAATTGTCATTATCAATCTCTCATATTTTTGGCAACCCTCCTACTTCCAATTATGTTTTAATAACTTCTGCATATGGAATAACTGCAGTATGAAGGTTAATATCATTACAGTGAAAACACCCATATTTCACAAGGCAACTACTTGCTGATCATTTTGAAGCTATGTCTATACTGACGGTGGCAATTTCACTGCTGTCAGTTTGCCCTTCCATGAGCAGATGGTGGCGAGAATGAACTCACGCACCACTCCCAGAAGTCGACCCTGGAAGCCCTGGGGTCAGAGGGCATAGGAGAAAGCCTACTGCAAGGGATCTGCGGTTGGCTTTTCCCTGATGTGTACCAACGACTTAGAAAGCCGCCACCATTTATACACAGAATTTTACGTTCCTTGTGTAACTGGCAGTCCACTGCCATCGAAAAGCTTCCAAACACAGACTAGGGCTAACTGATGAGATTGCTTTTGAACCTCACCAAGTTCGTGAACAAACAATCTGTCACACGTATTTTCTTTCGCATAGAAATCTGTTGGGTATACTTTATAGTTTTTCAGTAATGTCTATTATCAACATATTCAATTTCGCCATCATACTCATTACCAATCAAAAGTTTTCTTTCCCTCTAGTCTACAATTTTATGAATCTCCTGCTACCTATTTTTGAACTCTTTTGTCTTTTCAATAAAAGGCTCTTATAAGTGCCACAAGATTCCTTATTTGTTTCCTAAAAATTGCATTTCCTGTCTTCTAAAAAAGTCTTCGTTTTATTGTATTTATCATTTAATCTAAAGTACTGAAAAATGTGTTCATGCATCCACAGGATCTGTGCTATGACCCCTGTTTTGGAACACTCTCTGGGAGGACCCCTTCAGCGTGCCAGACTCCCTAGACCAGTGGTTCCCAACCTTTTCTCTGCTGTGGCATACCTTGATACTTTTAATTAATTTTGAGGCACACCACCAAATGGTCTCCAAATGAACTCATGAATATTCATGAGCTAATCCAGAACACTCTAAGTAGTTTTTCAAAAAATTCCATGGCACACCTGCATGCCATGGCACACTGGTTGGGAAACACTGCCCTAGAGGTCTAGCTCTTTCTAAAGAGTAAGACACACAGCTTCACTGACTCCTTAGACTGGACTGCTAGACTTTCAGCCAGAGCCATCATGCTCCATTTCAGCACCCCTTGCAATTAGCAGCACTTGGGGCTGGTGGCACAAAATGCACCCTTTAACGGAGTGGCTCATGGAGCCGCTCCGGTGCACCCAGGGCAAAGCCCCATTTGCCCCACCATAGTTATCGCTTTGCTTTCAGCAGCCCTGCTTCACAGCATGAGTTCCGTTTCATGAATCCCACCAAAACAGACCCCTGAGGGAGATCTGTACAACGTCAGGGAGCAATGCACCTGTGCAAGCATCTGCAGTGATACTCAGCCAGTGTTCTCGAATAGTAGGATCAGATAACTGGAACACCTCATAGTTAGAATGGAAAAATGAAGGCTAAAGTATAGCCTACCCTATTTGAGTAGTCTAAGATTACCCAAGCTCTGTTCTCCTGCCTGTCTGATCTTCTCTGACAGGCCTGGTCTATTCTACACACTCTGTCAATGTACAACCCCTACTACACTGACATTCTAACTCCACCTCCATGACAGGCAGAAGGCTCGGTGTAGTTAGGGTATTATGGTGTCTCTCCCATACCCTGCTCTCATTCCCAAGTGGGAGCCCTGATGACTACCCCATTCCCCTCCCTCCCAAAGCATCCTAAATCCACCAGCAGGGAGCCCAGCTGCACTGAAGATCCCAGCTCCATGCTCTGATTGAATGGTAGGTTACCTTTATAACCGTCCTTCTTCGAGAGGGGCTGCTCACATACATTCAGTTACAGGAGCCTATAGGCTGCAGTGCATGGTAAGCCGGAAAATCTTTTAGCCCTAGCCTGTCAGGTCAGGGTTAGCGGCCAATGCGCCCTCCGTGCCACAACTGAGGCTACATATGTGACCCTGACACTGGCCCTCCCAGTCCCTTCTTTTCACCAACTCCGATTAGCAGGGATGGTGGGAGGGATCTGAATGTATGTGAGCAGCCCATCTCGAAGAAGGACAGTTACACTCATAATCCACCGTTCTTCTTCGAGCACTGCTCACATCATTCAGTTACAGGTGACTGCTAGCCATACACAGGATGGTGGGTGGAGTTACAGCTTACACACATTGAGTATGGCTCTGCCCAACGCAGCATCCTCTCTTGCCTGTTGGATGATAGTGTAGTGTTTTGCGAAAGTATGTACTGACGACCACATGGCTGCCTTGCAGATCTCTTGGATCGGGACCTGCGCCAAGAAGGCCATAGAAGAAGCCTGGGCTCTAGTAAAGTGGGCCCAGACTCTCCCCGGGAGGGGTGTACCCAACCTTCTGTAGCAGTCTTTAATACAGTTCACTATCCATCTGGAAATGCCCTGTGTAGTCACCTGTTATCCTCTTCTCCTCTATGCAATGGTGATGAAGAGTTGAGAGAACTTGCGGAACGGGCGCATACACTCAATAGACGTCAAGAGTGCTCATCTGACATCCAGGGTGTGCCACTTTCATTGGTTTTCTGTGACCTAAGGGTCTGGAAAGAATACCAAGAGGCAAATGTCCTGGTTCAGGTGGAACGGTGAGACCACCTTTGAGAGGAATGAAGGGTGCAGGCATAACAGCACCTTGTCTGCAAAGAATCTAGTATATGGGGATTTCGAGGAGAGGGCCCTGAGCCCTGTCTCACAGAAGTTATGGCCACCAGAAAGGCCACTTTCCACGAGAGGACTAGTAAAGTATAGGAATACAATGGTTCATATGGGGGCTCCGTCAGACATTTGAGCACCATGTTTATGTCCCAATGAGGAGGGGGGACGCTAACTTGTGAGTATATCCTGTCAATACCCTTCAGGAAACGAGTGGTGGTTAGGTGGGAGAAGACAGGGACCCCTTCCACTTTCTTATGAAGGGTTGAAATTGTCGTCAGGTGAACCCGGCGAGAGGAAGTTGATAGGCCCTTATCCTTCAGGGTTAAAAGATAGTCCCGAATTGAGTGGATGGGGGCTAACTGTGGTGTCACTCCCCCCTTCAACTGGACCAAAGGGAAAAACGTCTCCATTTAGCTGTGTAGGTGGCCCTAGTGGAGGGTCTCCTACTGCCCACCAGTATCTCCCTAACTCTGTTGGAACAGGGTCTCTCAGTCATTTAGCCATGTAGCCTCCATGCCATCAGGTGAAGCAATCTCAGGTTCTGGTGCTGTTGCATACCCAAGTTCTGCATTAATAAGTCCTCCTGAGAGGAAGACAAAATGGGTTATCTATTGACAAGTCTGATGGTAAGACCTCTTATGTGACCCCTGTGTTTGATTTTGCTGCTGCAGCTACTGAGCTTGTTGCTGAGGCTGTTGGGCCTAAAGGAACATCTAAATTCCTGTGGCACATGCATGTCCAGGGATTTTAGGGTAGCCCTAGAGTCCTTCGTCCTGTGGAGTTTAGAATCAGTAGATTCTGCAAACAGGGCTGGGCCTTCGAAAGGAAGGTCCTGAATGATTTGCTGCCTCTGTTGTGACAAACCAGAGCTCTGCAACCAGGCCGACCGGCGCATAGACACTGCTGAGGCTTTGTTGCGGGAATCAGTTTCAGATGCGTCCCATGACGCCATCAACATGTCGAGGGCGACCAATACCCCTTCCTCAGCCAGTGTCTCGAAATCCCTGAGGTGTTCCCTGGGAATCATGTCACAAAATCTTTCTAGTCCCCTCCAGAGGTTGAAAGCATACCTCCCCAAGAGGGTATGGTGATTTGCTATTCAGAGCTGTAGAGCCGAATAAACCTTCCTACCAAAAAGGTCAAGTTTCTTCACCTCTTTATTTTTGGGGGTGGAGCTCGGTTGGCCCTGTCTCTCCCTATGGTTAACTGTATCCACCACTAGGGAGGCCAGCGTAGGGTGGTTGAAAAGAAAGGAAAATTTATCAGCAGGGACATGGTACCCCTGGTCCGCAACTCTTGACACAGGGGAAATGGAGGAGGGGGTTATCCACTGCGCCTTTGCAATGCTTTATACACACTCCTGCAGTGGAGCTGAGACCTCAGCAGCCGGGGCTGCATCCCTCAGGTCAAATAAGGGTTTGCACTGTTCCTTTACAACCCCCACATCCAAATTCAAATTTGCTGCCATGCATTCAAGCAGGTCATCCCTGTATGACAGAGGTTGTTTGTAGGTTGCTTCATCCAGAGAAGAGGGAGAAGGAATTTGCCATCTGCAGTATCGCGTGGTGCCGAAGTCAGGTTTGTCCTCTGAGGAGCAAGGCGTCCTAGTAGACAATGGTGCCGAGGGTCACAATGATGCAGGCTCATCCACCATAGGATAGTTGAGCCACCTACTAGACCATTCCTGGAACGATCTAGGGATGGAGTTAGTGTGTGCCCTGTAGCGGCCTTTTTCCTTTCGGGAGCCGCCCTTGCTATAAGAGCCACTCTGGAGCCTGCTCTGTGTTCCCCCTGGGGCTGATTGGGTTAACAAGGAGAACAGTGCCATAGGCATACGTGCTTGTGTACCAAGGGGTGAGTTGCTTTGGTATTGAGGAGTCGGAGAGCATTTACAGCGCCTCTTACCTGCAGGCTTCTCCCCTGCCAGAGTCAGTTCCAGGGGTGATGGAGATGAATGGTGCCGTGGTTCATCATCTGACGGTGCTGATGAAGCTGAAGTCGATCTTGGTCTTCTTGATCCCTGCAAATACGGCACTGACGGTTCATGTGCTGATACGGGTGACAAGAGGTAACCATTAGCCAATGCCTGCTCTGGTATCGGAGAAGAGCTACTGTTGGCTTCGAGGCCAGGGCTGCCTCTGCCATGGAGGAACACTCCTTGGCTGAGAAGGCCAGTTTCCCTTTTGACTGTACTGACCTATGCAGTGCTGGGGAATGTCAGTTCCGAAAGGGCTCCTGCTGCCATGAATGCCTCCAGTGTTGAGTGGATGGAGATGCGAACCGGATCCTTTCCCCAAGGTGGAGTAGCTGGTGGCGAGATGGCACAGCGCCAAGGCAGTGCCGAGTCAGAGGCCAATCGTGGCTTTTTAGTAATAGCCAGAGAGTGGTGCTGGGTCTTTTCTGGTGCCAATCTGGCATGTGGTGCCAGGGAGTCCTTAGGCGTGGCAGGCGTACCCACGGCCGGTAGCACTGCCTGATCCTCAGTGATATTCCGGAGCCTCCGCTCCCTATCTTTACAAGTTCTTCTCTTGAACGACTTGCATATGGGACATTTGTCTGCCAGATGTGACTCACTCAGACAAGAGAGGCATCTCTCATGGGAGTCGTCAGTTGGGAACACCTTCCAGCAAACCACACAGGATTTGAATCTCAGCATTATCTTCATACACAATGACAAAAGGTAACTAACTGAGACAGGCGCTTGCTTAATTGCAAGGGCAGGTTTACCGTCACTGAGGGCAGAAAGAAGGAACTGGGAAGGCCAGGGTCAAGGTCACATATATAGTACCGTGATTGTGGCACTGAGGGGATGTTGGCTGCTGACCCTGGCCTGACAGGCTAGGGCTAAAAGACTTTCTGGCTTACTGTGCACTGCAGCACGTAGACACCTGTAACTGAATGATGGGAGCAGTGCTCAAAGAAGAACAAAGGTTCTCAGCTGAAAGTCCAGGTGACCCCATGGGCTCTCAGTTCCTCAGAAGGAAGACAAAAGCTGACTGGACTCCAGTCCAGGCATGAATCTCCCTGCCAGAGGTGAGACATCCCAGGAGACATCCCCACAACTCTCAGCAGGGAGGGAGAAGGTGAAAAGTCCAGGGTGGCACCTGGTTCTCTGTTCCTCACACTGCCCTCTTCAGTCTGTAGAAGTGTTCCTAGTGAGGACACATACCACCAACAGAAAGAGGGTAGTGTGCACGTCAGCCACTCCAGTAAATTAACTTAACCTAGCTCTACTCAAGAATGTAGTGAAGACATGACCTCAGACTCCCATGTGTGCCCCCAACTGCTTCCCACAGCCAACACTTAGGCCTGGTCTACACTAGAGTGCCAGAAATTACTCTCTCTGGGGGCCATAAAAAGAGTCCCCATAAGGGAGGCGGGGAGAGGTTTCTAATCCCACTACTTCCTAGTCCGAATGGCGGCCTACGGCCCATTCTGGACCTTTCAACCCTGAACATGCATTTAAAAAGAATGAAGTTCCGAATGGTATCCCTATCTCAGATCATTCCATCTCTAGATAGGGGCTGGTTTGTGGCCGTCGGTCCGAAGGACGTTTAATTCCACATCTCCATAAGAAAGATCACAGAAAGTTCCTCTGCTTCGCGGCGGGCAGAACACACTTGCCATTTACAGCACTTCCATTCAGCCCCTCACTACCCCCAAGGGTTTTCAAAAAATGCATGGCAGTCATTGCAGCCCACTTGAGAAGGCAGAGTGTCAGAATATACCCCTACCTGGATGACTGGCTCCTAAGATGAAAGTCCAAGTACCAGGTCTTGCACAGCCTGCACATGACCTGGAACCTGTGCAACAGACTGGGCCTCTTACTACATTTAGAGAAATCAAAACTCTCCCCATCAAGAAGTATAGAATTCATAGGGGCCAACCTGGACTCAACAGGGGCAAGGGTCTTGTTCCCCTTATCAAGGTTTCAGTCCATGTCTACCATTATTTCAGAACTGCTGCATGCTCCCACCAGTACCGCAAGATGCTGCCTCCAGTTGCTAGGTCACATGGGGGCATCCACATACGTGATAAGGATGGCCCACCTACATATGAGATCCCTACAGTTATGGCTGGTAGGGGTTTTCCACCCACACCACCACTGCCTAAGCCGGCTGGTCACTATCCCGAGAAGGGTACTACACCAAGTGAGAATCTGGAGAGATCCAGAGTTTGCATGCAAAGGAGTCCCCTTTGAAACCCAGAACCCCTCTGTCACTCTCATTACAGACACATTGGACCAGGGATAGTGGGCCCACATCATAGGGGGACTTTCCACCCAAGGGACTTGATCAGGGGACAACAGCCTTCTCCACATAAATGTGAAAGAACTAAAGGCCATCTGCCTGGCGTGTATGGCCTTCCTAGACAAAATAAGAGGGGAGACAGTCCACATACTAACAGAAAACACGAAAGCCATGTTTTACACCAACTGTTGGTGGAGGGGGGCTCGCTCACCTACATTACGCAGGGAAGACTCCCAACTGTGGGACTTAGCCCTGAGATACAATTTCACCCTGATAGCCTCGCATCTGTCTGGGGTGAACAACTCACAAGTAGACTCACTCGGCAGAAAGTTCCTTCCCCAGCACGAATGGTCACCTCACCCAGAGCTGACGGATCACCTCTTCAGGACATGGGGAATCCCTCAAATAGACCTGTTCGCGCCCTGGGAAAACTGCAAATGCAATCAGTTTTGCTCACTGAGGGAGGGAAAAGGCGTCCCTCTCAGATGCCCTCCTGATGGATTGGGGAGGACCACTACTCTATGCATTTCCTCCCATCCCATTGATCCACAGGGTTTTCTTAAGGGTCAGAAGAGACAGGACAGATGTGATCCTAATAGCTCTGGCTTGGCCTCACCAATCCTGGTACAATACCCTCCTAGTCCTCTCAGTAGCACCACCCATATCACTCCAGCTAAGAAAGGACTTCCTCACCCAAGACTTGGGTTGTCCATGCCACCTAAACCCAAGAATCCTCCATGGTGTGGACATGGCTGAACACCAAATGAGAGAGTATGCTCAGAGAGGGTCCAGAGAGTCCTCATTGAGAGTAGGAAACCTTCCACTAGGGCCACTTACAGGGCAAAGTGGAAACACTTCTCCCACTGGGCCCAGGAAAGAGGGGTAACACCAGAATCTGCCCCCACTGAAACCATCCTTGACTACCTCCTTGACCTCAAGGAGCGAGGTCTTGCAAACACTTCCCTAAAGGTACATTTGACAGCTATCTCAGCACTGCACAATAGCTTCAAGAGGATAACCCCCTTTTCCCACCCCACGAGCTCTAGATTCCTGAGGGGCATGGAGAGACTCTATCCACCAGCTCATGCCCCAGTCATCCAACAAGGCCTAAACCTGGTACTGGAAGGTCTCACAAGACCACCACATGAGTTCATCAATGCTTGTACTCTCCTGGTCTTATCATGAAAGGTGGCCTTCCTAGTAGCGATCACCTCAGGCAGACGAGTCTCAGAGTTGAGAGCCCTCTCTTCAGAGCCTCCATACACGGTCTTCCACAAGGACAAGGTCCAGCTCCGACCTCACCCCTCCTTTCTACCTATGGTGGTTTACCCCTTCCATTTAAACAAGGACATCTGCCTCCCTGTGCTCTTTCCAGAACCACAAGTCACAGAGAACCAAAGAAAGTGGCACACCCTTGATGAGAGAAGGGCACTTGAAACCTACGTCGAGCAAACCAGGCCTTTCTGCAAAACTACCCAACTGTTCATGGCAGTCGCAGAATGCATGAAGGGACAACCAGTAACAACTCAGTGCATTTCGTCCTGGATCTTGAACTGTATCAAGGACTACTACAAAAGAGCAAACATGTCCCTCCTGGGAAAAGTCAGGGCACATTCAACCAGGGCACAAGGCGTCCTCCATGGCTTTTCTTGCTCAGGTCCTGATTCAGGAAATCTGTAAAACAGTGACCTGGTCTTTGGTACACACTTTCACATTGCACTATGCTATCATCCAGCAGGCATGAGATGATGCAGCCCTGGGCAGAGCCGTCCTCAGAGCGGGGAGACCATAAATCCACCTACCATCCTGGATGCAGCTTGTAGTCACCTATATCAGAATGGATGTGAGCAGTGCTCGAAGAAGAATGGTGAATTCCTTACCAGTAAACGTCCTTCTTCGAGATGGGCTGCTCACATATATTCTGCTCCCTCGCTCCGTCCCTGTTTTCCAGAGTTAGTGGAAAGAAGGGACTGAAGGGGGGGTAGTGGCAGGGCCAGATACATATATATATACCACGTAGGTGCACAGGACAAAGGGGGCATTGGCCAATGACCCTAGAGGAACAGACTAGGGCAAAAAACCTACCGGGCATCTGTGCACTGCAGCACGTAGACACCTATATCAGAATGGATGTGAGAAGCCCATCTTGAAGAAGGACATTTACCAGTAAGTAACTCACAGTTATCTTCTCAAGAGCTCCAATGATATGAAACCAAAGATCCCAGATAGCAAGGCACCATTCACACCTGTGTCTTATCCTGCCCGAAAACAGTTCCTTTTCACCCACTAGATAATAATGCAGCATATAAGGGAAACGGAGGCACACAGCCTAAATGAAAATGTTATAAAGAAATCCCACTTTCTGTTGCAACAACTTGGATCTTTGTCCTAGAGAAGGAAACAATTCACTTTCCAAGAAATGATCTTTGGGGCCCATCCCAGCTATCAAGCATTATCACCAATGACACATCATCTGATCACATGATAGCGCTAATTTCTGCAGCTCTTGCATGGCTCTGTAAGGTTTTACAATTTAACATTAAATCTGTTCTAATACAAAATGCAGATGCCATCATTTCCAACAAGCTAAGGCATTTAACTGATATATTAATGCAGCACCTGTTTCCTTAACTATTTTTCTTTTTTATTGGCTCCGTCTGGAAGTGGTGCACAGTTGAAATCTCCTCTAAGTATAATGTATTACTCATTTTCAATAAAACCAAAAGAGGGACACTGCACTAAATGTGGTGTGATGGGTTGCACTTGAATGCTGTCTGTCCAAAACCATTCTAGTGTGTATGGCAACGTGACAAATGCCATGATGTTCAGCAGTGATTGGTCACTTACTGTGGAACTCTCCATCATTCTCACCTTTCTTGGAACGTTATTCAACTCAATGCTACAACAATGTCACTATTTATATAGTATTATCATTATATTTTTGAATGGCAGTCGCACCTAGGAGCCCCAGTAAGGGATCAGGGCCGCACGGTACTAGGCACTGTAGAAAAAGATCAGAAAAAGACAGTCAAAGATTGTTTGTTAAAATCTTTCTTGACACTGGTGGGCTCTAAATAAAGCACATAGGCCTAGATTCACAAAGCTGCTTTGGCATTGTGACTCTGAGCCTTCGTTATTCTAGGCCCTAGATACTCTATAGGTGCAGGGACCTCTTTTAAAGTGAAAAATCCTACTGAACAGTAAGTTTCTTTTCGTGTTCCTGAAAGAGTGTTCCCTAGATAGCATTAATATAAAGAATTTCTTATTATTTCCTCTCCTACCTTTACTTATAGTGATAAGAGGTGGACTGAGACCAGTGGCTGGCTTGGAGGCAGCAAAGGCCCCTTTGCGCTCTTGGTCTGTTTCTTGCTGTGCAGGTTGAGGGGTAGCAAGACTGAGCTCATCTCCTTCCCCCGATTCAGTCACGCATTCCCTTGCCTCCTCCATCTGCAGCGGCTCACGCAGTAACCTAAGACAATAAGACAGAGGATGACTGACAGCTGGACAGCCAAGTTTACAAACTGCCCTTGTCTCATTAAAGACAGGTGCACATTACTACGCTTGCAAGTTTTTTCCATGAATAGCATCCAACACTACAGAACAGGGGGCTTTTGACTAGCAGTAAGCAAAACCACTAATCCAATTGCTTCCCACCTCAGGATTTTGAAAATTCATTTTAAGTAGTGCTTAGACCCAAAATACTCACAGATTTAGTTTTTCAAAACAATCCCAGCTGGTCGTTTTCAAAATAAAAACCCCTCCCAAGTTGCCTTTAATACAACTATCATGAGAGTTTTTATTATTGTCTCTGCCATTAATCGCTTGCTCAGATTTGCAATTATTGGACTTACAAACTCACCCTTTTTGCAAGAAAGTAAGCTCCTATTGTAAGTGCCTTTGCAGGTCTGCAGAGAAGCCTGCGGCATAGAACGGGGAGACTTGCTTGCTCACTCTCAGCAGGTTTTTGAGTTTTCTGTCTTCCCGGACACTCTGAATTCCTCAGCAGCTATGGCAAATCTTGCAAACCCAGATAGAACTCCAAAGCCCCCGAGATGCTTCATCTCTCCCCATTCCCCACTGGGCATGCTGAGGTTTTCATTTTGTTATTGCCCATCAGTCTTTTTCATGTAATTTAATTTTCTCTGTAAGCAAAGGGAAATCTCCAAACAGCTCCCTTGAGTTTCACCACTTGCTAATGTGCTGTTGCTATGGAGCGCACACACAGTGGATTTGTACACTGACTCATGGGAGGGCATAGTCAGCTGTATCCCAGCAATGAAGTGTTTCTTCTTAACAAGTAACCTCCCAGAGAGCTGGAAATTCTTTGTATTCTCTTCAGGTTACATTGTGCAACTATCTATGTTCAGTACTCTGTAATAAACACACACTTCAGAAAAAAAAGATTTAGCAATTACTTTTGGTCGGCATTTCTCCACCTCTCTCTGCAATGTTATTTAGTGTTAGACATGAAATATATTCTCTTGCTTGATCTTTGTGTTGCTGCTGTAACTGACAATATCTGAGGTTTGCAATTTGTTTTAAATGTATTACTTGTAATCCCTGTGCTAGGTGATGTCCACAGTACAACGGCAAGGTTCAATATCTCTAGAGGTTCCTCTTGACATGGCAAAACAGAAACGGCCCAAGCTTCCACCCAGTAATCTGGGAAAACTAAACCACCCTCAGTTGCCTCTAAGGCAAGTTGTCAATTTCCAAAGGGATAGCCATGTTAGTCTAGTCTAGTCCAGAAAAAAAACCAAAAAAACACCAAGGAGTTGTGTGGCACTTAAAGACTAACAGATTTATTTTTCGCATGAGCTTTCATGGGAGAAAATCCCACTCCTTTAGATGCTTCGAAGATGGGTGACTTTGAAGTATCTGACGGAGTGGGGTTTTCTCCAATAAAAGCTCATGCGAAAAATAAATCTGTTAGTCTTTAAGTACCACATGACTCCTTGTGTTCTTTTCCTCTAAGGCAAGACCTCCTCACTTGCAAGTACTTAGAATGCATATCACAAAAAACTTTATTCAAAGGGAAAGGCAATGCATCCCAAAAACAAATGAAAAACATAAACCGTAAGTAAACACCTGCCCCACAGTACGCTGAGCAGCGTTCTCTGCCTCAGGTATACACCCTATAGTATGAAAGTCCGATAGACAAATGCCCCTTAACATGCCACTCCCCATTCCCTCTGCTGCCCTCCAGTCACACTTGGTTGTCTGTGCCACAGTGTCTGGAGTGGCTCACAACTGAGTGCCTGCCTCAGGGCTGACTGCCAAAAACAGGGCAGATACCCAAACTGGTGGCATATTTTATAACTAGCTCTCACTAAGTGAGTAACACATGAGGAAGAACTCTTGTCTCATTACAAGTCTTACCATGGAGTTACAGCTGGACAGACTCTCCAGGCTATCTTGCCACCCAGAAAAACCGAACTTAGTGATAAATGGTCCCTCACACCAAAAACTTACACAATGCTCAAGTTGTTTCCAGTCCCAAAAGACCAGTCCCATGCCCCTGCACCTCACAACTCCCAGGATCAACCAGATGGCACATGGCATCCCCAGAAACAGAGCAGGTTCCAGGCAGCAGCTGCTACAGCAACTTGAAATGGGGGGCCAGCGGGGGTTCCTCACTAAATTGGTATAACACTGTTACTAGCTGACATCTTGGGGGGGAGTGCTGGGAAATTTGGGGAGGGGGTGTAGGATGGTGTTAAGGAAATCCCATTCCCTGGTTCCAGGCCCAGCACTACAGGGGCAAAGACACTTTCCTTGTAATAGCAGGGCTAGGTGAGGCCAGCACTGGAAACCAGGGAGGCAGGGCTTGTGCCGCTCTCAGGCTCAGCCGCTGTCATGCTGGTGGGAGAGGGCGAAACAGAACAGACTAGAGACAAGGGCTGGTGCAGACCGGAAAGGAGAAGTAATCGGGGATAAGGAGTCTGGGGCGAGCAGGCTGCACGGAGAACCTGGGACTGGTCGGCATGGGCCCTAGGAGGGAGACAGGTGTATTAAGCTGAGGTGGGCTCGGGAAGACTGAGAGCCAGGAGGCAGGCAGTGAAGGGATGGGACAGGACGGATTATGTTGGGTGCAGGGCTGGCTCTACTGTGAGGCAAGAGACAGGCATGGCTTCAAGCCACAGTTCTTAGGGGCGACTAGTCCCCCCCAGAAGATCAGGCTGGTACCTGCCCCTTCAAGTCTTTCCTAGCAGCGCAGGCACCGCTAGTCAACCTGCAGCTTACATCATGTAGGCCGAGTGCATTTTAAATCCCTCTGCAGGCAGACACTGGAGATTTACGTGCTTTGGAAAACCATGTTCAACCTCCATGAATGAGATGAGGGGGGCGTCAGATCAAAATTTGGCTTGAGGCACCACAACCCCTTGAGCTGGCCCTGGTTGGGTGCGAAGAGGCAGGCGGTCTGGGGCTGGGCTCCCCAGTGCAGTCCACCTCCCAGAGGGAGGGCTACCAGCTACCAAAGCCTGGAAAGGAGGAGAGGGATGTATGAAAAGGAGGACACATGAAGAAAATGTAGTATTAATGTAACAATCTGTTTTTAAGGGGCTGTGGAAGGCTTTCCCCCCAAAGTAAGGTATTCCGGGGCATTCCAGCATACTTTAACCCCTGTAAGTAAAAACCCCGACAAAATCATGTATTCTAATATACCTGCCAGACAGAGGACGTGAAGGTAAAAAGGAGGATGTCCTCCTTTTGCCTGACATCTGATAACCCTACCCAGACAGCCGGGGGTCTCATCACTCCTCCCTGCCAGCCTAGACTCCTGACACCCCTGGCAGGCAGCAGGGGGCGCTGCGACGCTCGAGGACACGCCGTCGCCACCCCGCGCGCCAAGCCGCCCCTGAGAGAACCGACGAGGCGTCAAGACGCAGGCGCGCGGGTGGAGCCTTGCGGAGAGAGGGGAGGGGAAGCGGAGAGTGGCGCGCAGGCGCGTTAGGAAGACTGGAGAGAGCTGGTTCTGCGCTTGCGCGTGGAGTCCGGTGTGGACGGTTGGGCTGTGATTCCGGCGCCTGCGCAGTGCGCGCCTGTCAGTGGCTTCCTGGGAGCGCTCCGCCGCGCAGGTGAGAAGCGGAGGCCGCTGGGCCGGTGTCGCCCGGCCTGGGCCGCGGGCGGAGCCGGGCTCGGGGACGGGGCGCGCCCGTGTTGCGGGCAGCCTCCCCCTCCCCCTCCCCCATGGACCGGGCGGCGGGGCGGGCGGCTGGTCCTGGGGTAGATGGGGTGGGGGATGGGGTGTGAGGGTCTGTGCAGTGCTGGGGGGGGGGCAGCAGCTCTCCTCTGTGTGTGTGTGTGTGTGAAAGAGGCTGCAGCTCAGAATAACCTGGGGCCCTGTGAAGACCTCCCACCAACGCCAGCAGCAGGTCCCTTCTCTTGGTGCTGTTAGGCTGCAGGCACAGTGGGGTAGGGTAGGTAGGCCCTGTCTAGATCTTGAAGGAGTGATCTGGTGGCCTTACATTATTTCTGATCTAGGTAGGTTCTAGTCTGCATTTTGGCGTTAGTTATCTTTTCCTTGTAGAAGCCGCTGCAGAGGAGTAGCCAGGCAGCTGTCGGGCCGCCCGCCCCTTTGTGGTGACTTCTGGAGCCCAGATGTCGCGTGTGTTCAAAGTGGGAAGCTGTTGCCCTGTTTGTAGAATCAGGATGGTAGAAACTGGAAGGGACCATGAGAGGTCGTCGAGTCCAGTCCCTTGAACTCATGGCAGGACCAAGTACCCTCTTAAATCATCCCTGACAGGCACTTGTCTAACCCAGGCTTGTCCAACATGTGGCCCAGGAGCCAGAATTCGACCCATCGCAGGCTTTTATCTGGCCCCTGGAGTGCTGCCCCAAGAGCCTGGGAGATGGGGCTGGCCAGGGCTGTCTGGAATACTCCATATGGCTACCTCAGGTGTGCAGGCAGACATTGACAATTTGTGTGAGCAAAAACAATGCCAAATATTACACTAAGCATTATTTTATTAAAGATTATTAGTGAAGATTAATTCCTATGTCTTATCTATCAAAATTTCTCTTACCGGCCCCCCAGCTGAGAAAAGAATTGCAATGTGGACCTTCACCCAAAAAGGTTGGACTCCCCTGGTATAACCTCTTAAAGTAGCTTCACAACCTGCCTGCGCAACTTACTCCAGTGTTTAATCACCCTGACAGTTAGGAATTTTTTCCTGATGCCCAACCTAAACCTCCCTTTGTGTAATTTAAGCCCATGGCTTCTTGTCTTATTATTAGTGATTAAAGAGAACAATTTTTCTCTCTCCTCCTCATAACAACATTTTATGTACTTACAAACTGCTATCACGTCTCCTCTGTCTCCTCTTTTTCAGACTAAACAAACCCAGTTCTCTCAATCTTCCCTTATAGGTCAACTGGTCCAAATCTTTAATCATTCTTGTTGCTCTTCTCTGGACTTTCTCCGATTTGTCCACATGTTACTTCCCTGATGTGGTTGCTGTCTAGAAGGACATGTGCATGGTTAGGGACCTCTCCTGAAGCAAAGCATAAAAGAAAGAGAGGGCAGGCAGCCTGGATCAAGTTAGTCTGCACTCTTCCTTCTCCTCTTAGTTCCTTATCACTCTAGACAAAATACCAATTCTCCCTCATGTCTTCCAAGGCTCCGCTCCCCAGCTGCTCTTTTTTCTGGGCCTTGAAAAAGGTCAGTCTCGTATTTCAGTTTGAATGAACTTGTTTTAAAAGAAGGATTATGGTGCATTAATGTGGATATCTATGAGCTCCCTTTGTGAAAGCACCTTGCACATTTTACATCAGTAAAAGTCTTTAACAGAATATCAAAATCTACATTATTGTTTTTCCCTTAAGACCAAGGGATCCCCAAGTCAGACTCGAAGCAATCTTGTAATAGGTGTTGTGCAGATGCATAGGAATAGGCAATCCCTTGCTAATGAGTTTACAGTATAAAAAGAGAAAACTCAAAGGTACAAAGATTCTATGTACAAGCAACATAATCCTGGTTATAAATTCCAGAGAGATAACCATGTTAGTCTAATTCAGCAAACCAAAGAAGGAGTCTTGTGGCACTTTTAAAGACTAAAAAATTATGATAAATCTGTTAACCTTTAAAAATGCCACTAGACTCCTTGTTTATAATCCTGGTTGTGTCTTCTTAATTCGGTATTTTAGGTATAAATGCTTCTCAACTGCTCATCCTGCTTAGCTTCTGTTCTTGTTTGTCTATTCTGACAAGCTGCCTCAATCTTGCATCCAAAAGGCTAGATTCTGGAGGGATGTTTATGCTCCATATTTTTTGAGGGGGCTTCCCAGGCTATGTTGTTCTGGGGAAGGTGTGAGCCGGGGGAAGTTCCTTACTGTTGTCCTAGTCTAACTAGAGAGTATAGTCTCTGTGTTAATTTTTCATGGTCCAGGCTTTGGCCTCACTGGAGTGCAGATGATTACAGGGTGTGCTGGAGCAGTAGCTCTCCCAAACTACTCTATAATCAATTTTTGGAGACCTCCTCCTCCTCCTCCTCCAGTAGTTTCAGGGTCTGCTGCTGAGGGTTCCTGTAGCTTTCCCAAACAGCAGCTGAGTGAAATTAACATGAGTAGTAGCCGTGACCTAAAGAGAATCCTATTCATTTCATTCTGTGGCTGCTTAGGAAAATCATGAATAGCAGCAAAGGTACTGGAGCTGTTTGTCTACACACCCTGAAAGATGAAATGTCACTGATTAATAAGTCTACTTTTAGAAAATTGTCTTGACAGCTGCAAATCTGAGAGCCTTATTTTTAGCTTCACTTTCTAAAGATTTTAAACTTTATCTTAGGCCTTCTTCCTTAAAGAAAGCCTCCTGTGTGTTACCAAAAAGTGAATTTTTAAAATGCTGTTGAATGATGATCTGCTAACAAAGCCAACAAATCCAGCATGTACACTTTATCTGTGACTGTGTAGGAATGGATTGTCAACCATTAATGAAAATACATTCCACACCAAAAATTAAGTTAATAGAGACTGAGGATCAGATTGAGATATGTTGGGAAACCCTCCAAAGCCCCTTATCAATACAATTTGTTAAACACACAGGTTGAGAGATAGGGAGGTGAGCTGACAAGATAGTTAAAGTGTATTTAAAAAAATAAAAAGTTCCTTGAATTGTGGCCTTGACAATATCTTTTCAAGAGCAGTGGCACCTTCTCTTCACGAAAGAAAGTATCAGTCATCTTCACAGTTGATGGTCCCAAACCTTCCATGTTAGTCTTTACAGCCACAGTAGGCAAGGATCCATGTTGTTAACTTGCTACTGAAATAAGATGCTTATCTTAACAATGCAAAAGCAAATTAGGTTATATAAACTATTGCGTAATTTATAAATTATGCTTGTTCTTTGGCTGATTTAGGAATGTATTAGGGACTGTTAAAGTAATTCTAAACTGCACGTTGGAATGAAGTTGTCAGCCTAGATCTCCAGGCTGATTGTGGTAGGGACAGTGCTAACATGTTAAAAATAGCTGTGTGGACGTTGCAGCTGTGGCTGGAGCTAGGTTGGGTAGCTCACTCCGAGATGTAATGTGGACATATTCTCCATGACAGAAAAGCAGAACATGCATATCATTGGCTATTTTCCTCCCATTCATCTGTACTCCTCTGTTTTCAAGCATCTGATGTAGTGGAATTTTCTTCCACAAAAGCTCATGAGATAAATACGTTTGTTAGTCTTTAAAAGTGCCATTTTGTGATGTAAAACTCCTTGTTTCTTTTGCTGAACTAGACTAACACGACTACCCCTTTGGAACATCCCTGGTTATGTTTTTCAGATGCATTCTGATGTTTTGATAAAAGCCTTCAAAGATGTCAAACTTGGCATATATGTAGGATTGACTGAAGACTATGTGCTTGTGCTTTGTCTGGAAAAATACTGTGTGTTTGTGGTACATTTTTTCCTTTAATATCAGAGGTATATACTGAGGTGTTTTTTTGAGTAGTTGTGTGTTTTGAATGTGGGAAGGGGATGTAGATAAAAAAGGGAGGCAAGAAACATAATTATAGTAGCCAGATAAAAACTGGTAGGATGGAATTAAGACTGAGGGTATGTATCAGTAATTTAGCGTAAACTTCATTACAAGGACATTGTAATTATCCAAAAAAGAACTCCAGGAAATAAAGTTAAAAAAAAAAAAAAGTACAGAGGATTCACAGTACGAAAATGCAATTTTGATACCCATACAACCTTAACTCTGCCCCATAGTGAAAGTATGAAAACCCCTACAATTATGTGTTAAGTATTTGTGAAGCTGATTAAACCTATTTTTAAAAGACACATTGAATTTTTTCTCTTTTTTCCTTAATAGTGTCATGAGAAATCCTATTAAAAATTGCCCTATATTAAAGCAGCTACCATATGTTATTTCCAGTGGGATAGAGGCCACAGGTTACCCTCTTTTGAGTTGCTCTGTTTCAAATTAGCTCCTTCATCCTATTGATCTCAGTAGAAGGGAAGATAACCTGCTTTCACGGACGGTGATAATGCTGATGCTGTTAAGAGGTCCAGTGCAGCACTGTGAGGTGCTGGTGAGTGAGGGCATTGGCCTGCTTTGTTTGCCTCTAATAAGATGACAGCTATTTTGAAAAGCACTTGTTCAGTGTGTTGAATTATCTCAAGAAGAAGATTGTTGGTCAGTACAGATGGTTCATAAATTTTTCCTATCTGAAGGATAAAGGCAAAAATATCCTTTACTTTTAAAGCTTCAAATGTACTCTGCAGAAAATGTCAGTGTTCTGTGAACACATGGAAAATTTGAAGAGTCAGTGTTAATATAAATTATATTAATAATGGATTATGGTAATTAGGGATGAAGAACGCCAGGGGTGCTAAGTTCCTTTAAAGGACCCATTTGTAAAATTAATTTAACTTCATGCTAGTTGCTGGGTTTACTTATAAATTCCTTTTCCCTGCTGATCCGGGGGAGTGGGGCCAGCAGGGGTTAGGAGCTGTGCACAGGTGTGTGAACAGCTCTTTTGGCCCCAGGTCCGCTGGGGGCGGGACCAGTGCAGGGAACGGCTGTGGTGCTACATACCACTGTGAAATGGTCTGCGAGCCAGGGATTACTGATCCTCCCTGTTGTAGCTCTTGAAGCACAGGAATAACTATTTCATCTGGCCCTTGCATGGAGAGTTCTTCCTCATATGGCTTTCATTCCCCCATCATCTGCTCTATGTGTATAATCTGACTCCTGATTTGCCAAATGAAAATATTAGGTTTGTAATCAAATTGTTGACAAACTTAGTTAGAACAATTTGCATAGCATGTTGTAAGGAAGAATTACTGACCAAAGGAAATGCTTTAAATAGAGCAATACCATAAAATGCTTTTAAATATATTTTGCTACTATTGTGATGGTGTTTATTATAGTGCTGCTGGTAAGTTCGTTACACTCTTATTACAAAAATTGGCTTTTTCTTTAAGAAATATATTGGAAATGTTTATTCAAAAGTGCTAAGCGGCAGTCATATTGAAATACATTTTCTGAACATTTATGCTTTTTACCCAGACCTCTTAAATTATGAAGGCTTTGGCATTTTAAGACACTGCTCAACAATGGAGGAAACAGACAGGGAAGCTATTGCAACAGCTGTGCAAAGAGTAGCTGGAATGCTTCAGCGACCTGACCAATTGGATAAAGTGGAGCAATACCGCAGGAGGGAAGCACGAAAGAAAGCTTCAGTGGAAGCTCGACTAAAGGTATGAAACTAATAGGGCTGAGCATCACCAAGAAGAAATTGCAATTGCACCAATTGCAAGAAGAAAGCAAAAATCTTTAGATTGTTTCGATTGTTTTAAGTTGTGGACTTTATTCTTTGCTCAGTAGAATCCGTGCTTCAAAAAAAAAACAAATGTGCATTAAAATTTGCGGAAACAAAAGCTGTTTATTGATTGTAACTTCATAATTCTTTCTACTTCTATATAACCATTCAAAGACTCTGAACACACTCACATCTCGCACTTGTTATAGTTCACCACCAGATTCCCCATCCTTAAGCATTTTTATGGCAAAGCAAACAGGGCTCTGTTATAATAATTAGCAGCTTGTATGTTTCAATTAAACATGAGGATTGTGTCTCAAAATAGATTCATTTTAAAAATTTGACCACTGATTTTGCTTTGGTTTATAGAGGGTACCTGCATGTTCTCGTAGGTCAGAAGGAACCAGTATGATCATCTAGTCTGACCTCCTGCACAACGCAGGCCTCAAAAACATCACCCACTCAAGAGTGTGTTTCAGAAAGGGAAAGGCACCTGTATCGTATCTGAAGGCTGGGGAGATCCTTCTCCTATTTCTTTTTATTTAAATACTTAGAAGTCTGGCAACAGTTTAATTTAAGTTATTTCAAACAACAGTGATTTTGGGATATGCTCTGAATATGTCCTAGTATCAGCAGGCCCTTTAAAGAGTACTAATAACTATCCTCACTGTATCTACAGAAGACTGGGGTAGAAAGCTTTTGTAAGGGAAGGTGGGTAGAACTTTACAACTTCTTTCTCCTTTCCTGAAGATCAAGTACCTTGATGATCAAGGGAGGGGAATGAACAAAAATTTCTTATCTTTGATTCAATAATCAGCTAAGGGAGGTGTCACAGTTATGGTGTAAGCAGTATCTCAGTCGAAGCTTAGTCTATAAAAGTGCCACAGGACTCTTAGTTTGTTTTGCTGAACTAGACTAACACAGCTGCCCCTTTGGAATCAGTCTGAGCTTGTGAAAGTAGTGTAGAAAACACCTGACTTTGCATGCCATTATTCCAGGTAATAGAAAATACATACATTTTGCCCAAGAATGCAGTTGAATAGAAGTTTTCAAGCACCCACCCATATGGCTGCTAGGTGATTGAGACAGTTGTGACTTGGACTAAATAAAGGTTTTGCCCAGGATTAATTGCTGTGGAGTGGCAATGGAGTCCACATGGCTGGTTGTCATACAGTCTTTCCCAAATGCATTTTGATTTCCTTTCTCCTTTGATAAAAACTGCCCTACAGAGTCTAAAAAAAATTAATAATTTGTACTGTTTCAGGGTGGGGGTATTCTTGTTTTTGTTTTTTTGGTTTTTTTGTGGGGGCTATTGGTATGTTCTGTCATCTTTTTATAAAAAGATAGACACATCTGTATTCAACACTCCACCATGGATAGCTCTCTGAAAATATCTGCTTAATGTGTAGTGGCAATCAAAACAGCTAAGAGTATGGTAGAAACCATTAGGAAAGGGATAGATAATAAAACAGAAAATATCATAATGCCACTGTATAAGTCCATGGTACTCGCACACTTTGAAAGCTGTGTGCAGTTCTCATTACTCCATCTCAGAAGTGGAAAAAGTGCATTGAAGAGTAAGTAAAATTATTAGAGGAATGGAATAGCTTCCATGTGAGGAGAGAGAAAAAAACTGGGATTATTCATCTTGGAAAGGTGATGGCTGAGGTGAGATTTGATAGAGGTATATAAAATCATAAAAGGTGTGGAGAAAGTGGATAAGGAAGTGTATTTACTCCTTCACATAAAACACAACGAGGCACCACCCAATGAAATTAATAGGCAGCAGGTTTAAAATAAACAAAATGAAGTACTTTTTCACGAAACACACAGTCAGCCTTTGGAACTCATTGCCATGGGATGTTGTAAAGGCCAAAAATGTAACTGGAGTCAAAAAAGGTAAGTTTATAGAGGATAGGTCCATCGATGGCTACTAGCTGCGATAGTAAGAGATGTAGATAATTAGGGCTTTGGGTATCCCTAAACCTTTGACTGCTGAAAGCCAGGGCAGGATGACGGGATGGACCACTTGGTAAATTGTCGTGTCCTGCTCATCAGCTCTAAGGCATCTGGCATTGGCCACTGTCAGAAGGCAGGATACCGGGCTAGATGGACAATTGGTGTGACCCAATATGATCATTCCTATGTATAACAATAAGATACTCGTGGAAGATTTGAAAACATTAAGAAAAAACACTTTAATTTTACCACATTAATATATAGTCAATTATGAATTTAATAACTCTCTTTATAGGCAGCAATCCAGTCACAGTTGGATGGGGTACGAACTGGTTTAAGCCAACTGCATAATGCATTGAATGATGTAAAGGACATACAGCGATCTTTGGTGGATGTCAATAAAGACTGGCGGCAGAGTATCAACACCATAGAAAACCTCAAGGACGTTAAGGATGCTGTAGTCCAACATAGTCAGCTGGCAGCTGCTGTAGAAAACCTCAAAAATATCTTCTCAGGTAATTCAATCCAAATCGTTATGTGATTTGATGATCACAAATTGAAAGCAAGTATAGTCAAATGGCATTAAAGAATATCTTATTGTAAAGGGAAGATGCTGAACTTCGCTTCCCTTTCTTAATTTATCATTAGACTTAACCAGGCTAAATTTGCTTTTAGTTATATATGTGCAGCCACCATAATTTCAGTGGGGTTGTATAGTTTGTGGGGCGGTGTTTAATGGGAGGAATTTACTTCACATGAGGTGCACGAAAATCCAAACAATTGATACTACAGAAGGAATAGTGAGTACACTGCACTGTTCATTCAGCTTTACGGGCATTTAAGCAAAATGTATATCATGCCTTTTGTTTTTATGCTATGTGATTCTGTGAATCAATATTGTAGCCTATAATCAAAATAAAGATGGACAACTAAAGGTGTATCATAATAATTAAAACCATAAAAGTGATTACCAGCAATTCTTGAACATGTGTATGAACAATTACTTAGGGGAACCAGACTAGCAAATATCGGTCATTAATTTTTCTACTCTTGTTCTACAGGCTCTCTCTTGGTACATTTATGGGTTTGTTACACTTGTTTTTGTATTCTAATAGCTTCATAGTATTAGTTTATCATTTTTGTCTTTATTTTTCAGTGCCAGAGATAGTTAGGGAGACTCAGGATTTGACTGAGCAAGGAGAACTTCTGCAAGCCCATCGAAAACTGATGGACTTAGAGTGTTCTCGTGATGACCTGATGTACGAGCAGTATCGTATGGATAGCAGGAACACCCATGACATGAATCTCATCCATATTTACTTTGGGGATATGCAAAAACTCTCTGAGGAGCTTGCCAAACAACTCTGGATGGTAGTTCAAAGGTCTCTAGTTACTGTTCGTCGAGACCCAACCTTGCTTGTCTCAGTTGTCAGGATAATTGAGAGGGAAGAGAAAATTGACAGGCGCATGCTAGACCGGAAAAAACAAACTGGGTTCATTCCTCCTGGCAGGCCAAAGAAATGGAAGGAAAAAATGTTCAATATTTTGGACAGAACTGTAACTACCAGGATTGAAGGCACTCAAGCAGACACTAGAGAATCAGACAAAATGTGGCTTGTGCGCCATCTGGAAATCATCCGCAGATATGTCCTTGATGATTTGCTAGTGGCCAAAAATCTAATGGTTCAATGTTTTCCCCCACATTATGAGATTTTCAAAAAATTATTGAGCATGTACCACCAGGCTTTGTCTACACGCATGCAGGAACTCGCTTCAGAAGATCTGGAAGCAAATGAGATTGTTAGCCTTTTAACCTGGGTGTTAAATACATACAAAAGGTAAAGTCAACTTATTTATTTTAATCTGCTTTATTAGGGATAGTTGCAAATAAGTAAATATGTAAAATATGTTTTAATTGGATTGTATGTGCAGGTAAGGGTACAGATATTAGGTGACATATTATATGCTTACAGTCCCATAAGGACTTCTTGTAGAGCTTGCATCATATAATTTGAAGCAGAAGTGTTGTACTTAGATAGGCATCTAGATTGTGTGTGTGCGTGTGCGTGTGCATATTAAAGAAAGAAGAGAACATCTTTCTAAACAGAAAACAGTGTAATCTTATTTGAAGGTTGCAGAGGCTTTTTTTTTTCTGCGTATTAACATGAGCTCTGTGACTAAACCATAATGCTTCTTTGACTGCTTTCTCATATTGATTCCATTCCAGGTGTGGGTGTGCCAAAGTGCGTGGTTACCAGAACTTGTTTCCTTTTAGCAGTACTTATAGAGCTGGCTGTGGTACCCTCTGGCATTGCTCATGCCATGGTATAGGAGGGGCAGATGACCCTGCACCCTCTCAGTTCCTTCTTTACACCAGTGATGGTTGCTGGAAATCCTTCTTGCTTGTGAGTGCAAAGCACTATGTTGTAGTTAAGCATTTCCTTGGTAGGTTTAGATTAACTAATCTTAAGTGATTAATGTTAGTGCTTCAGTGTAAATGGTTAATTAAGGGCTCTTGCCCACAGTCAGGGCATGGCCCAATCCCCATGATTTAGATCCTGTGTGGCCTATAACAAGCCATTCCTGCTGCATAACCCTCACAACAGCAGTCTTCAGTTTCTGGAGGAAGTGCATAGAAAAGACATTACTTGTAAAGGGTTCAAGCCCAGATGAGAAAAGACTGGGCTATTTGCCAGAAGGCCCTGCTTAGCGAGCCAGGCTCTGTTCCCCCCCCCCCCCCCCGGACTGCTTTGGTGCTGCATATGACAACTTTGGTGCAGAGCACACCACCAACACTGAGCACCTCCCAGCATCATTCAGGGTCACTGGAGTTGGGACACAGAAAGAAGCACCGTAGTAAGAGGGGCCACTTAAGAGAAACAAGAAAGAGGTTCAGAGCACAAGACCCATGTCAGTCTGGTTACCCTCAACAGGAACTCAAGTGACCAGCTCCCCACTGAGTGAACCGCTTCAAACCCCAGTCAGCATGAGGTGCTCCATCCAACTGCCATTCCTTCGACACCCAGGCATTTCAGGCAGCACAGGACCCTATGACCTTGCTGTGGCTCTGACACCAGGATTCGTAATACTGGACAAAGGCAAGGTAGCAGCCTTCAGGGCAGAGGCAGCAATGGGGCTGCCCCAGTGGTCCACAGTGCTCACCTGTTCCACGTAGTTCAGTACTGGCGTCACTGATGTGGAAGATATCTCCACACTCTTGGCACTACTGTTTGAGATCCCGCTCGAGGTCTCCCTTGTTGCTTGAAGATCAGATAGGCACTGATCACGCTTCTGGCATCACCGGTCCTCTACTCCCCAGTCACTACCATCTCAGGATCATTTGGGGGATTCCTGGCGTTGAACCCAATCTCCTCACTGGTCTCTCAAAGGGCACTCCATCAGAACGGCACCGATCTGACAGTTCCAGGCACCAGGCCCCTGCTCTGTGCCATCATTCACTGGTACCTCAGAGAAGTCAGACAGCAGTCAGCAGCCTCTCTTTGATCATCATGAACAGACTCCCATTTCCCAGCATCAGAGAGAGAGCCAGCACCAGCATCACCACAAGGAACACAGAGAAGGAACAGTGCCTTCACCATCAGGGATAACAAACACATCAGTAACCTTAGTGGAATCCATAAAGGTTTCTTGTGGCACTCTGGTGGTTCTGCTCCTCAACGAGGTAGTTTGTGGTGCTGTCTGCTGTTAAGGCGTCTCAAGACTAAAATCAGAGAGTGATTTGGAGCCGTGTGTGTCCCCCTGAGCCCAGAACCAAGATAAGGGATCTCTTTTCCTTCCCTGGTTTTGACTTCATCCTCATTCCCAGATGAGGTAGTTGTGGCAGAACCCATGGTGCCCCTGGATGATTTCAGGATACACCAGGAGCTCCTGAAAAAGATGGCCTCCAACCTAGACATAGAGGTTGAGGAGCTCCATGGCACCTCGGACACCTTGTCCAACGTGTTGGCTGCAGCAGCACCAGCCCAGGTTGTGCTATGCTGTCCATGCATAACAGAGTGTTAAAGCCAACTTGAGAGCCTCCAACTTCATAAATGGCAGAGAAAAAGTATTACATTACTGCTAAGGAATTCACATATCTTTTCACCCATGCTCCTCCAGGATCTCTCATCGTGGCTTCAGCCACTGAGAGGGGCAGACAAGGACAAGTGGGCTCCACCCCAAAGGACAGGAGGCAAAGTGCTTAGATTGGTTCAGCCATAAGGTTTGTTGTCTGGCAAACCTGCAGTTCTGAATAGGTAACCAGCAGGCCCTCCTTGGGAGATACAGCTTTAGTATTTGGAACTCATTGGCTAAGTTCACTGAACTCTTCCTACAGGAACATGCCCAGGATTTCACTAGCATCCTTGATAAAGGGAAGGCAATAGCAAGGGCAGCCTTTCAGGCATCCCTGGGTGTGGCAGATTAAACTGCACAATCAGCAGTCCTTAGATCTATCACAGGAAGTTCAGAACTCTATCCAGGACCTTCTCTTCAGTGGCAATGCCCTCTTCCTGGACCAAAGGGATGCAAAACTTCATGGCCTGACAGGATAAACAGCCATCTTGTGATCATCAGGCCTCTATGCCCCTCAGTCGTAGGCAGACAATTTCATTCACTCTCCACAGGGGGCTCAGTTCCAAGGGCCTTACACAGTCGTCCTTCTGTAAGAGAAGAGAGAGGGGGTCAGAGGGTTTAATCACCACCATCAGGCCCTACTCCCATAACCCTTGGACTGGGGTCATTGCCCTACCTCAGTGGCCATAGACAGCAGATTCGATGCTGCACCCATGGACAGCATAACAGTCTCATTGCAGAGTCTGAACCCTGGACCTTTCCTAAACTGTCTTCCCTTTCTCCTAGGCATGGTGCTGCATTACACAAGACTGTTGGGTACTCAGCATCGTTGCAGAAAAGTATATCCTACAAGTTTCCTCAACTCCAGCCAGCTACCCCCCTTTTCCCATTCCTTTTCAGGAACCCTGCTCACAAGAATCTCCTTTTTCAGTAGGTGCAGGCCCTGATAGCTTTAGGGTGGTGGAGGAAGTTCTCAGAGACCTTCAAGGGAAAGACTATTGTTCCCTGCACTTTCTAACCCCCAGGGTAAACGGTGGGCTCAGGCCCATCCTTGGCCTGTGACTTGAGATTGAAGACTCACATGGTCTTCTTCGCATCCTTCATCCCTTCCCTGGATCCAGGAGAGTGGTATGCCACTCTCAGCCTTAGGATGCCTTTTTCTATATCTTAATCTTCCCTGAATACAGAAGGTTCCTCTATGTATATGGTGGGTCAGGACCATTACCAGTTCACAGCACTCCCCATTGGCTTCTCATCGGCCCCAAGGGTGTTCACAGAATGCATGGCTGTGGTGGCCCATATTTTAAACAACAAGGGGTTCATATTTATTTTTTCCTGGACAATTGGCTAGTTAGAGACAGATTCCATTCCCAAGTGCAATGTAGTTCGATGCTAGTCATCGGCATGTGTTGCCAATAGGGCCTGTTGATAAATTAACAAAAATCAACATTGTCTCCAATCCTACAGGTTGAGTTTATGGGGCCATTCTAGATTCCACATGGGCCAAGACTTTCCTACAGAAGCAGCAAAAAAACAAAGAGTTGTGTGGCACTCAAAGACTAACAGATTTATTTTTCGCATGAGCTTTCGCGGGAGAAAAATCCCACTTCGTCAGATGCTTTGAAGATGGGCGAATGAAGTGGGATTTTCTCCTACGAAAGCTCATGCGAAAAATAAATCTGTTAGTCTTTGAGTGACTCTTTGTTTTTTTTCCTACTGGAGCCTCAGTTCCACTCGATGGATGTCCCCAACAAGACTCACCAAATATCGTCTCTCACTACAAGGGTATGCCTTCTGTTGCTGAGCCAAATGCTGGCCTGCACCTACATAGTGCAGCATGGCTGGTTGTGGTTCAGATTACTGCAGTCATGACTGACGACTCTACTCCCTGAGCAGGCATGGCCTGGACTGCACTGCACTGAGTAGAATGTCTTCTCCAAGGTGTTGATTTCCCTGAAATGATAATCCAGCCCCTCGGCCTGTTATGCAGGAAATGCCATTTGGGGGCCTGAGTCCTTCACTGACCCTTTGTGTCCGACGCCTTGGATCTGGGATGGGGCGCTTCTGTCAATGAAGGGCTCAGCACACAGGGAAGCTGGTCCCAAGAGGATCACAGACTCCACATAGATATCAATGAGCTCAGAGTAATAAGGGCTACCATGCCAGGTATTTCTTCCATATATAGGGGATAAGCTTGTTCAGGGTCTCTGCACAGATAATCTCCAGTATCAGACTCGGCCACAAATGAGCAAGGGTGTTGCCTTCTCAGGCTATCGTAGTTCATTCCTTCAGAGCAATAGCCTCATCAGTGTTTTTTCTGGCAGAAGACATTTACACTTTTACGTCCCACTATGCTATAGCGCAGCAGGCTCAAGGAGGCTCCAGCTTCAGAATAGCAGTACCGCAGACAGCACACTCATAAACTCCAAGCCCACTTTGAATGGCACTGGTGGTGAGTCACCTAGAATGTAAGTGACATGAGCAAACACTTGAAAAAGAAAAGATAGTTGCTTTCCTGTAGCAACTGTTGTTCTTTTAGATGTGTTGCTCATGTTCTTTCCATGACACCCCCTCTGGTCTCACCATCAGAATCAATGGCAACAAGGAACTGAGACCTTTCTTGTACCATGACCTGAGGACACAACACCACAGGGCATCAGAGCTGGCCCTACAAGTACTGCTAAAGTAACCATGCATGTTGGTGCACACACACTTAGAATGGAATAGACATGGGCAGCACATCTCAAAAAACATTTACTACAAGTAAGCAACCATCTCTTCATAAAATGGCTTTGTGTCCTGTTTGCTATGTCAGATGCATTTACTTGCATCTGTTAATCTGAATAAATATCTTTGTTTGCATATTACTGGAATATTTTCCAGGGTACAATGAAATGTGTTCACAGCAAAGTTTATTGCAAACATTTTCTTTAAATTTTTACATAAGTTTGTGTCCATAATTTCAAATGTGGACGACAAGTCTTTTATTCGTACAAAGTAATTAGGAATAACAGCTTAAAAGGCAAGTGCTGTCTTTGCCATTATGGAGAATTGGGATAATTGATTCCTTCCTCATTGAGGTTTTAAAAAAAATAGCCTTCAGGCAAAACAGTTAGCTGTCCATGTGTTTTATGTTCCATGCCTCCTCATGTGTGAATATGATTCCTGGTTACCCAGCTCTTCTCAATGGTTGGGCTGGATTGACTAAAGCTTTGAGTTATACACACTTTTCTTTATAGCTAGTTGCTTGGTTTTGCTATAATGTTCTTTGATTAGTTGAATCTAGTCTAACCCTGTTAAGTATTCAATAATATTTGACAATGAATAGTCATAAAACATAATCATGTTGTAGAATTTTAGTGATCAGCTCCAGGATGCATCTTGTGTCTAGAAATGTGCACTTTCAGTCTGTCTTGCAGACAATCAAAAGGCAACAATAAAATAATAATGAGCAGCAGATATTCATAGTAGTCTTCCTAACTAAAGAAAGTTTATAAATTAATGCTTTGCTTCCTTCCCCTTTCTCTTGCTCTTTCTCTCTCATATCAAAGGACTACCTGTATTTCAAATAATTTTGTCCTGTCTGCTCTAGTTGCTTATTTGAATGTAAAAAAGTACTAAAGAGGTTACCTATCCATGCTCTAGGCCAGAGGTTCTCAGCCACTGTGACAGGACACATTACAGTGTCACCACGCTGCAGTAAGTGTGTTGCAGAGAGCTGGGGAAATGACTGGATTCAGCCTACAGAGGATGGGCTGGTGTGTCCTATAGAATTGTGACATGCTGCGAAGTGTGTTGTGATGCACAAAATGTTAAGAACCACTGCTCTAGGCACCTTGGACATATCTTAAAAATAAGAGCAACCAATTTCAGCTTAAAAATACAAGTTTAAACTCTTTTCAGCACTAGCTGACAGTGACTATTGTTCAAAATGCATAATTTTCCCTTGATGTAGTTGAATTTATAGACCTCAGAAAAGCCATGTATGGTGCTCCTAAAAAATTTGGAAAAAGGAAATAGTCATGTTTTATTTAGCTTTCCCAGAACTTGCCTCCGAAGATGTCTTTGAGTTGCATGCATGTTTAATAGCTGATAGAGGAGAAATTAAGTGAATCTTGGCGTGAATTAAAAGGCTTAGATTGCTTCTTCTCAAATAAATATTTAATTTGGATAGATTAGTTCTCTATCACAGATGTCTTTTAAGGAGTTGAAATCCCCAGAGTTGTGGTGCTGTTTTTGTGCAGCCAAACAAACTGCAAAACAGAAAATGCCTTAGAGATACTCTGCATGACTGCACCAGAGCCATGGCCTAAATCCAAAATTATGTTTTAACAGACACTTTATTAATAAGCTGTTCATATTGAAAATGGTAGGAGGGAAACCAGCAGTAAGATCTAGCACCAGTTCCCAACCTTTTACTTTATGCAAACCACTGCATCATCTTCAAAAGCTTTTGCAGACCGCCACATAAGGAAACCATTTTAAACATTTTTAGCATAGCCTATAGTTGATGGGAGTCAAACTTGTATATCAAGGTGTATTACAAACACAGCTATTACACAAGGATGTTTGTGATGCAGATTACGTTTCAAATAATAATGTATCAAATATCATACATAAGAACTACATGGGATTATATTATTATTAGATTATCTTTTTCCCCTCTCTTGGACCACCTACACTACCCTTGCGGACCACCAATGGTTCACGGACCACAGGTTGGGAACCACAGATCTAGGGGTAATACCTGGATGGGAAGCCCAGCCACCTTCAGATATAATTGTTGGTAAAATTGGATTACTACCTGGGTGATATCCTTTGACCCAACATCTTTGCCCATGATACAGTAGAGCTGTGGTTCCCAACCAGTGTGCTGTGGCACATTGGTATGCTGTGGCAACACCTAAAGTGTGCCATGAGAATCTTCAAGAGCTGGGGTTATTTTAAATCTCCCTCCCTTGCTCAGCCCAGCCACATGGGCTGTGCAGAGCCGGGAGAAAAGCTTACAGCAGAGTTTGTTCCTTTTGGCTGCAGGAAATTGTGGGCTGGGGAAGGGGGGGTTAATAGGTTTGGAGGGGGGCATTGGTCCTGCCTCTGTCTGAGGGTCCCCGGCGGCAATGGCAATGTCTCCACAGCCCCCAGCAGCCCCCTTCCAGTCTCAGCCGGGGGTCCCTGGAGGTGCCAGGCAGCAGCCCTGATCTGGTCTGCCCCAGCGACACTGGTGGTGGAAGGAGGTGTTGGGGTGCTCACTAAATTGATATAACACAGTTACTAGTGGACAACTGGGGGGGTGTTGGGAAATTCAGATGGGGTATAAGGAGGGTGTTAGGGAAGTCCCTGATCCAGCTCCAGCTAGGGACCCTGGGACTCAGGTAGCAGTATCTGGAGCTGGATTGGGTGGGGCAGGGCTGGATTTTGGTAGCTGCCTGTCCCAGGGGTGTCATAAAAATCCACCCATGGGGGGGGGGCTGATGAGGGCACTGGCAGGGACAGGGGGATAGGGCCCAATGAGGTTGAGGCCAGAGGGCTAGTTCCGGCCCCTGCAGTGAAGGGAGCAAGGGTCAGCAGGGGGCTGTGGAGCCAGGGACAGGACCCACTGGGGTGGGAGGGAGCCAGACTGAGGTGAGAGTCTGTCCTGGGTGGCAGGGAGCTGCTGGGGAGAAAGGGGTAAGCAGGTGCTGTGCCATCCTCCCCTGCCCTACTCTCCCACTCACCAGGTTCCCCCTGCCACCCCACAAAACCAGTCCTGTTCTCCCTTCCCCTCTCCTCTCTTGACACCCTTGTGCTGTTCCCCACATGGCTGCCTTTATCCTCTTTTGCCACCCCTGCCCTGCTCTGCTCCCTAGACTCTCGTCTGCCATTACACACAACTCCTGACCTTCGCTCTGTTGCCACCCCTGCTATCCTACCCCTACCACCCTACATAGCAGTATTTCCCAACCAGTATGGCATGGTTCATGAATATTCATGTTATTTTGAGCTAATTTTATTTATTTATTTTTTTTAATGGTGGTGTGCCTCAAAAAATTTGAAGGTTTCAAGGTGTGCCACAGCAGAGAAAAGGTTGGGAACCACTGCAGTAGAGGCAACAGGTGATGGCGTAAATGGAGGGATTGATTCTCCTGGACCCAAGAGCCTTGTGACTGATGTGATTGGGGAGGTATTAACTGTGTACCCTTCCCCAACCTCCTGGCTGCTGCAAGTGGAAAGACAGGAGTCTCGTGGAGAGGAAGAATGATCTTTTGATTAAGGCCTAGGATTTACAAGGTGTGGGCTCTGTTATTAGCTCTGCCACAGGCTGACTTTGTTTGACTCAGAGTGAGTCACTTAATTTCTGTGTCTCAGTTCCTTATCTGTACAGTGGAGATGATATGGATTCCCTCATTCTAGAATTGTTCAGGAACTACTGTGGCGGTGCCATGGAAGAACCTAAATAAACAAACATCTGTTTTGGGGTCCACTTCTCCAATGAATAATGCCAGGGAACTGCAGCAAACAGCAGAATGGAATTCAGGATTCTGAATAACAGATGTGAAACTGATGAGTCTTGTGAATTTTACTCTGCTGCTGTTTGGAAAACCTGTGGGTGGCAGCAGAGTTGCTGAATTAGAACTTAGATATCAAGGTATTAAACTCCTTAAAAATACCTCAGCCAGACTGTCTGCGTGCTCAGGAAAACATCACTTCATAGTTTACATTCACAGTGTTATCTTTGCAGCCATAAGGGCTAGGAACACTTTTAATATTATTATTAGTAGTAGTAAAGTGTATACACACACACACACACACACACACACAGAGTGTGTGTGTGTGTGTGTTGGCAGCCAGAGATCTCAGTTGGGACTGGGCAATGTACAAAAAGAGAGGTCATGCCCAGAGTAATGCTTTTCTGTAGAAATCGATAGCTTTAAGCACTTGCCAGGGAAAGTTTCCCACTTATCATTGGTAAATAGGATTTTTTATCTGTAGTATTAGGATGTGTCTACACTAAGAACACTACCGTTGCACAGGTGCAGCACTTCAGCTACACTGCTGTAGTGTAGACATTTAGCTGTAGTGTAGACATTTAATACAGCAAAGGAAATGTTTTTTTCCTCTCAGATTAGTGTATCAGGCTCCTTGAGAGCTGGTAGCTAGGTTGGCAGAAGAATTTTTCCATTGACATGGCTACACCAGCACTTAGGTTGGCTTAACTATGTCTTCGGAGGGGGGGGGTGAGTGAATTTTTCACCGTCCTGAGTGACATGGCTAGGTCCACCTGAGCTTTAGGTGCAGACCAGGCCTCAGACGTTTAGTAGTTGACACTCTTCCCTCTAAGTTCCAAAGGGGCAGCCACGTTAGTCTAGTTCAGTAAAACAAACAAGACATCCTGTGGTACTTAAAAACTAACAAATTATTTACTGGATGAGCTCCCAGGAAAGCTTGTGCAACAAATTAATTTGTTAGTCTTTAAGTGTCATAGGACTCTTGTTTGCCTTCACTCTAAGTTACCATCGAACCAATTTTGTAGAATGGTGCTTTGAAGCAGTCTGTTTTTTGAAGTGCCATTTTTTTGGATGGGACCTAAATTAAAGTCCTTGTCACTGACATTCTTCCTAAGAGCAGCGATAGAGACAAGTGTGTTTCCTGACAAACCTCCATCTGTGATTATGATACTTTGCCCATGTAAATTAGTCCATATAGTTTCATTTGCATATAGCTCTTCACTTACTCTCTTTGTGCTCTTGCATAATGTTGCTGTTGCTAGATGTTTTTAGCTAGTATATCACTTCAAATCTGTGAATAGTCTTTGTGATGTCATGCTGTGTAAGATGATCATTGTTTACAAAGAAAGGCTCCTGTTGTCTAGGTATTGGGTACATATGAGGTAGAAGGCCAGTGAGGTGGAAATGGGAACAGGATTGGTTGCTGTCTTTAGAAAAGTGAACTAGAAATAATGAAAAATAAATTTTAAGATTATATTAATTAATTATGTACATTTTAGGAATCTTTATTTCCTTAATTTTGATTAATTGTTTAAATATACAATTTACAAAATACTTTAAAAAGTTTCCTTCCAAACATTGGAACCATTGCATAATTGTAACAAAACAATTATGAGTGTGTGCTTTTCTTGGATCACTGCAGTGTGGGGTTTGGAAGATAAAAGGCTGTTGCTACTATCTTATGTTGTGGTGAGGTTGCAGCTTAAGTTTCATACACTCACATACCCATTGTTTTGTCTTCTTGCTTTAATGTCTCATAAGTAATAGTGTAAATTTAGATGAGTTCGATTTTTGTTTTTCTCTTGCTAAATTGCATAACCATTAGGGTTGCCCTACTTTCCTCCTTTCACAAAAAAGAGGTAATCACTACACCATGTTGTACCATTATTGTACTGCGTATTTGATCTATATTTCTAGTTCAGTAACTTTTGTGTGTGTCTCTCCATGTGTGCGCACATGCACACAAAGTCTCTTTTTTATATTTAATGTGTACTTTTTAAGTACTGTGAGGTTAATTGTATGGCTGCTTAAAAAACTACTGAATGATTAGTATGTTGACTGTGGCTATGTTTATCATTGTTGACTCCTCCTTTTTGATGTGATAGGTTTCTCTATTCTGCTTGAACAGTGCTTCTGTTTAATTGTTTATCCTAGTATTTCCAAATACCAAACTTTAGAATATATATGTTCTGTGTCTACAGTATGAAGTTTAAAATGTCTGTCAGTAGTACATAGTCAGCACAAATATTGGATAATGTATTAAATAAAATTACTAATGCATAGTCTCTCAAAGTTTCTAGATAAATAATTTAGAAATTGATAGAGAGATTGAAATTCTATATTAAATATATCTATGTAAATTAGTATATTTTTTAAAGTATTTTTGGTTAGCTAAACAGTAATTCTAGTTTTGAGGTTTCTTTGTCCTTTCAATTAATTTTTTTACTAGATTGTTTCACAATAAGAATTTTCAGAGATTTGTAAATAATGGAGACTCACCTTTTGAAATTGTATCAAAATGTTGTGAATTTGTATGACTTTTTTCTTCATTTGCAATTTATGGTTTGTCTAACTTTTTCAATTCAGTACAGAGATGATGGGAAATTCAGAATTGGCTCCAGAAGTAGATGTAAATTCTCTAAATCCTTTAATTTCACAAAATGTTGTAGACCAGCTTCTCAGCAAGTACATGTCGACACTTACTGTAAGTAACAGTAAACTTGTGGACTCCTTTAAATAAAAATAAATCACTCTGTTTGTACCTAAATTCTTAAAATGCAATTTCATCACAGGAAAAACTTGAGATTTTTTTTAAAACTTTGATAGGGTATAATTAGTTTTGTGAACTTCTTATATATGAGAATTTGGTTTTGGAGGCGTAATCAAATGAGTTTATGACTCTGGTTCAATAAAACACAAAAGATTATTTATATTTTATCAAACTTATTAGCCATGAGAGGTGGCCATTGTAGTATTTGTACTTTAGTGACTGCTAAATTCACACTAATTTCTAGATTATATATACTTATAGATGACTAATTCTGATATTGTAACTATATCAAAAGTTGGCATACAGTCTTTTCAGCCATGGGCCTTCTTCCACAAACACTCTGATCTTCTTGCGCATGTCTGTCAGCATGACTCTTGAATAGAGTAGCTGTAGTCATGTCAGTTCCAGAATGTTAGTGAGACAAGGTAGGGGAGGTAATATCTTTTATTGGATCAGGAATTAGGTCCAATAAAAAAAAAATTACTTCACCCACTTTGTGTTTCAGCTTAACTCGAGCAGACATGAGAGAAAAAAGCTTTTAATGATCAGATGCTTTCATGGTACCTTAGGGTATACAAGTCTAGCTTTTTTGCTTATCTACTTCCAAATCTGGTAGGTTTTTGGAGCTTGACACAAGGCTAGGAAATACCCTTGCCTTTTTTCAGGATGGCATGCTACTAGCCAAAATCTCTTTTTGGTTCCAGGTAGCTGCTATCAGTCCCTACAAGGGCAAAATACAGCAATTCTTCTATGGGTTCTCACATGGAGGTTGTTAGATTCTTTAAAGCTCCTGAGAAGCTTGCCCTGAGGTGCTACTCCACATAGCCCCATAATGATCTTAATATGTCTTTCATTTAATTATGTGAGGAACATTTTGGCAAAGGTCTTTACATTTAAAACTATTGTTCTCATGGTCCTGAAGCTCCGTCTGCTTGTATTTTCATCAAGAGAAATTGGGGGTTATAGTCTTATCTCACAAACTGTCTTCTCCTACTCAGGAAGTATCTTTGTCCATATTTTATTTATCCCTTCAATGTGAGAAGGAAATATCTTCATGCTCTAGATGTGAAAAAGGTTGTGCCTAGTCCCTTGAAAATATTTGGGAGTGTAGAACAGGTGAAAAAATATATATATTGTTTGTGAGAAATCTTGAAAGTTTTTCATAAAATTAAAAATATCAGTTTTCCTGTCTTAATCCAAGTTCGAGATTTTTATTAAATTGTGTTTAAAATAGTAATTTAATGATTTTTTATAAATAGGTTCACTTGCAATAAATTCAAATGTCCTGTAATTATTTTGAACATGGTTTTGACAAATTTCAATTTAAAAAAGTTTCAGGCTTTTATGAAAATTTTCAAAGATTTTGACCAGTTTTTGCAAAAAAAAAAAAAAAAAAAACCAAAAAGAACCACCCTCCATTTTGAAAACAGGCAATTTTTTTGTGAGAACAAATGTCCCTGCATGAAATTTTGATCACCCCTGTTTAGATGGTAGTCATTTCATCTGAGTACATTCAGTTTCGGAGAGCATTGCACCAGCCAGCTCCCCAACATGGGGGAAGAGCTCAGAGAATTATGATTTCCTGCCTGCTGCTAGGAGTTACAGTTCCTGACCTGGAGAAGCTTTAGTTACTGGGTAACAATTTACCCTGACGGTCCAATTACATATATTTTACACTAATCTCCTTGGTTTGGATTTGAACCCTGATTGCCCTTTTATAGCCTTTCTCTTAATACTGCATAATTTATATTTCATATGAAGTGGCTGCAGGTCATGCCAATATAGTTTTGTTTAGTGCTCGGCGCTCATTGAGAGCTCCAGGCCTGGCTCTACAGGGTAGATTTTTTTTTTCCCCTAGTTCAACATGGGCCAAAATAATTTGAGACAGAATAAAACAATTTTAGAGCAGAAATTAATGCATTATAATTTTCCCTTTAAAAAACGTAGGCAATATTTAGTTAGGCAGAGCACAAAGACCCTATTTAGTATTTAGCAATGATTAATGCCATGTCCTCTTCCAGAACTACTCATGAGATCTTTAATGGCTACAAATGATCAGAACCATAGTTTTACACATCATCCAAAAGCTAGTTGTTCCTAACATTGTTCTTCAGAATTCATTCTGTACTTACTCAAATAGAAGAGACACAATGATTGTGTTCTGCAGCATTTGAGTTTCTTTAGAATTTAAGAATTGCTATATTGGGTCAGATCCATGGTCCATCTAGTTCAGTATCTTGTTTCTGACAGTAATGAGTTCCAGATGCTTCAGAGGAACATGCAGGTAGTCTAAGACAGATGTGGGATAGTCTGTCCCCATATTAGACCTCCTAATCCTTTAAAAATTGATTTAAGAACTGAAACATGAAGTTTGTTTCTTTTAGAATTGCTTGGCTTTAACTATTATATGTTTGTGTTCTTCTTTTTGAATTTTGGAGATCTCCCATCCAAATACTGGCCAAACTTGATTTAATTTAGTTTGGAATCAGTTGAGATTGTAGTCTGAAACTGTATTAACATTTTTGTGCATTATCAGTATGACTCTCAATTTTATATATAGCACCTCAGTACTGCAGTGATGGATATAACAGTAACCACTGGAGTGAGTAAAAACGCATTTTTCTTTATTGGTTAATTATGAAAAGCGATATTAGTCTAAAGGCTATAATAGGGTTTTTTCCCCATTTTGATACGTGTTCATTTTGTCTTTGCTTGGTCCTGTTTTGTTTTTTAATTTAATTTTATTTATTGCAGTCCAACATCATTGGTTGGCTACGAAAAGCGCTGGAGACAGATAAAAAAGATTGGGTAAAAGAAACTGAGCCAGAAGCAGATCAGGATGGGTACTATCAGACTACACTCCCAGCTATTGTTTTCCAGGTATGTGTCAGTTTAAAAAACACTTGGGGTGGCGGGGGAGTGGAAAGAAAACTACTGCAGAAATTAAAACCAAGAAAATCAGGAAGCTGAGATGTGTCAGAATATCTAGAAAGATCTGAGTTGTTCAGATTGTCCAGCTTTTTTCTGCTGTGTTGTTATTTTGCATGCTACTGGCCTCCTTTTATGTACAGTATCATTACAGGAAGGAAAAGACTGTTCAAAACTTCATTTCTTTCCTATAGACAAAACTGAGTAGAAGCATCCATCTTTCCTGTTTTTGCCTTGAATTTCTGGTAGGTTGGTGTCTGTGAAACACCTAAGGAACGTTAGGACAGGGTAAGAATGAAATGGAATGTTGAGATTGTGTCTGGGGTCACTCAGAAACATTCTTGCACTCTACAAACTTAAAGATGACCTAGAAAAGGAGAAAATTAGTTGTTACTTTTTCTCTTCTTTTGTATGTGTAGTGTTTGTTTGCTTTTTTACTGGTTGGGAAGCCAGGGGAAATCATCCCCCTTTCACCATCCTGCTTCCCCCAAATGTTGCTGGTTTTTTCCCCACTGCTGTTTTGGTTTTTGTTTGTTTGTTTGTTTTTCATTTTTGTTTGTTTTGGTTTTAGTTTTTAACATTAGAAAATCAGGTTTTGTCATTTGAGGAAGAAAGAATATGACTGGCTGGCATACTTGTAGGTTTATACTATTAGTGATACCAAGGAAGTGGAACCTAAATGAAGGGAAATTATTCTCATTCAGACAGTTTGAAACTATTTTGAGGTTTTTTATTGGAGTGGGGTTTTTTTGTTTGTTTGTTTTAATAATACCTGTTTAGCTAGGAGCCTGTTTACATTAGAGAAATTTGCTTTGAAGTAACTACTCTTGTATCTGCCTCTGTTTAAACTCCTAATCTATATCTGTATTAGAGGTATACCCCAAGACAGTTACACCAGTGCAAATTTCCTAATGTAGTTAGGCCTTGAAACACTTGGGAGAAAGGCTCCCTTTGTGAAGGATCCAAACCCCCCACCATTTAAATGCTACATCAGTTAAGAGCTCCCATCAGTTCACCCATGGACTCATCAAAGAAGCCATTGAGCAAAAGTAGGGAAGACATGTCTTGACATTCCTGATATTTCTAGGATTAAAGAAGTAGATCACCTTCCATTTTACTGTGTGGTGGAGAACCTTTCAAACTTTTTTAAATAAATCATAAAAAAGTAAAGTCTCAAACTCATTTTTTAGTTTTGCAGGTTACCTTTAGAAGTAAGTGATAAATATCTTAATGGAACAGAAAAGAAGTTGTTTTCCCTGTCTTTCACCTGTTCCCCAGCTTGTCTCCATGGTCTCATCTACACTAAGGTTTTCTTCAGATTTGCTCACATTTGCATTAGTACTGGTTCCGGTTATGAGTTCTTAGTAAGACAAGGGGACATATAGTTAAAATGGTGGTGATTGATCTACACTAGCGCTACAGCAATAGCCAGCATCAGTGGAGCTGCACCACTGAAAGACTCAGAAACTTGCCAACATAAAGGTAGTATGTCTAGCTCCTCAAGTTCTGTTTCTCTTCTTTTTTTCATCTGTCTGTCATCTCGTCTCCATTCCCTTCCCACCCACTGTTACACCAAGAAATGAGCAATGAGATCTTATGTGGGGGATAAGGCAAAGAACCACGTTTATTGCTAATATGGAAGAATTTCTGTCTTACCTAAAACACTCACAAACACACAGTTCTTCAGGAGGGAAATAGTTACCAGCCTCAACGTTGCTCAAGTGAGGCTGCTGGCCTGTCAGCTCGAGCTCGAGTGGTGGGGCGGGGTCCAATCGGTAGTGGCACAAGGCTCCTTGGGATATGCAGAACAGATCCAAAGTCCTGCATTTCCTTCACCCTTTTTATAGGGCCAAAACCATGTATTATGATGAGGCTGTCATATCACTTTCAACCTTAATGTTAACAAACATGGTGCCTACATTGTTCTGATATGTTGATGTTTTTTATGGGTGCCATCTCCTGTTGACATTATCACGTTCTTCAGCCATCTGGATCATCCTTGTCTAGGTCCTGTACTTCTCACCTCCATAAACTGTCCCTACGTATCATTTCAATTGCTCCTAAAGGCTAATTCTTCAGCAACTGACTCCATTTTAATTACCAAAACATAACTGCTACTTCTTAAACAAAAAGGCTGTATGATAATCATATAACAAAACATTTGGTTAAAAATCCCTAATCTGTTTACATTACCACTTTATCATTGCTATTTACTTATAACTCTTCTTTGTACTGGCTGCAATTTAATCTAGTTCTGGGTGGCCAGTGTGTCACCCTGCTTTGCTGCTCAGGGTCACAGGGTGTTTCTCTGTTCTTATGAGGGTTGGCAGCAACTCCATTCTCAGGGTTTTTCCAGAAGGTTTCAGTCCTAACAATTTGCCTGCTATGCATTTTATCCAGGCCCTGCTGGGGCCTACACCACCCCCATGGTTTATAGGGCACTGTAAGCTTGTGCCCAGTTGTGAGTATTCTACTGTGTTGGGAGTGCATTCTTTACTCAGCTGCCAAGTTATCTTTTATATATGCTGGAATAGATAGCTAAACCAAAGACACTGGTCCACCGCAAAGAGTAAATCTGCTTTGACTTGGAGATGGGGAGAATCCAGAATGATGCTTCCTCCACAGAAAAGTATCTGACTGCCTCTGAGTACCATTTTTAAAAAAAACAGATGTGCGGGCCTGGCAAGAAGTTGGCTATTAAATGATTGATGTTCTGCGGATTAGCCAGAAGAGATCGTATGAGTTCCATTAAAGAAAATGCTGGGGCTCTCTCACTGGTTTTCATCTCCAAATAACATTTTGTAGGGAAAATGTTCATGTTTGGGTCACTATTCTAGCTGTCAGCCTAACATTATAACTAAGGTATTTCTCATTTTAGATGTTTGAGCAGAATCTTCAAGTAGCTGCTCAGATAAGTGAAGATTTGAAAACAAAGGTACTACTTCTCTGTCTTCAGCAAATGAATTCATTCCTGACCAGGTAAAATAAATAAATAAGGTGCTCTGCAGTCTCTTAATTCTTCCCCTCTCTCACTCTGTCCCACACTCCCACACCTGTTTTCTTGTAAATGCTTTCCTATTGCCTGATGTGATCCCTGTGCTCTCCCAGAAGTATTACCTGGCCCATTTTCCCCAGGGTATAGCAGCCTGCTGGCTTCTTTCCTTCTCTGCTCCCTCCAAAATTTTGTCCTATTGGTGACTGACAGCTCCAAGACCACTGGTGGTCAGGTTCTTGAGATCAGCTCCTCATTCTATATCTTCTGCAATCCAGTGATGGTTCGAAGTAGAGCAGCTTGGCACTCGCATTCTTTTTGTATTCAGCTGATTTTTAAAATCCTTCAGTGAAAGACCTAGAGACCTGTGGAATCAAGAGGAAAAAAGAGGAGATCCAACACGATATAACTAACCACTTTCCTCAGAACACCAGTAAATGTTCTTCAGGCTGTCAATGGGTGTTTGATTTAGAGGTGTGTAGCATTTCATCTGTTTAATAGCATTTTTTGGGTTGTATGCAGGTACAAGGAAGAAGCCCAGTTATATAAAGAAGAGCACCTAAAAAATCGTCAGCATCCTCAGTGCTATGTTCAATATATGATTGCGGTCATCAACAACTGTCAAACCTTTAAGTAAGTTTGCACATTTACACAGCATTATAAAATCCATCAATATATTTTTATAGATCTCAATTTAAAATACCTATAAAAAACCTCAATTGAAGCGTGCTCTTGGAGGTGGCCCTTCCTGCAGTTCCTCCTCTTTTATACCAAGGAGGCTTCAGCTCAAGTCTCAGCTGACTGCAGAGAGAAAGGCAGGTCCCAATCCATTTCAGGTGACAGTGAAGTTGGCCGCAGAACAAAAGCAGTTCAGCCTAACCAAGCTGTTCACCACTCAAAACAAAACCACCAACTAAGACTTTGCAGATCCTCTGGAGGAAAAGTAACTTTTTGTTTGTTTGCTTTTTGCAAAAGAGAATTTAAAGAACATTTATATCAATTAGCTTTAGCCCATGACATCTGCCATAAGTGAACTAGCAGTTTTGCCTTATGCTTGCTGTCTCGTAACTGATCTGTAAAACACTGTGACTTGTGTGGGCAAAGCTGGAGAAAAGGGTGTGTAGAGGCTGCTGTAATGATTGAAGATAAATGATTATAAAATCTTACCAAGTGCTTATAGGTTGCTCTGAGAGAGGACCGATGTAGTTATTCCCTGTGATCTTTTGGTAGTATTCTGGATTCATTACATTTTGAAGACAATCAAATCGTATCCCTTGTTCTGACAGAATAGGGCTACCCCTGTCTCAAAATGCACAAGAATAGTGGCCCCTACAAAGGACTAATTGCCAATTTCATGACCTCCAGTTTGGGCTCAAACATGATATCAAAAATATGATTAACTATCTGAAGGGGGCCCATAACCATCTGTAATAGTCATGTGGTAGTCAATGCCATGAAAGCCTAAGAGGATTCTAGGAATTCTTCCTGAATTTTGCAGTCTCTGAGCACAATGTGAAGGGGGTCCAGGACCATCTGTAATAGTCACATGGTAATCAATGCCATGAAAGCCTAAGATGATTCTTGGAATTCTTCCTGGATTTTGCAGTCTCTGAGAACTAACAGCCTTCTTTCTCCCAAAACTGCTGTAGTGAGGAGCTTTATTAGACCGCACAGTGATTTTTGCAGTTCAGCTGAGAAGTTACACGAAGAATCAAAGAAGAATACCATGTATTCAGTTCAGTTTTGGGGTACAAGACCTTCAACTTTTTAGAGCAGATGCAAAAAATATTGTCATATTCCCTTCCTGTCATTCTCCTTTATTCATGCTGCACTAAAAACAAGCCCAATAGTAACTCCCAAACCAGTCCAGCTATACATCATTCAATCAGATTTCAGTAATGTACACAAAAGAGGAGCCCTCCTCCTTAATTCAGTCATGGCGAATTTACATTTTAACCACCAATCTTGCATGTAAAACTATGAATCTAAGCCTGTACTCTCATCTCACACCCCAGCTTCTTTAAAACTGATTGTAGGTGAAAATAATGGAAAAGATACTGAATAGCTAAACATTGGTGCCAATACCATGTTTTTTTCTTGCTTGATATCCTGCCTGCCTACTGCTTCAGAGATCATGGAACTCAAACTCTTACAACAGTTCTCCCCCCATCCCTCTGCCTTGCAGTCTGCATCTGTAGTAGAGTTGGCACGCATGCACGCACACAAACATGAGCATTAAAGAGACAAAGCCGGATGCTGGAGTACAGACTTCTATAGCAGGCTACAGAGGTCATTCATCCTTCTAAACCAACACCACCCAGTCTGTCATTCATGTATACATATGTACACAAACACAATTTAATATGAATTAAAAATACTATACTAGTATATACATGTCAGCCTGGATGCTGAAAAATTTTGTTGTTTATCACAGAGAATCTATAATCAGTTTGAAAAGGAAATATCTGAAAAATGAAATGGAAGAGGGAATGTCAAGCAGCCATGCAAACATGGATGTAATTTTAGACACCATTGCCAAGGAAGGATGCTCTAGCCTCCTAGATGAAGTCTTCATGGATTTAGAGGTTGGAACTTTTTTCCTCCACAAAAGTTTTATTTATATGAAATTCAGGAATAAAACAGTTAATGAAGAAACTATCTTGGTTTCTAGTTAGATGGCTTTTTTATTGCATGATAGCAATACGCCAACAAGCTGTTCCTCTTCATTGGTGTATATATAGTATGTTGTGTAAAAATAAAGACTGTGTGTATTTCACATAAATGATTTGAACCGGGACTCAACAAACCCTGGGAGCCAAGTTGCCATGGCAGTCAGAAATTGTACTGTGGTGCCTAGCTGCTCCATGGTATTTTAGGGGTAGAACCATGGCACCTGAAAAAACACCCATGAAAAAACCCATGCTAGTGCCAGTGGTTTCAGCAGCTCTACCCCTGCTTCCAAAAGTGCCTTAGGCAGCAGGGGGCATCTTAGTTTTTGGGTTGAACGCTTAGTGCACCCTACATTTATTGAGCTCTGATTTGAGCAGATGCTGTGCGTCTAGCACATAGTAAGTATTGTTCTTAATGTAACATTAGAGTATCCAAAGTTGTAGGAAAAACAAAGGCTAATATTTTGCCTTATTTGGGAAATAACTAAAGATCATGTAATGAAACTGTATTGTGCACATTCTGAAGGAGGCAGAGTTAGGGATGTGCCTGCAACCTTAAGAATGGCATTTCCTACCTTTTGGTTCTGCAACCTGGCATGTTAGCATAGTTTCTTGTGTGGTGTTTCCTTGAGAATGTGGTATTATTTTATTTAAAAAAAAAGGGGGGGGGGAATAAAAAGGCATCAACTCCCCTAGGGCAGTGTTTCCCAACCAGTGTGCCATCAGGCCTCAGCAGGTGTGCCATGGAATTTTTTGAAAAAAACTACTCAGAGGTCTGGATTGCTCATGAATATTCATCAGTTCATTTGAAGACTATATAGTGGTGTGCCTCAAAATAATTAAAGGTAGGTGTGCCACAACAGAGAAGAGGCTGGGAACCACTGCTCTAGGAGCTTTGTGGCTTTGCTGCTTTGCAACAAAGTGGCAGTAGCATTTGTGAATTCCATATTCTCTAAGTGTTTGATCACAAGCTGGACCCATGACAATGGAAGGCTCACATAAATCTGTTTTTCTTATCAGCCTGAGCAGCTGCTCAGCTAGGTCTTCAGGAATTGCACAGGGATTGGGAACAAAATCCTTCCATTCTAGTGATTGTCCTTAGACTTTCCCAGACATACTCCTTGCCTCAACTTCTTGACTTCCCATGTAAAGAGATAGAAAATGCCATATTTTAGAAAGAAATATTCTTAATGAAGGAAATGAGTAATTAAAGAGGCAAAGAAAATGTGTGGCTAGGTGTAGTGGGAGGGAATCAGACATACAGGCTGCCAATTTTGTTGTGGACTTGTGAAGTTCTGGTAACAGTGGCCAGTCAGAGGAGGAATTTGTAGTAGCCAGTTATAGTTTATTTGGGAGAGAGCAGAGAGAATATTTGAGTGTAAGAGCAATTTAAATGTACTTTATGTAACAACTGTAACTTGGGCAAATAAGCTTTTTGTTCTTTTTATATCTGAGTTTATTTAGGACAGGATAAAATTGTTACCTTATCCTGTTAAATACCCTACAATTATCTGTGAACTAAGACAGAGCAAACACTGGAATCGATAGTAGCTAACTACTTACAGTAGTTTTTATATGCAATAGTATCCTTTTTATCACCAATGTAATCTATTTGTACTTAGAGTACTTATTGCCATATGAATATTTATTTCTTATGAAGGACATACACATGGCCTCCATTTGTGAAATAAACTTTATCTGTTCTAAATTTCACTTTAATATCTGATGGAAATGAAATGATAGGCTCTATTCAGAAATTGTTCTGATCAGTTTTCATTGTTGTCTTTTCAGCCGCATCTCAATGAGTTGATGACAAAGAAGTGGCTGACTGGATCTAATGCTGTGGACACTATCTGTGTCACTGTAGAGGATTATTTCAATGATTTTGCAAGAATAAAAAAACCCTATAAAAAGGTATTTTGCCAAACATAATTCTCTGGTAATATACTCTGAGTATTGAACTGGATTAATTTTTAAAACATTTTATTAATTTATGCAATTCAGAAAAAAAAATCCTTATTAGTAAAAACAAGCCTACCACAAAAAAAGACTAAATCCTAAATTTCTCATGTATCCTTTGTTCGCTCAGATTCCCTATTAACTCTTCGTAAGAAAAGTTAGGGCTATAAAGGATTTAGCCCATGAAATTCATGAGGAGTTTAGTTAGGACTATTTCACTAGACTGAGATCCTCATGACTTCAATTTAGATAGATTTTGATCTCTTGACACTAACGCTGTACTTCTTCAATACATTCTGCATGTCCTTTAAATTCCAGAATCAGTATAAAGCAATGTCCACTTGATGCCATGAACATCATACTAAATGTAGAATGACTAGAGACATGTGTCCAATTCGGCACCCATTTTTTCTCTCTGCCTGTGGACCTCTGAAATGTGGCTGTACTGTAGGCCAAATCTACTTTTTATCTTTATTTTTGTGCATGGGCATTTAATTCAGTTTGGAGTAGTTAAAATAATTTTTAAAAGGCTTTCCTCTCTGCTTTCTAAACTGACAACTTAAAATAGGTGAGAGTGACATGGAAGTCAGGTTTTATAAATGGTCTCCGAACATAAAATCTGATGCATTGTCTAGTAATTTGATGATATTGAAATAAAGACTCTCTCCCAGATTTTGTGTAGCTTGTGCCTCCTCCCATACTTTTCAAACTCAAGAGGCCAGAAGAGACTTTTCAGAGCCTTTCTGATAAAAGGACTTTTAACTCTACTGAAGATAATTTTGGTATCTTCACCTCCCATATTTACAGGTTTTAGAGATGTATCACTTAATCATGGTACCACTTCTTCAGTTAAAAAAACCAAACTCACTCAGAAGAAAGACAAAGCATCCCTCAGATTAGACCAGGGGTCTCAAACACGTGGCCAGGGGCCACATGCGTTCCCTAAAGCTATTTTCTGCAGCCCGCGATGACACGATTGTTACTGATATTTGCAATATCATTGTATGAAAAGGTTTCAGTGGCATGAAACTTGGGCTAACATACCAGTCCTCATGTGGACCTCATGGTGATCTGAGTTTGAGACCCCTGGATTAGACTCTAATCCAGTGGTTTACAACCTTTTCCAGGCTGGGGACCCCTTTTTTAATTAAAAAAAAATTGTGGCCCCCCGCTTTTATTTTTTATGAAGTGGTACACATCTGCAGTGGTGCCACCGCTGTAGGGCACAATGTGGCCCCAAAGGGCTGATTACGGCCCCCACCGGCAGAATCCCTGCCCATGCCCCTCCCCCTGAGTCTTCCCTGCGCGCTGGCCCGTTGTCCCACTGCTCACCCCCGTTCCCCTTTCCACTACTCCACAGGGCCCCTTTGCCCCCCTCCCTTACCTGGTTGGAGCTGCTGGCACCTGGCTTCCCCCAAGGCTACTGTCCTTGAGCACACTCTAAGCATACTCAGGGCGTGGGAGTTTTAAAAACTCCCTCCCTAGGGGAGGCTCCCTACTGGCCGGAAGCCTAGGTCTCCATGGGAACCTGAAACTCCAGCGGCATCCAGGTCCAGCTCCCAGCCTGTCTGCGGACCCCTGGAGTCACTCTGGCCTCCTGGGGTCTGCAGACCCCAGGTTGGGAACCACTGCTCTAATCCATGGATCAGCTTGCCTTAAAAGGATATTTCTGTGACACTGAAGCAAAAATGGTCTGCCTGGAGAAGAGCATAGTCTTCTTCAGAGCTCAGCATTGGCTCTTCAACACACAGTCTGTGCCACCATCTTGTTGTACAGGGTTTGGACCAACATGATTTTTAATAACCAGCAGATCCTTGATTTCATCTCCCCCTTCAGCATGACCATCTGCTTTTTCATCACTGTGGCAGACACTTGTCAGGGAAAGCTACCTTTTGGCCAAGTTGTGAGTGCAGAAGTTCATTTTTAAAGCCTGATTCTAACTCTCACCAGAAGTGGCAGGTAGTTGTTGTTTTTAATTAACTGGTTCAACTCTATTTCTTTTCCTTAGAAAATGACTCTTGAGGCCCATCGTAGAGTGGTTGTGGAGTACATCAAGGCTATCATGTTAAAACGTATATCTTTCAAAAATGCAGACGAGAGAAAAGAAGGTGCAGAAAGGATGATCAAAGAAGCAGACCAGTTCAGATTTCTGTTTAAAAAACTAGCTGCTGTAAGTATGTATACCTTCTAATTATGCTGTTAACCTGACATTAATCAAGAATCAGAAATGTAAACCTAAATTTTACTGAAGATATATAAAGACATTTAATTTTGGGGTAGAATATCCTATGCAAGGTATTCAGACATGGTAATTGGACCGAAGAGGCTTTTCTATTTCCTGTTTTAACTTTTTTGGTGTGTTAGTGTATTCTTTCTGGAATTCTAATATGAATTTAGGCTGTAGTGTTGGGCTCTTAGCTGGGTTCAGTTGTACAGAATCTTAACAGACAAGATGGTTGAGGTATTTTTTTTATTGGGCCAACTTCTGTTGGTGAAAGATATAAGCTTTCAAGGTTGCACAGAGCTCTTCTTCAAGTCCGGGGTAGGTACTCAGTGTCACAACTAAATACAAGGTAGAACAGATAAGGAGTTCACCTGCATGGTCTGTTGCAGCATGTGTTAAATGAAGGTAACAGCTGTTCAGTCATAGGGACAAAGAAGGGTTAGCTAGTTATAGATTGTTTTCAGTGAGCCAGTATCTAGCTAAATTCCTTTTTTGAAAGTGTCTGTGCAGGTTTTCTTTGAAGGTTGAGAGGTCAGATATGGAGAGTGATTCTTTTGTGAAACGCTTGCCTGTGGATAACTTCTTTGCTGGGGTTGAATCTGGTGTTGACTGCATGTGGGCCTGCTGAGGCAGCAGTCAGTCTCTTGAAAGTGGATACCAGCTTGTCACTGAGGATGGCTTCCGCTTCTTATAGAAGCAGCAAGTCTTTGTCTTTGCATCAGAGCAATGGTTTGACTGCCTAGCCTTTTGGTACCTGTGCTGCAGTTCCTAAATTTTTTTGGATGGCACTGCAGTATGCCCTGTTTATAGACCTTATTGTTTATTAAAAAAGAAATTGGACCATGTGTCTCTGTGACAGGGTTTGGTACACTCACTACCAGATGGGCGACTCCTGATGATGGTACTTCAGGGGATTGCTTAAGTGGGGAATCTCATCTGGCCTGCACTCTGTCACTAAGTCCTTGGCTACTCAGCCCACCAGCCGAACACCAGTCCATACACCCCACTGCTGGTGGGGGTGTCCCACTCACACAGCCTGGTCACTCTCTGGTAACCCGTTGCCCAGTGTGAGTCCACTGCACATTACCATGACATAACCAAATGTGGTGTCTACACTGATGCTTTGTTGCTAAAGCCTTCACACAAAAAACTCTACCTCTCTTGTTGAGCTGGTTTTATTTTGTTGCAAAAGTCAGGGAGTTGGGTTGCTGTTGGGTTGTGGAGGGAGAGTGCAGCATATACAACACCACTGTTCTGGGGCAAAAAGATGAGTCTTTGGCTGACTAAAGTCTCTAGCATAGGCCAGGCCAGAATTGTAATTAGTGCATTTAGAAGATTTATGGTTCATTACAACAATCTATAGCCCACTAAACTTCCTTTATCCTGTGATGGGCAGTTAACACTTCAAACAGTCTTTTGCAAAATGTTAACTCCTTATCCGTTCCACCTTGTATTTAGCTATGACATTCTGAGGCTACATCTGCACTACAGACTTGTAGAATTAAATTGCATGGGTGTGAAAAAACCACACCCCTGAGCAACACAGTTAAGTTGGTACACCAGCCTGAATAGACAGTGCTGTGTTGACAGATGAGCTTCTCCCATTGACACAGCTATCGCCTCTTGGGGTTGTGGATTAACAACACAAAATGAAGCTCTCCCATTGACATAGTAGCATCTTCACTGAAGTGCTGTGCGTAGGGTTATCATACATCCGAGTTTTTCACAGACATGACCCCTTTCTTTGGTAGTCTGCTCTCCATCTGGGTGGATTTTTGAAATAAGAGTCAAAATCCAGGGATTTTGTAGCGCATAACTTGCAGTTCAGAAATAGCCCTGATTCTTCCTCCCCTGCATCCACAGCTGATTGGGCCATTCCTCTGCAGTCTTAGTTCCCATCCGTAGGAGGGGACCCTGCAGGGAGGCACTGACTGATAGCTGGCATGGGATCCTGGGCTTGTGCCAGCTGCCCTGCCATCATGACAGGGGGCAAAACAGACTCCTACCTTCACAGAATAACTCTGCGTTAGGTATCCTCTCCAGCACCCCCGAGATACTGCTCCCAGTACAAAGACATCCCTGCAGTACCATCTGTATACCACCTCCAGCAATCCCATGTCCTCTTTCAGCGTCCTGAAATATGCAATCCTAACTGTAGCACTGTATGTAAAGGTGAGCCCTGAGTACCTTTCCCAGACCTGAGGAGGAGCTCTGTGTAGGCTCAAAAGCTTGTCTTTTACCAATATAAGTTGGTCCAAAAGATATTACCTGGCTCACCTTGTCTCTCTGCTTCGACAGCACTGCAAACACAAGTTTGACAGCCATTTTCAAACACTTTTGCATGTCTGTTACAACTGCAAGATATATTAGACTATGCACTCTGGAATAATCTTTGAATAGAAGTGGAAAAAGACTTAGAACATTTTTAAATGCTATTTGATAAAATTCTAGAAAGTGTACTGTAGGAATCCAGCTTGCATCAACAAAGAGATGCATTAGATTACCTAGCAGGCTTTTTCCATCTCTAACTTCTGGGGGTGACATAGGTATAACCCTGAACAATTATTTTGAGAAGTACCCTGCTGATGACTGGCCATGGCAAGATGAGAATCCAAGATGTCTAAATAGAATACAAAATAAAAATCAGCTCCTTGAAAAACACTGGGTTCTTGTCAGTGGTCAAGCTAGAGGAAGGAGATGTTATATCCAACAGATCTGTATTACTTGAAACTGTGGGCTACTATCCTCTTGAGAGCCATGAAACACTAATGTGTGTTAGTATCTTATGTAAAGCAGGCAGAAAAGTTCGTTTTTGAATATAAAGGGGGAAAGAAGAGAGGGAACACTGGTCGACAAAAGACTATCCAGCTGAAACTATGTAAATGGTTAGACACTCAGATAACCAGGTAATGGACATATTACAAATTAGATTAGATAAATAATGCTGATCCAGAAAAACAAAGGGAGCTTGAGCAAATTGGTTACAGAGACAGAATGAGAAAGACAGTATCTGGCAATTTAAGTGGGCCTTGCCCCACTCCCAGTTTAACTAGCAATTTGTCTTACATTTTAGCTACAGTTTTGAAAATACACAAACTAAGTAATTTTGTTTAACAAAATACTGAGACCAAATGGTTAAAGGATTTTGTTTCTTATCTTGTGTTTTAGGGATCTGGTGAGGACACTGATGGGCTTTGTGACGTCATTGTAGCCATTGCAGAAGTCATCAAGCTGACTGATCCCTCGTTGCTTTATCTGGAAGTCTCAACTTTAGTTAGTAAATATCCAGACATCAGGTAATAACATTCATTCTGTGTCTTAGCTTTGAGTTTTGACAACATTGATTCTTTTAAGATTAGTCCTTGACTGGAGTACGGTCCTGTGTGGCTTTGTTAATATATATGAGGTGTGGCTAAACTGCAGCTCGGGAGCCACATGCGGCTCTTGCATGAAAAAGTGCAGCTCTCGGAAGAATGTCAGAGGAAAGCAACCCCAGCCTAGGAGTTTTAAATCTTCCGCCTTGAGCATGCACTGAGCATGCTCAGGGGGAGCCCCAGCCTGTGCCTAACTGCCAGAGCAGCCAGGTAATGGGGCCCTGAGCAGTGGAGTGGTCAGCCCGTGGGAGCCAGTGTGAGGGCCTGGGGGTTATAGAGGGAGTTGGGACAGTGGGGAGAAATTGTGGCATGGTCGGGACACAGAGAGAAGAGCGGCACGGTCGAGATAACGGGGAGAAGCAGCAGCACGGTCAGGATGGTGGAGAGAAGCTAAGTTTTTATTGTATAGGCAGGCCTAGTTTTCATGGTCACTTTAAGTAATTATTAGAATCTGACATTAGTTGGATCAATATTTGCACTCTTTTTATGATAAAATTAAAGTGTGCAATGAATTTTAAACTTAATAATTTTGGAGTAGGTAAAAGTATATGGCTATATACCTCAGTGCAGCTCTCAAAAGTTTAATAATCAACTTGTGTGCCTCCTGAGTTCTATAAGTTTGGCCACCCCAAGATATATATATCTTTATATATTATACACATTTTATATATTGTGTGGTTTAATCACCTTTTTCTATGCAAGACCCAGACAATAAAATGCTAGTATTTTAACACACGTGTGCTAATGCAGTGATTTTCAAACTTAGGGTCAGGACCCAGTACTGGGTTGCAGACCTTCAGGCCCTGGGTTGCAGCACTCCCTGTGGCTGCTGCCAAAACACTGGAATGTATTGCCCAGAGATGTATAAATGATTTTTTTGCAACTGCATCTTGAGGAAAAAAGTTTGAAAACCACTGTACTAAAGTGGTATAGGTAGATACATACTCTCCTGCCTATCAAACAAACTGTATTATATAGCACTCATCTGATAGTTTCAAAGTGAGAGAGGAAATTTTCTTACAAAGAGACTGAGAAGTTGACCTTTGAGCCCAATTTCTGAATATCCTGGAAGCCTGGCTAAACTGCAAAGGTACTGTGTCACTGAATGAAAGGATTGGGGTGGGGTGAGTGCCACGGAAGTGGAAGAAGTGAGGGAAGGAACTAGAAAATGCATGATCTAACACATTTTGACAGATGAAAGGTTTGTACTAACACTGTTGGTTTGTACTTTTCTGTTTGACAGGGATGACCACATTACGGCTTTGCTGACAGTAAGAGGAGATGCAAATAGGGACATGAAACAGACCATTATTGAAACTCTGGACCAAGGTTCAGGCCAACCACATCCTAATTATGTGCCAATTTTTAAAGAAATTACAGTTCCTACCCTAAGTGTGCCAAAACTTCTTAAGTAACATGACACGCTTGAGTTCATGTGTCATTTTTGGTATGGGGGTCAACATATTTGAAATCTTTTAAGGGTAAATTTGGCAATGCCACTTTAAAGGACACTTAATATGATGCTGTTACTTATTGGGTATGAGCTTTTTTAAAATTTTTGGTGCTGACAATTGTAATAGAAATCCTAAAAACACCCAGTTGTATAAATCAGTAGCATGGCTGTTTGAAGAATGAAACTTTCTGAGGGCCAGAGTGCTTTGTACTGAGTATTTACATGTTATAGTTGTAGGCACCATCAGCAAATATATTTTCTCACAATTACTTAAGCTCCTACTTTATGTATTTTCTCTGATGTAAAAATGTTTCAGATAACTTAATTATGAAATTCACAAATGTTTGTCTAATAGAATGACTGCATCTAGTATATAATTTGGTTCTAGGGTGAAAAAAGGAAAGAATTTGATACTTAAGGTACAGTAATGATTTTCATCCATTTGACTTTCCATTTACTGTGTATAAAGCACTGCCAAATACCAATTAAATAAAAGGTTATAGCTTCAGTAGTGTATTCTTTATACTTGTATAGATTCATTTTCTGTGTGTTTTAACTAGAAAGGTTTAAATAGAGAAATTTACATCATGTTATTTTGGTTTACAAGAATATTCTAGCAGAGCACTTTTACTGTAGGTCAAACTTATTGCATATGCCAGGAGCTCAGTGCATACTTCTCCTGGTCCTCCCAATGCTTCCTGTGTAGCAGTTTCCATTCCCTTGTATTTCAGGAATTCCCTGCAGCCTTCTGGCTCCCCAGTTCTTCTGTTGTCCTATGGCTCTGTGAACCCCTCCCTTCTCCCCTCCACCACATGCCAAGGTCCCCCAATCTCCCATCTTCTATGGATGTTGGGTCCTCTATTCTCCCACAGTTTCACTCCTTCCCACCACCATTCTTTCTGGCTGGAAGAAAAATCATTCAGGGTATATCAACATGTTAATCTTCACAGAAGGGTTGAGCAAAAATGATGTCTTTTGCTGCAAGCTGGCAACTGGTGCCATCAACGAGTTGTCTGATGATCATTTGGTAGTTGCAGAAGGGCTAGAAGCTCTGAGTGTGCTAATCAGACAGTAGGTGCCCCCTCTGTCCTCCATTTCTTTTCCCCCCAACTTTCTCCAAAACCAGAAAGGGTCTGACCAGCGATGCTCTGAAATTTTGGAATTTGATGCAACATTCAAAGGTGAACCATGTTACAGACAGGCATTGTAACGTCAGTGCAAATGCTACCAATTAATTTAAGGTAGTAAGATGATATTGTTCAGTTGTTATATCAGGGTGCCCAGACTGTGTTATGAGCTCCATGTTGCTCTTTTACAGTTAAAGCGTGGCTTGTGAAGGCCCCATGCTTCCTCCCCATTCTCTGCCTGCCAGAGTGGGGTGGGGAGTGCAAAGCTTCTGTCCTGCAGCAGTGTGGTGGGTCTAGAGGGTTGTGATCAGTGGGGAGGGGAGTTTTGAGGGGTTTATAAGTTTGGCCACTCCAGGATCATTTGTTTCTTATTTCCTTAAGCCTAGTATTAAAAGGGGACTTCATTGTAATGTATAGTATAGTAGAATAACTACAAGATTGTCAAATAACTGCAAAAAGAGTATGTTACTGCACTATTAACAGTATAATTATAAACAGTAAGGAAGTGTAAAAGGGTCTCAAGGTAATGTTAACCTGACTACACTGAATATATTAAAGGTAAATTTTGAAAGAGCTGACACTTGGTCACACTTAAAATTGGCACTTAATTGTGAATTGTTGGTGTGAAGAAAGGCACTTGCATCACCAATAGACAGATTTGTGCTCTTAGGGTGTGTTCACACAGCAGTCTTATTTCAAAACAACAGAGGTTGTTTTGAAATAAGAAAGGCCATGTTCACACGATGCACCGTTGTTTTGAAACAACTTGAACCCCATGTGGGGACGAAACAACGTTGTTTTGAAACAATGCCGTCTGAACATGTTGTTTCGAAACAACGGTGACTCATTTTGAAATAACTTGTCTGAACTTGCTATTTCAATTCCTGCTTTTTTCCTTAATTTGAATTAGCAAACTGTTAATTTGAATTAACTTATTTCACAATAAGGTGTTATTTCGATACAACTTGTATCGAAATAACCCCTGTGTGTGAACATAGCCTTAGTCAACTGCAGTCTCAGCTTGTGATGGCAGTCAAGGTGGATTGCAAAGTGCAAGAGCAAATTTTAAGGATGCAAATGCCATCCCCTAGAAATTTGGTCCCGAGTATAGTACATGAATAAATATTAGGTGAAAGGGAGAGGCAATATTGATGAGTTTACTTCCATGAGAACCTTGTTTCCAACTATGACTTCAAAGACCTTATCCTACAAAACACCACCCAGTATAATGCTTCTGACATGTAATATCCCACTGAAATTAACGAGCCTTCTTATGGAAGCAATTGCTACTTTTGGAAATAAGTGTTTGCTGAGCACCTGGCACTTCTCATTTAATTCAGTGGGATTTGCAAGTATGTCCCACCTTGGCAAAATCAGGCCATTTATATTGAGGTATAAGGCTTTAACATGCTAACTTGAGGTACTCAGATCTGAAAATTTTGGCCACAGGCTAGATTTTTGTTTGGGGAGCAATGTGCTCAGTATTTTAATGAGGTGTTTACAATCCGCCTCCTGCAAATATTGCAGCAGCAGTACCTTCTGCAGCTATCTTCTGATGAACATTTCTCCCTGTGTCCTGTGTGATGTCAGACTACCCCTTTCATTAGGGCTTACTATGATCTAAGAATGCTCACAATGATGTTTGAGACAAATTTCTTAACTTCACTTTAAAACATCTTTCCTATAAACATAGCTAGGCTCCTTCTATAGTTGGGATCAATCAAATGTCAAGGTTGGAAATATTTTTATTTAATTGTGTATTGTCACTCCTTTCCCTCCTGCCAGTTCTGATAGGTAAAAAAGTGCCTTGCTTTAGCTGAATAGTGTTCTTTCATCTCTATTTTGTAACTAAAGGAGTAGAAGGAATTATCCTCAAATTTAAAAAAAAAAAAAAAAAATTCTTAAAACACAGTTTTCGGTCTAAAAGACAGTTTTAGAAACAGCTGTGAGCTTTTGAAAATAGAAAATTAGAGTGAACATGACTGTCCTTTGCTACCCAAAACCACTAGAACAGGAGAGAACAACAAACAAGCAGCAGTGAAAGACAAGAAATGTAATCTATCATTTGAATGTGAAGTCACCCTCAGGGAAGTCGTATTTTTATTTTATAAAATTAACCAGAAAAATATAACTTACTTTGCCGCTAATTTTGAAACACTCCTTTTTATGGACCCAAATTATGACTTACATTTCCTACATCATCAGACAGGATCTTCAAATTATGTTCACTCTGTCCACTCTTGGAATTTTAGTGTGCTCTTAGCCATGGCTCTATTGCTCTTGATTCCAACACAAGTTGTCAGCAACAATAATTTCCTGTGGTAAACAAGACAACTGAGATAACAGCATTATTTGCAAGTGCAGAGAGTCTTAAACAGTGACTCATGCTTCTTTAAACATTTATTTTGGTAAATATAAAATTACAAAGCGCTGAATTTTGCTTTGATAGAAAATTTTTCCATTGGTATATTTGTATAGTTGTATTTGTTCAACAATCCAGCTTGAATACTATGTCACTTAAATAAAATACTAAAACACTGCCACATAAATAAAGTAACTGGAAAAATTACTTATCAATGACACTGAGTTATTACATTATATATAGGAGTTGTAGTGGAAAAACAAAGCAGGAACAATGCAGCTATTTGGTCAGTTCTGAAAGCAGATGGAAAAACATGGAGACATTGACTTTAAACCATTGAATAAAGTAACTCCAATAACTGCACCAGTTGTGGCCAAATATCCAGAGGTAATGGCTTCTATAATAGGAGGAGCAAAATGGTTTACAGTGTTAGATCTGGCAAACGCATTCTTTTCCATACCATTACACCCAGATTGTTGGTATAAATTTGCCTTTAGTTTTCAAGGCAGGCAATTGTGTTTTTGTAGAACACCACAGGGTTTTCATTTGTCACCCACTCTATGCCACATGCATGTGATCAAAATGTGGGATGATATGCCCAAAAAGGATAATATCATCTATGTTGATGACATCCTGATTAGCACAAAAACTAGAGAGGAAAATTTAGAAATTTTTAGATCAAGTTCTGCAGAAAATAGAGGAAACTGGATTCAAAGTTAGCCCTGAAAAAGCACAGATATGCCAGCAGCAGGTAAATTATTTAGGAGTAACTCTGGGACACGAAGGACGGTCACCAGATAAGCAAAGAGTAGAACTCCTACAGAAATTGCCCGCTCCTACAGATATTTCCACTCTGAGATCATTCTTAGGGTTGACAAACTTTTCTAGAGATTTTGTGGAAAACTATGCTGAAAAAGCTTCTCTATTATACAAGTTGTTAAGAAAAGGTACCCAATGGGAATGGGGAACAGACCAGCAAACAGCGTTTACCCAGTTAAAACAGGCACTAGCACAGGCTCCAGCTTTAGCTTATCCAAAGATAGAAAAACCGTTTGTGCTTCAATTAGCTACCACAGACACCAGAATGAGTGCAGTCCTCAGTCAAGACCATGGTACTGGACTGAGACCTGTGGCTTATGCTTCTAAAAATCTCAACGGAGTTGAACAAGGCTTCACGCCTTGTGAAAAGGAAGTATTAGTATTAGTATGGGCTTTGCAGCATTGGGAATATCTAGTTACTAAAAACCTCACACTCCCCTGTGAAATATGTCCTGACAGGAAAGATTAATGAGGGTCATGTAGCCAGTCCTAGGTTAGCTAAATGGACATTAGCCTTACTAAACAAGAATGTAAGCATGGAGAAAGTTCCAGCTTTATCTCTAGTTCCATATGGACTTATCATAGAAGGGGAACAGCATGAGTCTCCATTGCCAGAAATCCTTCCAGAAGGTCCTACACTATTCCAAGGAGGAACAAAACTGCAGGAAGTAAAAGATCAGGTAGATGAGATCTGGTTTGTGGATGGATCAAGTTATTGTAAGGAAGGACAGCATTTTACTGGGTATGCAGCAATTAGAATCTCTGATGAAAGAGTTATAAAGGGACAATGCCTACCACACTCAGCTCAAGCAGCTGAAATAGTGGCGGTTGTTGTAGTATTAGAAAATGTCCCGGAAGACAAACAAGTTGCTATCTTCACAGATTCTGATTGGGTATTATGAGCTATAGTAGATTGGATGCCTCATTGGCAGAAAAGGGGAATGAAATCAGCTGATGGCAAGCCCATAGTTCATTCTGAAAAATTGATATACCTATGGAACCTACCTCAAACAAGATCACAACCAGTGTTGATAAGAAAAGTAAAAGCACATAGGAAAAACACAGAAGAGGCTCAATGGAATAATAAAGCAGATGAGCAAGCTAAATTAGGAGCCAAGGAGGGGTTTCCCTGGAATCCTAAAATTCAGTTTCAAGCAGCCCCAATAGCCAGCATAGGAGAAGAACAAGTAGAACAAATTGATTTGGTAGCCTTGCAGAAGAAAGATCCCGAAATAAGGAAACTAGTAGAAAGAGGAGAATTCCATGGATGGCATATTAAAAGACATGAAACCGGACTAATACTAACAGCCAAAGCAGAGGAAGACATACCAGTATGGGTGGTACCATCTAATCTTAGAACAGAAATGATAGCCTTAGCACATGATCATGGACATTTCGGTATAGATAAAATTTTAGAAAGACTACAAATGGCAGGATGGTGGCCTAACATGAGATCAGATATAGAGCAATATGTGAATAACTGTTTGCCTTGTGCAGCAAACAATGCAGACACCAAAATAATAAAAGGGAAATTAGGACACCAAAGAATTGAAGGTCTGTGGTCAAGGTTGCAAATTGATTATATTGGTCCACTTGCAAATACTGCTAAGGGAAACAAATACTGTTTAGTGATTGTTGATTCTTTCACTAAATGAGTAGAAGCAATTCCTACCAGGAACAATACAGCACTAACTACTGCTAGGGTATTAGTAGATCAAGTCTTTTCTAGATGGGGAATTCCAAAAGAGATAGATTCAGATCAGGGTCCGCACTTTGTAGGTGAAATGACAAAAGGCCTGTGCCAAGCATTTGGAATTAAGCAAAGATTACACATAGCAGGACATCCACAAAGTTCAGGACAGGTAGAAAGAACTAATAGAACCACAAAGAATGCCTTAAGAAAAGTGGTAAATCTGCAAGGGAAGAATTGGGATCAAAAGTTACCTTTAATATTAATGGCTATTAGAGGAACAGTAGTATCTCATGGAGTAACACCATTTAAAGCAATGACAGGAAGAAACATGAGATTGCCAGAACAATGGTGGTTAGTTGGGAACCCTCCAGATGAAATACAACCAAAAGTGCTAACAGATCACTGGATGCAGCAACTCTTAAAATCCATTTCAGAAACTCACAAACAGATAGCAATAAACTTAAAAGCAAAAGCTCAGCAAATGGATCAGAAACTAGGACCAATCCTGCACCCACAAGAATGGCAAATAGGAGACAGAGTGATGTATAGGCAGTTTAAAGAAAAAGACCACGTCCTATGTTCTGTATGGGAAGGTCCAGTTCAAATTATCAATAAAGCAAGCCCCACTGTGTATATGCTAGAAATTAAAAAAGGAAAAAGAAAAATAGTCAAATGGTTCCATTCCTCTCAAATGAAAAAGTGGAAAGGAGAATAAACTAAAACAGCAGAAATAAGCCATTAAGCAGAAAAAGAAAACTTTGTATATATGTATAGTTTAAGAATAGTTGATTTTATTTTTGTAGGAAATATGGAGAGTGAAAGTGAAGAAAGTGGATATGAGAGTGGTAGAGAAGATCAGACTGAATTATTGGATGGAGAAATTGCAAGATTAATAGAGGACTTGGATCATAGATGGTTTACCGTAGCAACACTACTGATAGATGGAGTAATAAGAACAGTCTATTTTACTATAAATACAGGAGCGGCCTTTTCAATATTAAACATCAATGGATTATATGTTGATAATATAATAACACAAGAGACTAGGTGGATTCATTCCTCATCAGGATGGGGAACGATTCCAATAAGCATCCCTTTAAAGGTCAACATAGGAACAAAAAGGTTGCTTGGAAGTTTTGGGCTTATAGATTTAGGTCCACATCAGTATAGTGTTCTAGGGTTAGATGCACTTACGGCAATTGTGTAATAGACTTGGGAAGGAGAAAGGTTGTTGGAAAGTAAGGATGAATAGAAGTGGTGTGTAGAATAATTACAAAGTAGTTATAGAAAGTAATTAAGTCATTTTTGTAAAATCTAGAACTATGGCGGATTGGGTAGAGGAAGTAACATCAATAGAAGAAGATGAGGTATTGAAAATATTGGACCAAGGAAATACCACGCAGAGAAGTCTAGAAATTGAGCAGATCTTGCGACAAGAACAAAAGGAAAAACAAAAACCAAACCAGGAATTAATGAAGGACATTCTCTTTAACATTCTTAAGGATAATAAAGAAAAAGGGACACAGACAGAAGAAATTCCAACTGTTATGTTTCTGGACAATAGATATGTTATAACTCCACTACTAAAAGATCATTATAATAGACCATTGGCAATAATATTCGTAAAAATGCAAGACAATGAAACAAGCCATATATGTTACGTAGATCCTACAGCATCACATTCTGTGATCAATACTAAAGTCATGCCACAAATTCTCTTGTATCGAACATATAAGAGAATTAAAATAGCAAAGGTACCAGGAACAGTGGAGATTACAACTCCCTTAACACTAAGAATAGGAAATAAAAGAATTGAGAACGTTAAATTGGGAATAATGGAAATGAATGAAAGCCCATATGGAATACTGGGAATTGATATCTTAAGAATGTTAAAGTGCTCAATTGACTTAGAGAAGGATGCCTTGGTCCAAATCCTACAAAATTAATGTACATAAATAAATAAATAAGTTAGCAACTATAGTAATATAAGCATAAATATAAACAGTATAAGATAGAAATGTAGGATGATATGAGTAAGTCATGTGTTTGCACTTATAGGTACATTGAGTAAAGAATGGATGAGCAAAGAAGAGAAGAACAGATTACCGAACATGTTTTTCCCGTAGCTGCTGAGGCAGAAGTCAATGGAGAGGCCATGTATCCACAGAGAGCCCAAATTGGAGAGGCTCATGATAATGTTATAGAACAAGAAGATTGGGATCATGACCTAACTCCTATTGTGGGGTTACGAAGAGATTCCATTACAGGGAACCTCTTAGTCCCAATCGCATTAATACATCCAACCCATACAAATACTCAATTTTTCCAGCTTAGGCCAAATTTGTCATACTCTATGATAAATTTGACAAGATGGGATATTCTCCCTCCAACTGCGGGATACATTAAAGGCAAGGGAAAAAGAAAAATTAGAATAAGCCACCCCGTGCAAGTAAGAATTGGAAGAAAAATTATCTATCATAGGTTCAGAATGATGGCTTTGCTCAATGTTACCTGTGGCACCACTGGAAATGACATCCTAATGAAAATACATGGAAACACCATAGATGGTGAAGGGTTAGAAATTAGAGAATTTTAAGATAACATAGATAAGCATAAGGTAGAATATTAAGATAAGGTAAATAAGATAAGTGTTAGTATTAATAGTTATTTATTATGTATATAGTAGATAAGATAGTAACAATTATTATTTCCTATTTCTAGCATCAGAGAGTCAGAAAAAAAGAAAGAAGGAGATAAAAAAGAAAGAGATCAGACAAAGAAAAAAAATGGCAGAAAGGCAGTTTGAGGAAAGAGAAGTATTTGAAGCCATAGAAGCAGAAAGGCCAGGGCAGGATCCGGCTGCCCTCCCAGAGGAGGGATGGATGGCCCCCGACCAGGAGGAGGACTGGGACTGGGAACCCGAAAGGGATCCCATTACCCAATTGTTCCGTTCCACAAATGGGGCTCTGATGGTACCTACCATCCTTCGATATGACGAACAATTTCTACTCACTTTATTCACTTTGGCCACAAGTTCGCTTAAGTCCATATTGAACTTAAATGTACTGCCTGCCATGCCAAGGGTGGCTGGAGTTGTGAGAACGTATAGACCAACCTCATCGGGCGAAATTCAGTATCTAAGTGTCAGCCACCCCATAGCAGTTACAGTCGGACGAAAAACCACAGCTCATAGATTTGGGCTGGCCCATTTTGACTCACAATTGAATGGGACTTTTGGAGAGGACTTATTAAAGAAAATAAATGGAAAAATTATTGATCTAGAAAAATTGGAAATTAGAGAAGCTTAGAAATAGGATATGAAGTAAGTTAAGATATAGATAGATAAGTTTGAATAAGTTTAATTGGGTGATAAAATATAAGATAGAAATAGTTAAAATAAGTTTAGTTAGGTAATTAGAATAAGATAAGTTAGTTAGAAATAGGATTTTGTTTGTAATAGAATTAGATAGCTTAGATAAAAAGTAAGATTGTTAAAAAAAAATAATAATAAACATTTATATTCAAAAGGAAAAAAATATATGTTATTGTTTATAAATAAAATTGTTTGTTAAAAAGAAACAAAGGTGTGTAGTCAGTTTCTTGATTATTTATACCATAGAACTAGAGTGTAGTGAGAAAATAAAATCTCTACTTCCAATTCTAGCTGAATAACAGAAAATAAAAAAAGAATGATAATTGAGGAGAAAGAAAGCCAGATGGTTGCAGTAGAAGCAGAGGCATCAGGAAGCGAAGCAGCATTACCATCTCAAGAGGCACAAGGACAAGTGTTTCTCAATCCTCTGTTAGACCTAGAAGAATGGGAGGAGAATTCAGACCAAATTGCTAGACTTCTTAGAAACCCAAGAAATGGGAACATGCTAGTTTCTGTCATTTTAACTCATTCTAATTACACACAGTTAGATTACTTTTATCTTATACCAGGTGCACCGCGGTCTTTAATAAATTTAAGAAGAATGGAGGAACTTCCTCCAATTGCAGGAAAAATACGGTGCCAACAAGGCAAAATACATCTAACCCATCCAATTTATACCCAGATTGGTAGGAAGGGTATTTACCATAGATTTGGTGTAAAATTTTGGCACTACACTGCTTTTGGGATCATTGGAAAAGATATCCTAGGAGCCCTAAATGTATCAATTATTGATTTTGACCGCTTGGAACTCCGGTAGACATAGAAGGTTAATAAACAATGAGTTATGTGTAAAGTATTTAAATGTTATATAAGTAATCAATAAGAATTAAAAAAAAAAAAAAAAAAGAAAACTAATTGTTTAAAGAAGGAAGGAAGGGTCTTTGTGTTTCTTTCATTCCAGAATACAACGGATGGAAGATGGAGTCATCTTTGCTTTGGCCTTTTTGGGTCTTTGCCTACTTGTGCTGCTGCTATGGTACTGTGAACGAGACAGCCCTGACTGCAACCTTTGAATGGAATAAACCTGCTGAAGATTCCAGTGTTACATTCGGAAGCATGGAAGAATGTATTTTCACACTTCCACCCCTCAATAACACAAAACTTATAGTTTTTATGGGACCAACAGAGATAGTAAGACCTTTAGCTCAAAACAAAAGTTTTTCCACAAGTAGTGCCCATAAATGCCCTCTTGAATTTGATAGTAAAGAGGAAGGTTGGGTAACTATGGCCATAGGATCTAGTAAGGCATCAACACAACCCTTTAGTTGTACATGGAATGATACTAGAAAGCAAGGAAAATTAATTGGTAAAGTAACTAGAATAGGTCCATAGTAGTGTATTATCAGCCAAAATTCTAGTATCATTGCTAATACATCAATTAAAAGAGTTATACAAGAAAAAGCACAATTAGTAAACAAGCAAGAAATAGCCACCAGCATTCAATGGGTTGATTTTCCCACAGCAGGGATAGTAAATCAGGTTCAAGGGTGTGAATTCACAATTCAAAAAGGGTTAAGAAAGGAGGTAATAAAAAAGAATAAACCTCTTACCATAATGATGGGTACCTTGGAAGCTATCACACAAAGGGATAACATATGAAATGTGGCTGCACAATTATCACATAAGTGTTCTCTTAAATTTAATACAGCAGAACAGGGAAAAATTCAAACACACCCACAATATTACTCTGCCCCTAAACCATCTACTTGTGAATGGGATAATAAATCAAGTAAGGGAAAAATATCGGGAACAACAATTGTACCAGGACATTGGCAATGTGCTATTATAGAGGGACCAACTGTAATATCAAGGTCGGAACAAACAACAATTATGATTGAAAAAGAATCTAAATGTGGTGTTATTGTTTGGTATGTTCCATTGTGGAATAAAGGGGATGTGCAGCACATACATGTTCGATGGTATCATAATAGACACAACGACACCACACACACATTCCAATTAGAAGATCCTAAAGGAAATGTTACCGCCCATTCCTTTAAATGTCAAATGAATATAAGTATTCTTACTAAGGAAGATGTAGCACAGGCATCTCCAGGAACGTATAAACGTCTTGTTCATGAAAAAGAATGTCAAACGGGGTCATATCATCAAATATTGTTTTATCATTATTGTGAGGCAGATGTCAATATAATAAGACCAAGGGGTAGTGGAACATGGAAAATGATAGGTAAAGATTTTGGCTATACTTTTCCATTTACATGGGTATCTAAACCAACAGTAATAAACATTGGTCCCTATGTGGTAAAAGAAGACATTAGAAAACAATTGATAATAGATCCATCTTATTCACTTAAGAAAGTGGTTTTAGAGCTGACACAAGTATTCTCTTTAAAAACCTCAATGCCAAAATTATACTAAACCTTTAGAGGAAGGATGGAAAAGATGGATATACACTCAAGTTTTTCCAAGTACTACAAAAGATAGAAAGAAAAGAAGCTTAATGGAAACAGCTCTAGGAGGAGCAGGAACAGGATTAGGAATTTTGAATAGCATAGACGTAGAAATATTGGCAAATAAATTGAGCAGACTAGGACAACAATTAGGAAATTTGGCAAAGCCATTACAAACCTCTTTGACAGAGATGAGCTCAAGTCAATACATAGCTGCCAAGTTGCTTCCAGAATGGGAAAAATTCCACCAAGCAGATCATTTAACAATTCTGGATACAACTGAAACATTACAAGCTAATGTATCTCTTGCATTAGCATGTATCCAAGCTCAAGCGTGGATGCATGACGTAATGAAAGATATCATCAGAGATGGAATGAGTGGACAATTACCACTAGAAATAAAAAGTGCAATTTGGAAGCATGTTTCAAAGTTTGAAACTGAATTACATGAATGGTGGAAAATGATCAACTTCACCTATAATCCATCTGAAAATCAGATTACTACATACATATTAATGATCACCAAGGCTCAAGTTAAATGGATATCTCCAGTAATTGGCTTAGGGATAAATTTAAACTCAACTGTAATGCAGCCAGTGGGCTATAAATTGTGGGCATTAAAACAGGAAAATACCTGGAAAACCATAGAACTTGAGGCTTGTGTTGAAGAACCAGATGGTGTTGGATATGTCTGTAATCAAAATGCTATTCAATCCTGTGATGTTTGTTTGAATGGGGAACAAGGAGAATGTTACTATCAATTAAATCCAAAATCTTCTAATGAATCAATGATTGTATATGTTGGGAAAACTTGTATATGTATAAGAAGTTGGTGTACATTGTTCAAAGTGAATTATGTTTATGATATCGTACATAATCCATATGAAAATCAATGTTTATGTAATATTACATCTCTAATAGGATGTGATGTTAAATACAACTTACCTCTAATGATTGACGAAGAAATTAAAGAAGAATACCGACTGTATGAACAAATTGATCCAGTTCCATTGGGACCAAATATCACGATCATCCGGAAATTGATAGAACACCCTGAGTTGAAGAAAGAAGTGGAAAAAGTGAAAGAGACTGCTCAAAGTGTGTTACTCACCGTGCGACATTCGGCTAAGCAGATTGAACAAGTGATGGAACGAGTGAAGGGAATCGCACAACACAATTGGTGGAGAGTATTTATGGGATTGTCCCCCACAGCCACCAAATACTTGAATGTTTTATAGCACCCAATGGTAATGTTATTGATGATGCAAATTGCCTTAGCTATTTCGCTCCTGATATTAGTATTTTGGGTAAGAAGAAAAATCAAGAAATTGAAATTCCTATTATGGCTATCGAATGGCAAAATATACAGTCATTCCCCAACAAACTCACTAAGCAAATCCTCGTGTATGGATCTGGACGGAAGAGACTTGTGCCAGTACGAAGACATGAGGGCTCGGTCTCCTAGCATGGAGAGCCTTGAGCGCAAACTGGACAAGAAACTCTATGAATGGATCCCAATGGAGGAATTGAACCATTATGAAAACATGATGATTCAATCCCCCTTAATGGAAATTTTTAAGCCAAAATCAAATGAGCATCTTCCAGAGGATTAAATTGGACAAAAATCTTTAAAGGTGCTGGACTTGAAAACAGGTTTTCAAACCTAGCAAGGAGGGGAATTATAGCCTGAGATTTTTGCCATCTCCTCAGTATCACAGAAAAGCAAATAAATAAATAAATAAAAATACTAAGAAAATATAAAAACCCATATGAGTAAGAAATGGTAAGGCAATTTAGCAAAGGTTTTATGGTAAAACTAGAAAATGGCATAATATGCAGTAATTAAGGGTAAAGAACTCATAAATCAATCATTTAACAGTGTTTTAAAATTAAATAAATAATTAGATAGATAAATAAATAAATAAAAGAGCATTCAGCAAGAAACAAAATGGAGAGATCATAAAGGGGAAGTTACATATCTCCACTATCAGATTTAACAGGAAATTCTAAGTAGGTCAAGATGAAGGTAAGCCTCTGAACTTTTGAACTCACTCAGTCCCCCTCCCATCAGGTATCTTAAGGTATCCACCCCCTGTCAGCAGGACTCGTCAAAAGTATTGATTTTTGTCATGCACTGTCCATGCACTAAGCAGGTGGACAGTGAAGTCACTCTTTTTAACTGGATGAAGATGAACTCACCTTTTTGTGAGTGGTCAAGAAGAAACTGGGAGTGGCAGAAATTGCAAATAAAAAGGCAGTGCAAAGAGCAGCTCTTTGGAGATCTCTCCCGCTCCTTCCTGGGTTTCAATGGCCTTTTGGCTGTGTTACCTGCTGCACTAGGAGTCTCACTCAAGCCTAAGAGCTAAGTTCTGGACTTAGGCTCTGAGAGCTGAGTTTAACTCAGTTTCTGGGAGCTGAGTGTCTGACTTAGTCTCTGAAAGGCACAGGGTTGTGTCTCTGAGCGGCGACTCAGGACATTAGCCTTGAAGCTGGGTCTCTGTGCCTGGCTTCTAAAGGGCCTTCGATGCTCTCACAGCCGAGCAGGTAACTAAGTACTGCCTAGAGGTTTGTGAGCTCCGCTGCCTTTGAGGCTTCTCCATGCTCTCACAACCGAGCAGCCAACTAAGTACTGCCTAGAGGTTTGTGAGCTCCACTGCCTTTGAGGCTTCTCCATGCTCTCACAACCAAGCAGCCAACCAAGTACTGCCTAGAGGTTTGTGAGCTCCACTGCCTTTGAGGCTTCTCCATGCTCTCACAACCAAGCAGCCAACCAAGTACTGCCTAGAGGTTTGTGAGCTCCGCTGCCTTTGAGGCTTCTCCAGCCAGCCTGCCTGCCTGCCTGCCACTGTTCCAGCTCCGCTCGCCCAGTGACCAAGCCTGCCTGCCGCTGTTCCAGCTCCGCTCATCCAGTGTTACAGCCTGCCTGCCGCTGACCGATCCACCACACGCCTGAGCTCTGCTCGTCTAGCAGCTACCCCTGCCTGCCCTGAGTGTTCCGAAGCCACAGTGCCACAGCAACCAGCCCAGAGCTGTGCGAAGCCCATTGGACTAGCCAGCTCTTTTCCCCTGCTGTCCCACCTTTTCCTTTCTTTTGCCTCCTACCTTATCTCCTTTTCCCTGAACTCCTACTTGCGGTTTCCCTGAGGACCCTATAGCCCAGCGCAGCTTTTCCAATCTTTTGGGGTAAGCAAAAAGGGTCCCTAGGAGGGGAGGGATGCCCATAGGGAACAGTATCAGGGGAAGCCTAAGCCCTTTCTAAAGCAATTTTCTAAGGCAATTTATTTAAGTTAAGTGAGACAAGTAACCCAGAGTTAGACCTTAAAGAGCAGCATTAAGAACTGAGATCTCTCCATTCAGCCAGTGACTGGCCCTCACTCGCTGAATGTTCTTTTAATTACCTCATTGTCTTTGTGTTATAGTTATGAGTTAAAGTGTTGCATATATGTGTTAATTGTATCTATAAACCATAGTGCTTATATGTTATAAGTTAAGCAGTGTCTTTATATTGTAATTTCCTAGAGTAATTTTAATGCTTTTAAGCTTGATGTTAAGTAGCGGTTTTTCTTAAAGAGACAGTAGCGCTTTAGTCAGTGCTCACAATACATGTTACAATAAAGCCGCTTTTGATTAAAACAAATTATTGACTCTGAATCTTTGTTGCTCGTAAGTCTGTGCTTGATCGGTGGGCTGTAGCCGTAGTCCCCAACTTGGGACATTTATCCCAGGGTTTGGATATTTGTCCGTTTAAGCGAAATAACCTAATTTGGGTTACCTCCTGAGAGTGTAATTACATCCAGACTGCTGGACGGTCTGAAAATTGATAAATTGAGTGATTGGATTTTGGGGATCAAATTTTTGGGGTAACAGCCCCTGCAGCTTTCTTTAAAATAAGTTACCTCCTCTTTGGCTGCTGTTTTTGCCATTGCTCTCCCCCAGCTCCAACAAGCCCATGCTCCTAAGAGCAGGCTTGTCCTTTGCCTTCTGGCTTCTCCTTTTTTTTTAATTGCTGCTTCGCTCTCCACTGTTTAAAAAAGTTCCCGTGTCTCCAATTGTTTGCCACTGCTCTGTATCGCTTGTTATGTCTCTCCCCTCTAATTGTGTTTGAACTTAGGATACCTTATAAGTACTACTTTGAGTTGCAACATTGTTTCAGTTTAGTCTGTAAGCCTTAGAAGTGTTAGGATAGATTGTAAGATTGTTTCATTTAGTTTGTAAACCTTAGTTATTGTGCTAGGTCATTTTGCCTTCCCCTCTGTGACTCCCCTGAGCTAAATAAACTTTTCTTAAACTTTCCTTGTCCCCCTCTTTATTTTTTGAATTCCCCCGTGTGCTCCAACTTCCACTCTGCTCCTTTCCCTTTTCCTTTCCCTGTCCCTGCCGCTTCCCGCAGCTCCTTTCCCTGTACCTGCTGCTCCCGCGGCTCCTTTCCCCATGGCTCCCCTTTCCCCGCGGCTCCCCCTCCGCCACCGCTCACCGCTGCCACCAGCTCTGCGCGGCTCCCCTTTGCTCCCGCTTGCCGCTTCCCACAGCTCCTTTCCCTGTCCCTGCCGCTCCCGCGGCTCCTTTCCCTGTCCCGGCCACTCCCCTTGCTGTGGCTCCCACAGCACCCCCCCCGCCGCCACTTCCTGCTGCCGCTAGCACCCGCCGCGAAGCCCCCTTCTGCCTCCCTCTGTGCCAACCTTAAAATTCCTGCTTCCCCACTGGTTTTCACTCTTCTCTGCTACTGCTGCACGCTGAGATTGTATTGTACCCCCTTTTACTTATATGGTGTTAGAACATCTTTTAAGTCACTGTGATTCAATTTATAACTGTGGGCTAAGTCAGCTTGAGAACCCCCATTGTCCGCCAACTTGTTCCACTCCATAAAGTTAAGTTTATTTGACAAACCCCAATTGTAAAAAGCCGTGACAAACCTCATATACATACATCTCACAATTAATTTTGTATTAATATTTGGTTTTAATTAAGATTAAATTGTATCCCACTGGTGTGGTAATTGCCCCCCAAGATCCTCAAAGTATCGAACCTCCTGGCAGGGTCAGGAATTTACACCCTGCAATCTAATAGACGCTCTCTAAAACCCCATCAACTCCTCCAACAACAACTTCAGCAGTTAAAACAACAGATTGAATTGCCGAGTTCATTCCCGAGGTCCCTCCCCTTTTCCCAGCGCCACCTTGGGGACATGGACAAGGACAAGGTCCGTTGGGGAAAGAGTGAGAAATCCCATGTTCCCCAATCAGGTAGGCGTGGACAGGCCTCTGAACGCTCATCAGGGAAGAAACAGCATTTTTGACAGTTATTATAGAGCCAGTGAACCCACGAATCAACCAGTCCCCAACTGCTTACACCACTTCACACACCACTGGGTGAACATCACATCCAACCAGTGAGTCCTCAAGATGGTCGCGGAGGGGTATTGTATTCAGTTTCTTTCGATTCCTCAGGACAAAAACCACCCCCTCATTCATCCCTCGGAAACCAGGAATTGTCCTACCTTCTCAAGATCGAATGCTAGAAACTTCTGTCCCTTGGAGCTATAGAAAAGGTCCCCAAGCAGGAGTGGGGGAAAGGGTTTTACTCCCAATACTTCCTGGTCCTGAAATCCAGTGGGCAGCTTTGACCCATTCTAGATCTCAGAGCCTTAAACATACACATAAGGAGAATAAAGTTCTGCATGGTTTCCCTATCACAAATCCTCCCGTCTCTGTGTCCCAGGGATTGGTTCACGGTCCTCGATCTGAAAGACTCCTACTTTCACATAGCTATAAGGGCCCACCACGGCCGGTTCCTAAGGTTCATGGTGGCAAATGACCACTTCCAGTTCACCTCTCTCCCCTTCGGTCTCTCCCTGGCCTCCAGGGTGTTCATGAAATGCATGGCGCTGGTCGCGGCATGCTTGCGCAGATGGGGCATAAGAATTTATCCCTATCTAGACAACTGGTTAATAGTTGGGAAATCAAAATCCCAAGTAGAGCTCCACATCAAAGCAGTAGTGAGGCTCTGCGACTATCTGGGCCTCCATATAAACCAAGAGAAGTCAAAGCTCTGCCCGTCCCAAAACATAGAGTTCATAGGGATGTGTCTAGATGCCCACAAGGGGCTAGCATTCCTACCCCGCTCCAGATTTCGGTCCATTTGTACCATCATTACGGAGCTGCAAACGTCCCCCATGACCATGGCCCAATGGTGCCTGCAGCTCCTTGGTGACATGGCAGCCTCCACCTCAGTGGTCCAGACGACGTGCCTAAGGATAAGGCCTTCCCAAATCTGGGTCTCCACAGTGTTCCACATATGGAGGGACCCCCTGAACAAGGTACTGTCTGTTCCCCAGGATACTCTGGGGACACTTCAGGTTTGGAAGGATCTCCGCTTTGCCATGGGGGCATTCCCTTCAAAGACCACAGGCCCTCAGTGACCTTAATAACGGATGCCTTGAACACAGGGTGGGGGGCCCACATGTCTGGGAGACTCTCCACCCCAGGGCTCTGGTCCCACACGGATGGTCCTCTCCACATAAACGTGAAGGAACTAAGGGCCATCAAGCTAGCCTGCTTGACCTTCCTAGACAAGATAGGGGGCAGGTCAGTCCAGATCGTCACGGACAATACCACGGCCGTGTTCTACACAAATTGGCAATAGGGGAGGTCCGTTCTACTCCACTCTGCGAGGAGGCGTGCAAACTCTGGGAATTGGTCATATGACACAGTGGCCTCCCACCTACCGGGGATGGACAATGGGCTAGCGGACTCTCTAAGCAGAAAACTGCTAGTGAACCCACGAGTGGTCCCTTCACGACAAGGTGTTCTCCCTTCTGGTGGACAAATGGGGTCTCCCCCAGATAGACTTGTTTGTGACGCGACAGAACCGAAGGTGTTCCCAGTTCTGCTCCCTCAGGGGCTGGGAGGAGGGGTCCCTTACTGACACCTTCCTCATCAACTGGTCGGGGCCCCTGATTTATGCCTTCCCACCGGGTTCCCCTGATTCAGAGGGTTCTCCTGAAAATCGACAGGGACGGAGCGAACATAATACTAATAGCTCCAGACTGGCCCAGGCAGCACTGGTTCCCACTCCTGCAGGACATGCCCATAGAGATCCCACTCCGCCTCCCACCATGGGCAGACCTCCTGATGCAGTAATCGGGGCACCTTTGGCACCCAGATCTGGCCACCTACACCTGATGGCCTGGATGCTCTCTGGCTCAGTGAGCAGGAGAGGCTGTGTTCAGACAGTGTTCAGAAGGTCCTGGTTGGTAGCAGACCATCCACCAGGTCGATGTACACCGCCAAATGGAAGCGATTCTCCCTTTCGGCTCGGGACAAGGGTGTAGACCCTATATCAGCCCCAATTCACCTGATCCTCAGCTATCTGCTAGACCTAAAGGAAGGAGGCCTTTCTCCTTCCCCATGAGAGTCCATTTAGTGGCAATCTCAGCTCTCCACACGTGTGGATGGGCAATCAGTTTTCTCCCATCCCACCTCTGTCAGAATCCTAAAAGGAGTAGAGAGACTTTTCCCCCAACCTCATAAGCCCACCCCGCCTTGGGACCTGAATATTGTCCTCCAGGCAATGTCAGAGTCGCCTTACGAACCCTTGGACTCATCCATCCTCCTGGTCTTGTCCTGTAAGGTCGCCTTCTTAGTAGCAATCACCTCTGCTAGAAGGGTTTCAGAATTGAAAGCCATTTCCTTGGAGCCCCCATACATGAGGTTCTACCCAGATAAAGTGGTTTTGCGTCACCAGCCATCCTTTCTAAGGTGGCCACCCCTTTCCACTTTAACCAGGAAATTTGCTTGCCAGTTTTTTTACCCAGATCCTCAGGTTACGTGGAACCAGAGGAAGTGGCATACACTGGACATGAGAAGAGTGCTCCTAACTTACATCGAGCACACTCAGCCGTTTCGTAAGATCCCCCAACTGCTTGTGGTGGTCGCCAAAGGTAAGAGACGTTTACCAGTATCCTCTCAGTATATCTCTAAATGGATTGTGAACTGTATCAAGGACTGCTACGGAAGGTCAAAAACGCCCCTTGCTAGAACGGTTAGAGCCCACTCTACCAGGGCCCAAGCATCCTCTACAGCCTTCCTTGCTGAGGTCCCAATCCAAGAGATCTGCAGGGACACTATGTGGTCATCGATTCATACTTTCGAGATGCACTATGCCATCACCCAGCAGGCTAGAGATGCTGCTGCTCTGGACAGAGCTGTACTCAATTTGGGTAGACTGTAACTCCTTCCAATGTCCATGGGTGCAGCTAGCAGTCACCTGTAACTGAATGATGTGAGCAGCACTCAAAGGAGAATGGTGGGTTACTTACCAGTAACTGTCCTTCTTCGAGATGGGCTGCTCACATACATTCAGGCCCCTCCCACTGTCCCTGCTAACGGAGTTGGCGAAGGTATATGGGACTGGGAGGGTCAGGGTCACGGTCACCTATATAACCACGGTTGCGGCGTAGAGGGGGCGTTGGCCACATGCCCTGACCTGACAGGTCTGAGCTATCATGTGCTGCGGCGTGTAGACACCTGTAACTGAATGTACGTGAGCAGCCCATCTCGAAGAAGGACAGTTGCTGGTAAGTAACCCACTGTTTTCCCCCTCATCAGATCCAGAAAAATTTGGCAAGCTAAACGAATGGCCCTGATGTAAGGAGACTGATAGCCCCTTACTGAAATTGAATGGGCCTTTTTGATTGGCCACTGCAGCCTGGAAGCAGGACTCTGAAACAGACAGCCCCAGGGCCAGTGGGAGGGGCCAGAGTTCCAAGATAATCTGATTGACTGGCTGGACAGGACAATGAGGGAGCCAGGAGAGTGCTCCCCTGTCCCTGAGCTGAAACGGCAGGCTGGACATGCCTGGGCAAGCTAAAGACTGTGTGGTTGCACAGCTAAGGAGGAAGTACTAAGCAGCCAGCAGCTGGGAGCCAGAGAACCCAGGCAAGGGAGCTGGGCTGAGCTGATTTATGCAGAGCAGATCCACAGCAGCTGGGACCAGCTGAGAGCCAAGCTGAGCTCAACAGAGCACAGCTGGACCTGGAGTTGTCTGGAGCTGAGGGCAGGAGGCCAGAGAAGGAGTCCAAGGAGCTGATCTATTCTGCACAGATGCACAGCAGCAGAACCAGAGGGTCCCAAAGAATGTCCCAGAGAGCCACACAACAGCAGAGCAGGGCTGGGAGCCAGGGCTGGCGCCATCTGGAGCTGGGTGTGGTGAGCAACTGGAAAAGAGTTAAAGGGGGTCTGATGCTGGGATCCTAGTCTGGGGACATGTGGCCACTGCCAGAGCCTGTCTCTCTGACTCTCTTGGTTACAGCAGTGCTGTCTGGCCTGGACAGAGGGCCTGTGATGTGTGAAACAGACTGAAAATGTCCTCCACGCCCCAGAGGCGGTGTGTGTGTGATACCCCCATGCCAGGGGACTTGTTGGGTGTTTTACCTGTAACTTTTCTTCTCTTTTCTATATTTTTATTTGATTCTTGATTGCTGTTTAATAAATTGTATTACTTTGAATTGCATACAGCGATTGGTGGGCCAGGGAAGTGCTCAGTGCAGTCAGCATCCCCGAGTGGGGACACCCTATCCCTTGCCCTGAATGACTGCAACAAGATTGGAGGTCAAGCCCTCACGAACTCTGGGGCCAGTCTTGTTGGGGTACCATGGACCCCACCACGCAGGAGTGTGGGAGAGGAGCCTTGGAGGTCAGGCAGGTCTCTGGGTAAAGGAAGTGGGAGCAAGGGCTCAGAACCTGTTGCTACCCACCTCCTGCAGGGTGGTGCATAAACCAGAAAAGTTCCTCACAATAGGGGGTGCATCCCCCACTTACACTGAGTTCCTTCATATTTATGGGAAGGGACCTGTCCCTGAGGATCCACGTCCCTTAGGTTGAAAAAGGCCCTGAGATATGTGCCCCAGGTGTCTGACGTATCTGTTATCAGGGTCACTATGGAGTTTGAGGTCTCGAAGGGGATCCCACCCCTGGCAAAGAGAGGGTCCTGCCAAATTTCATAGAACCATAGGGTTGGAAGGGACCTCTGAGGTCATCTAGTCCACCACCCCTGCCAAAAAAAGCAGGACCACTCCCACTAAACTATCCCAGCCAGAGTTTTATCCAGCTGGGCCTTAAACATCTCCAAAGATGGAGATTATACCACCTCTCTAGGTAACCCATTCCAATGCTTTACCACCCTCCTAGTAAAGTTTTTCCTAATAGCCATCCTCGACCTCCTCAGCTGCAACTTGAAACCATTGCTCCTTGTTCTATCCTCTGTTACTACTGAGAACAGATGAGCTCCATCCTCCTTGGAGCATCCCTTCAGGTAGTTGAAGATTTCTATCAAATCCCCCCTCAGTCTTCTCTTCTGCAGGCTAAATAAGCCTAGTTCCTTCAGTCTTTCTTCTTGGGCTTGTGCTCCAGCCCCTTGATCATTTTTGTTGCCCTTTGCTGGACTCTTTCTAATTTCTAATTTCGAGGGTTTCTAGGACCTTGCGGGAAACTGACAGCACCTTGTTCAAGGGGTGTTTCTGGGGATGGAAGACCGAGGCTACCCAGAGCTGGAATGGTCTCATTCTCAATAGGGCCATTCTGATCATTGAAGTTGAGGCCATCATGCGGCCCAACAAATGCAGGCACAATCTGTCTGAGATGACTGGAGCCTCTGACGTTCCAAAATGATGGAACACATGGACTGAAACCTTGATGGGGTAAAGATGCTCTGCCCTTCTTGGAGTCCAGTAGGGCCCCGCTAAATTCTATGATCTGGGTTGGGAGAGGTTTTGACTTTTCTTGATTTATGCTAAGCCCCAGATGACCACATAATCTTTTTACCATGGTGATGCTATGGCGAACCTGGTGTTTGGATTTTCCCTTTATTAGCCGGCTGTCGAAGTACAGATAGATCTTTACATCCTGCCTCCGTAAATATGCCACCATTGCCATCATACATTTTCTGAAAATTCTGGGAGCTAAAGCGAGCCTGAATGGGCGGGATGCGAACTGGAAGCGTTCTCTTCCCACTACGAATCCGAGGAACCTTCTGTGTTTTGGCCTTATTGCTATATGAAAGTAAACATCCTTTAAGTTGAGGGCCACAAACCAATCCCCTAGATCTAGAGCAGGAATGATTTGCGAGAGGGAAACCATGTGGAATTTTATTTTCCTTAGATGTTTGTTCAGAGCCCTGAGCTCCAGGATGGGTCTCAGGTCACCATTTGGTTTGGCAACTAGGGAGTATCTGGAGTAGAAACCCTTCCGCCGCTGACCGCTTGGGACCCTTTCTGTTGTCCCTGTGGAGAGTAGTTTTTCGCATTCTCTTTATAGCAGAAAAACTAGCTTTGGGTCCCCGCAATGCGGACGAGGGGGAGGGTTCCTGTCTCAGGGTATGCTTTTGAATTGGATTGTGTAACCTCTGAATATTGTATCCAATATCCAGTGGTCCGTTATGATTCTGGCCCACTGAGGTAGAAAGCGGGCTAGTTGGGCACTAAATAGCAGTGGCTGAGTGGGGAAAGCGGGGTCCTTTAGCTGTTTGTCAACAACATTGTTTTTGACCAGCTGACTGGGAGCTGCTGTTCCCTTGGCAGGATGTTTTGGGTTGAGGATTAGGGTTTCAGGTCCTTACCCCAACTAATCTTTTTCCCTCTCCAGACCCCCATAGGAATGCTGAAGCTGTTGGTAAGACCTCTGATGTGACCTCTGCATTTGATTTTGTTGCTGCAGCTGCTGGGATTGTTGCTGAGGCAATTGGGGTCTGAATGGGTGCCTAGTTCTGGTGGCACGTACATGCCCAGGGTCTTTAGAGTGGCCCTAGAGTCCTTCATCCCGTGTAGCTTAGAATCCGTAGATTCTGAAAACAAGGTTGGACCCTCGAAAGGAAGGTCCTGAATAGTCTGTTGCATCTGTTGAGACAGACCAGAGCCCTGCAACCAGACTGTTCAGCACACACTGCAGAAGCCATGTTATGAGAAGTAGTGTCAGATGCACTCTACGATGCCATCGGCATATCACGGGCGACTAGTACCCCTTCCTCAACCAGTGTCTCAAAATCCCTGATGCGTTCCCAATGGAATCACATCCCAAAATCTTTCAAGAGCCCAAGATGTTGAAAGCACACCTTCCCAAAAAGGCATGGCAATTTGCTATGTGGAGCTGGAGGGCAGAGGTGGAGTAAACCTTCTTACCAAAAAGGTCGACTTTCTTTGCCTCTTTGTTTTTGAGAGTAGAGCTAGGCTGGCCCTGCCTCTCCCTGTGATTGACTGCATCTACCACTAGGGACCCCAAGGTAGGGCGGCTGTAAAGGAAGGAGAATTTATCCGCAGGGACATGGTATCTCCAGTCTACAACTTTGTACACGGGAGAAATCGAGGAGGGGTTTTGTCACTGTGCCTTTGTAATGGAGTATACCCCTTCATGAAGAGGAACTGAGCTCTTAGCAGGCAGGGCTGCATCCCCCAAGTCAAAGAGGGGGTTGGACTGTTCCTTGACAACCCCCAGGTCTAGGTTCAAATTTGCTGCCATGCGCCTAAGCAAGTCCTGTTGGGCACGAGGGTCATCTCTACACACCAGGGGCCTTTGGTAGGTAGCTTCATCTGGAAAGGAGGAGGAAGGAATTCATGATCTGCGGTACTGTGCAGTGCCAGAGTCAGGTTCATTAGCCGAGTCACTTGAGGAGCGAGGATTCCAAGTAGATGATGATGCCAAGGCTCATCCTCCGAGTGGTAGTTGAGCCATCCACTAGACCAGGGGTGGCCAAACTTAAGGAACTCAACAGCCACACAAGTTGATTATTAAACCTTCAAGAGCCGGACTGAGGCATATAGCCATATACTTCTACCTACTAAATTGATTTGCTCATGTTCTTCTATAAGCCACATTTTTTCATTCAAGAGCCACATGCGGCTCCCAAGCTGCAGTTTGGCCACGCCTGCACCAGACCATTCCTGGAAGGATCATGGGCTGGAGTCACAGCATGCCCTCGTCTGACCATTTACCTTTCAGCGGCTGCCCTCTCTGTAAGGGCAGCTTTGGGTTCTCCTCTGCATCACCCTCAGTGCCGACCGGGTCAGTGAGGGGGATGGTTCCCTTGGCAGTAGCTCTTTGGTACCAAGAGGTGAAGTGCTTTGGCAGTGAAGAATCGGGGAGCGCTTTAGGCGCTGCTTTCCTGCAGGGTTTTCTCTTTAGGAGTCGGTACTGGGGACAATGATCTGCGGTGCTGCAGCTTGTCATCAGATGGCGCTGAGAAAAAGGAGAATCATCTCACTCCTCTTGATCCCTGCGAGCACAGCATCGATGGTTCACATGCCAACATGGTGGACGAGAAGTAGCTATTTGCTGAACCCTGCTCCAGCCCCAAGGCAGAGCTGGTTTCCTCTGGTACCGGTGACGCGTCTGCTCTCGGTACCAGGACCAGTGCCACCCCTGCCGTGGAGGACCACTCCTTGGCTGAGAAGGCCGGTTTACTGTTGGTCTGTACTCATCTGTGTGGTGCCAGAGATGTCAGCTCTGATAGGATTTTTGCCACCACTAATGCCTCCAGTGTCAAGGGGATGGGTCCTGAATCCCTTCCCCAAGGAGGCGTGGCTGGTAGTGAAGTAGCACAGTGCCAAGGCAGTGCCAAGTCAGAGACCGATCGCAGCTTTTTAGTAACAGCCAGCCAGTAGCGCCAGGCCTTCTCCAGTGTGGATCTGGCACGCAGTGCTGGCGAATCCTTAGGCTTGGCAGGTGTACCCACAGCCGGTAGCTCTGCCTAATCCTGAATGAGGTTCCGGAGCCTCCGCTCCCTATCTTTGCCAGTTCTTCTTTTGATGGACTTCCATATGGGACATTTGTCCGCTGGGTGTGACTTGCCCAGACAGGAGAGGCATCTCTTGTGGGGGTGGTTGTCGATCAGGAACGCCTTGAAGCAAACCCCACAGGGTCTAAATCCTGGCATTACTTAATTGTGCAAAAATAACAAAAGCTAACCAGTGAGACAGGCACTTGCTTAATTGCAAGGCTGGGCTGTTCCGATACTAGCTCTGATGGAGGAAAGAAGGAACTGGAAGGATCAGGGTCAGGCTCGCAATATATATCTGTGGTCACAGCACAGAGGGGGGCATTGGCCGCTGACCCTGACCTGACAGGCTAGGGCTAAAAGATGTTCACTGCGGCACATAGACACCTGTAACTGCTTGATGTGAGCAGCGCTCGAAGATGTATTCTTTCCCCAGCACCCTATGGCAGTGGTTCCCAAAATTTTCTCTGCTGTAGCCCACCTTGCTACCTTGAATTAATTTAAGGCACACCACCACATAGTTTCCAAATAAACTCATGAGTACTCAGGAGCCAATCCACAGCTCTTTGAGTCGTTTTTCAAAAAAAATTGTGGCATACCCGCTGAGACCTGACGGCACACCTGTCTGCCAAGGCACACTGGTTGAGGAACACTGATCTATGGCACTCCCTACCAGAGGTGCTGTGACTGCCAAAAAACACAAGGAGTCGAGTGGCACTTAAAGACTAGCAATTTATTTTTCGCATGCGCTTTCGTGGGAGAAAATCCCACTTCGTCCGATGCTTCCGACGAAGTGGGATTTTCTCCCACGAAACCTCATGCGTGAGATAAATCTGTTAGTCTTTAAGTGCCACACGACTCCTTGGTTTTTTTGCTGGACTAGACTAACACGGCTATCCTTCTGGAAATGTGACCGCCAAGTCTACAGCGGGGCACACGCAGAACTAGCCATGCTCCTGGCTGGCCCCAAACGGCCGTTGGCCACGGCTGGAAACGGGCCAGAGGACGCCTCACTTGACAACAGCTGCCGGCCCAGCGCTGCATGGCGGGAAACGAGGCGACAGCTGCGCGCGTCAAGACAAACCGCCCCGCCTCAGCGCCGGAGGGGGGCGGGGCGCGGTTTCTCTCCGAGGGCGGGGCTCCTCCGCTCCCCCTCGCACCACCCTGGGGGCGGAGCCTTCCCCACCTCGCAGCGCCCGCGCGTCACGTGGCCTTGCGGCCGTGTCCGCCCGGCCGGGTGTAGGAGGAGCGGAAGTGAGGTGGCGGCACGCGCGGCCCCGTGAGCCAGTGACGTTGTAGAGGGGCGCGAGGCGGCAGCTGCGAGCGAGGCGCGGGCGGCGGATGGCGGCGGGGTATCCCTATCGGCCCGGCCCCGGCATGGCGGAGCCCAACTTTCTGTGGAGCGTCTTCCAGCGGTGAGCGCCCCGCCCCGCCCCGCCCCCCGCGCGCGTTCTGCAGCCGTTGCCTGGCCGCCCCCTCCCCCCAGCAACCGTCGCTGCCGGCTCCTTCCCTGAGGGGGGCTGGGCCGGGCCGGGCCTGGCGGTTGGCGGGCGGGATCGCGGCCTCGCCGCCGCCGCCTCTGAGGGGCGCGGCCCGGGCCTGGCGGACACCGCCGGACGGACAGACAGCCTGCGGGGGGGGGAGGGAAAAGTCAAAAAATTGCCCCTTCGCTGGGGCGGTGGCGGGAAGAGCCGCCGGGGGCTTGAAATGGGGGTGTTGGGCCGCTCGCTAAATCGGCATAATCCTCTGACTAGCTGGCAACTGGGGGTGTTGGGAAGCCCAGGGGGCCTGGTGGGGAAATTCCTGCTGTGCTAAGTCTGACGTCAGAGCCGTAAACATGACTGGCTAAGACTTCCAGTGTTTTGCACCACAGCCCGTGATTGGCGGGTGATCCCTGCTCACAGGGCTGGCTCAAGGGGTTGTGGTGCCCCAAGCCATAGTTTGATTTGCGGTGCCCCCATCTCACTCATGGAGGTTGAAAACGGTTTTCCAAAGTGCATGAGTTTCCAGCGGCTGCCTGGCGAGGGGTTTAAAGCGCGCACTGACTACATGACTTGAGCCGCAGGTTGACCAACAGGGCCTGAGCGGCTAGGAAAGAGTTGAAGAGGCGGGAGCCAGCCTGATCTTCAGGGGCTAAGTGCCCCTAAGAACTGTCACCTGAAGCCATGGCTGCCTCTTGCCTCCCAGTAGAGCTGGCCCTGCCCAGTTATGTTTCCTCCAGAGGTTACACTCAGTGTTTCATCTGCTTGGTTTTAACAGCATGGATATTCTTTGGCTGTTGCCAGGCTTTTCTTTGCTCTGACGAGTGCTCATGGTTCAAGTTTTCTCTAATACTGTAGTGTTGAGTTGCTTGTCATCTGTGTCAAGTGGCTAAAATTTCTCAGCTGGCAGGAGAAGAAAATCACTTCTAGGCCCCAAGTCTACGACTACTTAAATACACTTACCTTTGTTACGCCAAGTAGTTCCTTTGATTTCAGTCAGGCTACTCATGCCAGTAAAGCAGGGGTCTCAAACACGGTCTGTGGGCCCCTAGAGCTATTTCCTGTGCAATGACCCTATTGTTCCTGATATTTACAATACTGTTGTATGCAAAGGTTTCCCTGGTGCAGTGCTCGGGCTAACATGCTAGTCCTCATGCGACCCTTGTGATGATTTGTGTTTTGAGACCCCTGCAGTAAAGTATAATGTGTGTGTATTTGTTGCATCTGAGCTTTAATTTCCTCTTCTAAATTTTTGCTGCATTAAAATTTTAAAACTATTGCATTTTTATTGTTTTTTAAAACAATTTTTGAAGTTACCTGTTTTGACGTGGAATTTGTATTTGCCTACAGGGTTGATAAAGACAGGAGTGGAGTCATATCTGACAGTGAACTTCAGCAGGCATTATCCAATGGTAAGTGTTACTCAGTACAAAAGTGCTTCTTGTTCCCTTCTTCCTCAGATGATGTAGACCAGTGGTTCCCAGCCTGTGGTCCATGGATCCCTAGGGGTCCACAAAGATGTTGCAGAGGGTCTGAGGAGCTGAAGCGCAGCCCGGAGCCTGGGGGCCGCAAAATGTTTGTTTTTAAAAAGGGGTCCACAACCTTGGAAAGGTTGGGAACCCCTGATGTAGATCTTTTCTACATTCAAAGGAAACCGAAAATCTGGACAAACTGGAGGGCAGTGGTTCCCAGTCTTTTTTCTGCCATGGCACACCTCGATACCTTTAATTATTTTGAGGCAAACCACCATATAGTCTCCAAATGAAATCATGAATATTCATGAGCCAATCCAGAGCTCTTTTGAGTAATTTTTCAAAAAATTCCATGACACACCTGCTTACGCCTGAGGGCACACCTGTGGGCTGTGGTGCATTGGTTGGGAAACACTGCTATAGTGAGCAATCCTGTGATGAAAGGCAGAGAGAAAGTGACTTAAAAATGGAGCGAAACAAAAAAGAGACAAAATGAATCATTCTGTAGTGCTGTAAAATTCTCTTTTTCAGATTTTAAAGAGCAGTTTCTCTTAAACTGTGGGTACCAAACCAAAAATGGATCGCAAGGTGGAGGGGGGTTGTGAGAGCAGTTCCCGGCTCTGAAGGCAGCACCTCTGCCACCAGCACCTGAGAACTAAGGGTGGTATAGGAGAGGGGTCATCACAGCCTGCAATATTTTCAAAGGCAGTCTCAGTGGAAAAAAAAACTTTGAGAACCCTTTTAAAGGGAAGCTGGATTTTTAAAAAGCATTTCCTTCCAGTTTTTTAATAGCAGCAGTATAAGAAGCTCAGCTCCTGTTGTCAGTTTGTATTGGATGGTTGTTCTGAAGAGAAAAACCATAAATATAGCCTCTTTCAGATGTCCTTGTTTTCACAGGAATGAAGGTGTAAATGTGAGCATATCACCCACAGATCAGTTCCAGATATCTCTTCATTTTTTTAATTTGGGCCAGCATAGTCCAGGACAATCTTACAGGCATTTTTCCAAGTTGTCTTGCTGCACCTGTAATCTTGTTTGTTGCATATCATGGTGCAGGAAATTAAGATGGTAAGAGGTCTATTGGTCAAGTCATGGCTTTTAAGAGAGATGGAAATAACTGCATATTAGAGAAGGAAGGAGGTAGTAAAATGTTGCAATTAGTGCTTCCTGAAGTCATTTCTTCAGCATTTCCCTAGTCTGTCATTAGAACTTGCTGAAAAAAAGGTGGGAAAAGCAATATCTTCTATTGGATTAACTTCTATTGGTGAGGGAGGCAAACTTTTGAGCTGTGCAGAGGTGCTCTTCAGCTCTCACTGTAGCCTGTCAAATGTAGATAAGCCTTTACAGTTAACTGACTATGAGGTACTGTTCATACATCAGTGGCATCTAATTACAGTGAGTTGCTTGGTAATTTATTGCCTATATTCTCCCTGGAATATCTGAGAGGCTAGTGCTGGATAACTGCTTATTGCATTCACAGTTGCTTTTATGCCAGAATCCCTGCTCAGTTTAATTTTGTTGTTCTTACTGCACAAGGGGTCTGTGGTGAAGGGATGGTCAAGTGACATTCCTGTTAGCACTGAACACCATAATAAAAATCATTTTATTTTTAGCAAGATTATTTCAAATACACTTAGGAAGTAGATGTTGTTGAGTATAAAATGCTGTTATGTAAATTCTGACTAACATCTTTTTCACTATATATCATATGATAGTCAATACAATGGGTAGATCATGTTCTTTTCCCCACTGACTAGAATAGTCTGCTTTAAACAGTGAAATCTTAAAATTGTGGCCATCATGGAGAAACTGAAGAAATATGGGGCTTTGCTTTTGTTCAGAGCTCCAAAACATTGCTATAGTAGTTTCGGAAGCTTGTCTTTGTGAGCCCTTCTACTTTTCTCTGTGACCCTGTTGTGTGGCGGATGTATCCTGTCAGGCCTTTAGGGCAGTATGACCTAGTGGCTTGAGTTACAAAGATAGGCCTAGGCTTCAGGTTTGTAAGATCTAGTGGCTAAAGTGTGTAAGTTGCTGTCCTTTCCAGGGCCACATGGCTGTCAGTTGGGCTGTCCTGGGGTTTGGAACAGTCAGGACCAGAGGCCAAAAACTGTGTAATGGCCTTCACTGACCTGGTTCATTTCCCCATCCGTCGAAGGTGTCTCTTGCTGGTCATACCAGATGGGGAACCCAGGCCCACCCTTCTCCATGTGGTCCTAATACAGGGCCCTGGGGAACTGATGCCTCATTGCTCAGTCTTGGTCTCCTGTCACCACTATCTTGTTCCCTCTGTCCCTTCCAACCCTACTTTTAGCATTGGAGGAGGGTCCCCTTGGCAAACAATGTCTCACTTGCATTGGCCTCAGTGATTGGCTGGGGTCTGGTGGAGGCACTGACCTGGTGGGCTTTGGCAGCTGGTGGCCCTGGCACACTCCTCCCGGCAGGAGTTTGCAGGTACGACTGCGCTCATCAGAGATTGGCAGCTCAGGTGCTACCTCTTGTCATATACTTTGTTGCCAGTGCAAGCATGCCCAGCAGGGATGAGGGGATGTGGCTTCCTTCGTGGCAGTGCCTTTCTGCAGCCAGAAGAATGAAAGATCAGTGGTCCTCTCCCTCTCCCCAGCAGAGATCTCTGCACACATGGACCTAGGTGGAGCACTTTGCCGTGATTCTTGCTACAAAGATAGGGGCAGGGCGGGGGGGGGGGGGCAGTGATCTCCCATCCACTTGCCTGCAGTGAAGAGCCTTCGCCTATGTCTTAGTCCTGAGGAAATGCAGTCCGGTTGGGTCCTTAGCGAGCAGCTCCCTTCTGCAGCCATCAGAGGAGGAGTTGCAGGCCACTTCTGGCCCCTGGACTAAAGGTTGAGAACCAGTGTGATACAGTTATGAGAGAAATCATCACTTAGTAAATTAAACACTGGGAAGACTGAAGAACCAAGTGAGCTAGGCATTTTTATATAAACACAGTAACGTATCTTTCCACATTCTGTAAGTTTCTAGAGTCTAACAAACCAAGCACCTGTAGCATTTCCCATTTTACCTGTTCTCTTCTTTCACTGTATAATGGCAGTTGATTCCACACCCAAGTTGTTCTCTCTAACTTTTCTGTAAAATAAAGCAAAACAGGTAATAGTAAATTCTTTTTTGTTTTGAATTTCAGAAAGGGTTTGATTGGAATTCTTTTAAACATATAATGATATTCATGTAGAACTGGTTATTTACCATAATGGATCAGATTGCTAAATCAGGAAATTTATATTGCCCGTACTTCAAATGGAGAAACAAAAATGTTGTTTTCTCTTTTATATGCCTTCTCCTTACCTTCAGATCACTTCAGCTGGGTAATGAAGGGGGGGGCAAAGTCCTTCCTGACTCTTGCAGTAATTGCTTTAAAACCTGAAGAATGTTTGTACTACATTCCTTGTAGTATGCAAAAATATATAAAAAAGTTGGTCAGAAAAAAAAAAGTATACATAGATTACCTGAAACTTAAGTAAGGTCTACACAAGAGAACTATATTGCTCAGGGGTGTGAAAAAGCTACACCCTGTCGGCAGCATTATACAGACCAAACTCCTTGTGTAGATAGTCCCATGTTGATGGGAAAGTGTCACCTGGTGGTGTAGCTACCACATCTGGGAATTGGATTAACTACACCGACTAGAGCTGCTCTCCCACAGGCAGCTACACTGATATAGCTACACCATACATGGAGACTTTTAGATACCACTGAGAAACAGCCCAGGTGTTCTTGTGTATTGCCTCCATAAGACATAGCGCTGAACTTTCTAGCCAGGCTGTCATCTGTTTTTTATTATGATTATTTTTCCTATTGATCTTAAAGCTTCATCATCTTGCTTTTCTTTCTTTTTTAGGAACATGGACTCCATTTAATCCAGCAACTGTCCGGTCAATTCTGTGTAAGTACAGCTGGCGCTATGTTACATGCTCAAGACATGTCTTATTTTTAATCACATTTTTATTGCCTCATTTAGCTGGTAGCTAAGGCTTTCACATGGTGCATCATTTGAAGTCAACGGTAAACTGAAAGTGCATGGTACAATGTGTAATCTTGAGAGCAGATCTTTGCAGCTGCTTCATTTCTGGTTTACTGAAATCTTTAATACAAGCTGTTTTTCCCTTTTGTTAGCTAATGTGGATCATCAAGCTTCTATTCTCCCTTCCTTGCTCCCATTCCAAAAAAGCTATTTGTTGGGCAGAAGTGAAGTCAAAGATCTACTGACACCTTATCTGTTTTGAAAAGAAATATAGAAAATACAGTGACTGTGTGTGTGTGTGTGTGTGTGTGTGTATTTATATACATATATACACACACAAAGGTTTGCAGGGACAATCAGGAAAGATTACAAGACAGCTGAGAAAACAGCAAGTGTCAAAGTAGGGAAGAATGTTTTTGACAGTAGCACTGTCTTCATGTTTAATACGAGTAAGTCGCTGAGACCAACTTAAAACCTTTTTGTTCTAGCTACAGATATCAAACAGGAAAACCTGATCCTATGTAATACCTCAAAAAAAGACCAAAATGGAGGAGGAGAAGCCAAAACTGTTTGATAACTATTGGGATAATTCCCAGCAATGCAAGAGAAGTTAGCAGTGAGTGAGTGATATAGCAAGAGGCAGACAAATGGCACTTTAAAATGTCTTTCAGTTCATTACAAGCTTTGTGAGGAAATTGAGCTCAAAAAGTGTATTTACTTAAATCTGTTCAAATGTATAGTTGAAGCTCCAGTGTGATGCCATCTTCTTGTGTGTGTGTAAAACAGGTGTCAGTGACGTCTTTGGCATGTGGGCGGATCCTAACCGGCACTCAGTGCTGCTCAGGCTTCCCCACTGCCAAGCGTGGCCCATTGGGGCCACAAAAGCTGGGGAAGCATGGTAGCGTGGCGCTGCTTGGCTTGGGGGTTGGCTCGGTGCAGCTCAGAGGGTCCAGAGCAGCACAGTGTGGCTTGGGAGCCAGCGTGGCACAGCTCAGCACCAGGTGCCAGAGCAGCTTGGCAGCTGGCAAAGCACAGCTAAGCACGGGGGGGTTGCAGTGGCATGTTTCGGCGTAGGGAGCTGGAGCAGCTCAGTGCCGGGGGGCGGGAGGGAGGCGGGGAGCAGAGTGGTTCAGTGGGGCTTGGGAGCCGGGATGGTGTGGCTCCATGCAGGGGTTGGTGGGGGTTGTGCAGCTCGGCTCAGTGCAACTCAGAGGGCTGGCACGGGGCCCAGGGTCAGTCCCCACAGTGGAGGGGAGCAGGGAGGCTCAGCCGTGCCCCCCCCACACACACACACACTCTGGGGCTGCCTGTCCCCAGGGACCCTAACCTCCCCTCTCCCAACCCGGAGTCCCTGGCCCTGCCCTGGCACCTGCTATAGGTGTGGTGGGCCGGGCTGACGGAGATTGCAGACCCCTGGTGTAAAAGTAGTTTATCATAGTACTGACAAGACACAGAAATTTCCATTGACATTTATTAAAATGCAAAAAAAATGGGGGGAGGACTTCAGAGAAGACTTTCTATGCCATGTTGCTTTGCGGTTCCTTGCAATAGAGCAGAACCTTCACGCTGTTCTGTCACCAGAAGACTTCACTGTCACACCATTGCTCTTCCACATTGGCGCCTTCATTTACCTAATATATTCTTCCCTGTCCTCCTCTCTTTGCCATTTCTTCACTTCCTTTGCTGTCTGCTTCTGTGGATTCTTCTACTTTTATTTTAGGTCAGAACTAGTTTTCAGAAACCCTCCTTCCCTCGTTGTGTTTACCAGCTTGTCACCCGTCTCTTATTACAGATGACAAAATCTTACAAAAGACTCTACTATAATTTCTTATGTATTAATGCTTCGCTTGTTCATTTCAGCCATGTTTGACAAAGAGAACAAAGGTGGAGTGAACTTCAATGAATTCACAGGCGTCTGGAAGTATATCTCAGATTGGCAGAATGTTTTTCGAACGTATGATAGAGACAATTCTGGAATGATTGACAAAAATGAACTAAAGCAAGCACTAACAGGTTTTGGTAATTTATTTTTAATTATGGTTTGCTGTGTTATGGCTGCCTTTTCCATATTAAATTGCAGTATCTTTAAGGTTGTGCCACTTTTGCAGGTGTGACAAATTAGGATAATCAAATGTAAGAAATAATTGAGATGTAATGCGGCTGTTTCTCATTTCACAGAGAATTGACATCTGTGCCTAGGTCAGTTGAACTCTTCTCTGGAATGCAATTTGAAAAATTGAGAAGACATGCATTCTGACTTGATGTGAATTTTTAAATCCAGTTTATTAAACACCCTGACATACCAGCGTTTGTTGTAAATGTTTTAATTAGTGGTCCATTGACAGTAAAGCATTTATAAGTTTTAAAGCTCAGCTAGAACTTTAAGGAAGGATAGGCTGGTGTTGGGGCCAATGGATTAATCTGTTTCTCTTCTCAAGGATAACTGAGGCATTGTACGTTTCCAGTGATAGTTGTCAGTATTCAGAGATTTTTTTTCTGTATTAAGTAATAGTATTGTACAAATCCTTGCTTTGATCATACACTTTATGTGTGAAGGTTAAGAATTGACCTTTACATATGTACCCAGCTTGAAAATATAAAAATTGACTCATTCTGCTATCAAGGTGTCACTTTTTGGTCATTAACTCAAATTCTTTTTAAAATGTGAATCAGATCTATTTAGATCCATTACTCTAAAACCTTTAGTTCCCCAGATTGCCACATCCTACTGTTTAAACCTCAGAACTGCTAAGAATTAGGATAGTTTGTGAAGTAGCTTGTATGCTAGCTAAAAGGGGTGCAGGACAAAGGAGGAAGGGTAAATTATATTCTGGCCACATGCACCCTCCTCGCCAGCGATGGAGAAGGTGCATTCTCCAGAGGTATAACAACCTTAAGATTATTTTAATGGTTCTCTAGCACAGGGGTGCTCGAACTGAGTCACAAGCTGTGAGCCCCTATGAATGCTGGTAAGGATGGCACGGCATATAGGGGGAGATGGGAGACATGCACCCTGAAATAATTTCAAAGGTGAATCCTACCAAAAAAAAAAAAAATTCAAGAACCACTGTTCTAACATAATAGTATTTGGGCTTAATCAAAAGCCCACTGAAGTCACTGGGAAGTCACCCACTGGCTTCACTGGACTTTATATGAGGCTCTATCTGACTGAGACTGGTAAGTTTACTTTATTTTCAGATAAAGTGCAGAGGTTCTGGACCTTCCTTCTGATAATTCTTCCTGACTGGCTAGTTCACTGGCTATATTTAGAGTTAACAAGGGTCTAAATCGCTAAAGCTTTCTTCACCTGCTTCTTTCAGAGAAGAGAATGGTCCTCATTAATTTAAGGATATGCTAATTCTAACTATTCCTCTTCAAGCAGCTGTGCAGGAACTATCAGGTGGGCGAACCCTGTGTCTTCTGCAAAGCCAAGGTAGTTCTGCAGCTGTACCTACAGTAGACTCGGCTGTGATGATTTCCATCACACCTACATTTCCACAGGGCAAAGGGATCTCATGAGAGTCTTATTGGACGCAACTGACTGGATCCCTTCTTCCATTGTCCTCTGCTAGTTCAGTGTGTCCCAGAGCTTTTCTCTGTGCCTGACGGAGCTTTTACTAGAACTGACCCCGAGGTTCTTTTCTTTACTTGGTATAAGACCTCAGAATAATGCCTCTGGAACCCACTTAACTTGTCTCTACTTCTGCATCTGGAAAATGACAATCATTTGCCCAGTTGTCTAAAAAATGCTTTTTAGATTTGTGATAAGGTGCTATCTAAGCCTGAAATATTAAATTTCTCATGTGCTAAGCTTACTCTAAGTGAGCTTTGTTTAAAAAAAAAAAAGGGGGGGGGTCAGAAGTGCTTTAAACGAACAAACAAAAGCTATTGGTTGAAAATAATTCAGTGCACAACTAGGAAAACTCCCAGTCTTCCCAGTTTTTCCTTCTGCTTATTGCTCCCTTGTGGCATCTGTATCACCTTGCAGTAACTGGAAGTTGACATCAACAGAAAATGGCATTTGGAAAGAGCTTGTGGCATACACAGTTATATTCTCTTCTGATGCAGTAGTTATTTGTTCAACTGACGTCAATAAAAAGGATATTAAAATGTCTGATCACAAAATATGTTGAGCACAGCCCTAAAGATTTGTATTAATCTCCCTTCTAACTAGTCCAATCATTAAAAATTGAAGTATTTCATTGAATTTGCAGTTCATTCCTTTGTCATGTTCCTAAGCATTACACTTTTCTTATATTACCTCTATTTTGTTGGAGCACTTTCTAAGTAAATGCATATCGAGTAAGTTATGATTACACTGTTTAACAAATTTCACATTTATTGAATGACTCTTGCCTGTTTGTTGTCACAGACCTGCACACCTCTTGCTTTTATGTGTTTTAGTGCTCTTCCATAAACTATCCAGCTTTGGTTATCTAAATCTTGTAATCTCTTTTTCTTCCAAGGATATCGGCTATCTGATCAATTCTACGATATCCTTATTCGGAAATTTGACAGACAAGGAAGAGGACAGATTGCTTTTGATGACTTCATTCAGTGCTGTGTTGTGTTGCAGGTAATAGAAGAAATACATCTAATGTCAAAATGTAAAGCCATGATTACAGAAGAAGAAGGATGTGCTGGATCAGGAACTTAACCTGACATGACCAGTGTAGTACCACATGGGAACCTTGTGTTTATATATACCCTTTTGCCGATCAGACCTGAAAAATCTCAGTTTGATCTTGAGCCCTGATATGGTTTCAGGCTTTTTGGCATTACTATAATACAAAAAATCCAAAATAAGTCCTCAGTAACTAAGTGAGGCCTTTTAAAGAGTGCTTTGCCAGGTCTGAAAAGTGACTTAGTGCCACATTTGCCTTCCAGAGGGAAAATCTTGTTTTATTTCCTCCAAGTAAAAATGCATTATTTTCCATTCTGCTAGCCTTGCAAACTCAGCCTGGTCTTTAAAAGTCAAACTGAATTCTTGCCTTTTGGATCATGGCAATGAAGATTGTGCAGTCTAGATTCTGCCTCAGCTTACATTCATGCAAACTCATAACTAAAGTAGAATTCCCTGGCTGAATGGAATCTAATTCTCATTAATATCAGTTGTTGTTGTATTGGCTCTGCAGCCCAACAGAAATAAAATGTGTGAACAGGCATAACTGAATATGCCCTTGAATCACATGTATAAGAGGCGATCATATTTTCGTAGCCACTCAATATAGAATTTTTTTAAAATTTAATTCAGAGCTGAAGTTCAGTCATTGTCAGCTAGACTTTTCATTTACCCCACACTGTAGGGCTAAATGGTCTCTTATGGGAAGCTCTGAGGGTTTTTCTGTCGCTATGATATGCAGAAAAGTCTGGAGGATGCAGTGAGTCAAGATGATGCTGAAACACTAGACTGTCCCTAGTTTTGAAGGATTCTGAGCGGTGGTTCTTCCTTACTGTCACTGCTTATTGACTGTACCACAAGCTGTGGACAAATGTGCAGTGTGCAGAAAAGAGAGTGATAAGTGGTATTTCCATTTTGTTCTTTGTGGGTTGTTTCTCTACCTCCGTTGTATAGGTGGTTCTGTCCCCACTGCAGAAAAATCAGTAGTTTCCTACCAACGTTTGCAATGTTAATAACTCCAGATTCTAGTTTGATATAGTAGAAGTGCTTAAAATAAATCACATTAACTTGATTCATAGGTGTAGTCTCTGGTTCTAGTGAAATTATTAGTGATAACTTGGTTGCATAGAAGTTTTATAAAGTACATAACTGTGCATGTTTGCGTACGTGCAAGTATGATGCAACTGATGACCCATCAGGTTTATAACAGATACCCATGTATTTTGAAACATACAAAGATGCTCATTGAGCCAGCCTGAGAATCTTGTATCTGTCCAGTGGGGAATTAATTTTGCCCCCTGAATTTCTTGGCTATCATGTACAAATGTTGAGCTGGACACAAAAAGTGTACAGTTCAAAGGCTACACATTGTGAATAGAAATTTAATTCAAAAGATGGTATGTCGTATGGGGGGGGGCAGGTTGACAGGGAAGCTTAGTCATTCACCAGGTCACAGCTGAGAGAATCACCTTTTATTTCTGTCAGTGAATCTGAATTTCCAAACAATCACTGTGAAGGAATCTGGAAATGAATGTATCCTGACTGGAAATGCATCCTAGAACCCCTACGTTACAAGTAGTACAGACATTTATCTGACCACTTTGCCCACATTCAGTAATATTTTCCATTTTTTTCCAGAGGTTGACTGATGTATTCAGGCGCTATGATACCGATCAGGATGGCTGGATTCAAGTGTCTTATGAACAATATCTTTCCATGGTTTTCAGCATTGTATGACAGTGACCGTGCAATTAGCAATACAAAGACTGGAGCTGCCAAATCATGTCACTTACTGAATATGACTGTAAATGAATATAACTTCTTACATTCTCTTGCACAGTGTGTCTCATCAGCTTCAGAATCTCTGTGCTTAAGCTGTTAGCTTTCATTCTGCATTGCTGTAACAACAATGGCCATATCCTTCAGTGTAAAATTTAGAACTAAGTTCTGATAATGTCAGTGCTAAGTAACTTTTTTCCAGATATCCTGCATGGGGACAGACTTTAGGAATGCCAACTTCAAGTAGTAATACTGTTAATTAAAAGGGATTTAAAGGTCAGACTGAAGTTGCACAAAATGATTTGCACGTGCCTTACTTTTTATAAGATTTAATGTATTCATTTTTAATATGGAATTTCAAACAGTAAAAATGTCACTTGATCCTGTCCTGTCCAGTCTTTGTGCACAAAATCTTTCTCTGAAGATAACTCTGCTAGATCCCTGCTCTCTGAATTGTCTGATGTTTGAACTTAAGTCTTTGCTGAGCTGCTCAATGGTATTGCTAGCAGGACAAGCAAGCCTGCCTTCCCGCCAGGCTCCACAGCCAGCAAGCGTCCTTTCCCTTAGTTCTTTTAAACAAGTTTGAGTTGGAGTCTTCTTTTAATGTCAGCTGATGTTGGTTATCCCTGACCTGTGTAGGTCCAGCTGTTTTCTATGGTTTAATTCTTAAAGTCCAGGCTCTAGCATTTTTACTCATTTTACCTCATTTGCAATGTTTGTTCAAAATGGGAGTGTGCATTAAGGGTTCTTTACACCAGCCTTTTCTTCCATGTTATCAGTCTGTGGCCTGACAATGCGGGAGTTGTTTTATCTTGTTTTATTTGGAACAGTAGAGGGGGGAGAGAGCCTTCATAACCATTATCTGTGGAAGGTGTGTGCTATCTTCCCTTGTTGAAAGATCAGGATTTGAGTGGATACAAGCTCTATTTGTGGAGATTACCTTTTCATCATATACTGATGTGAATATTTTCGTTGTTGGCCTCCCTGGTTCTCTCTCTCTCTCTGATTTCACACTTTGATGGGAGTATTGTTGGAGAGTAGAGGCCTTTAAGCTGTCTCTGACAAATGAAAATAGCTTTGTATAAAGAATGTACTTAATAGGTTTGTGTAAATAATGCAGGGATGGTCACTAAAATGAAGCTAAACTTAAGGGAAGTGTGTTTGAACTCAGGGCTGGGTTAGAAACCTCAGTCAAAGGAATACACCTGTGGTTAGTTTTTGTTGTCAAACTGATGACAGCTCTCATGAGAGAGGGGAGCTGATGCTTGGATGTTGGATAACTGGTTCAACGGGTACCCTGGGTGGGGTTTAGATTCTACAGTTCCTGCATTATGAAAATTAGTGTGTATTTAAAGGGAAGGCCATGCTTCTCTTCCCCCACTGCACAGAAAACTAGTGCTGCTGCCCTCTGTCTGATCCTGTTTGTGTGAATGAACAGAGCCACCTACTGATATTAGTTAGGGCTGAAGCCATTTAAGATGGGCATGGTTGGGGAACAGGGTAAAGGTGATCTGAGAAGGCAACTGGAAATGAGTGGATTTTCTTGCAGGAAAAAGCTTCCTCATCAAATTCAGCTAGGGGCTGTCCACAGTCTTCTCCAAATGCAATTTCAGTGGGTCTGCAGGATAAATTATTTGGACAAGTAAGGGCAGGACATTGGCCAACTTACTGTAGGAATTACTTAAGTTTTTCTAAGGCACTCTGACAGAGTAGGCTTACTGTAATTTAGTGGGGTCTGTCAAAGGAGCTGGTTGGAGCACTGCAGAGCCAACCTCAAAGGACTGCTCATACTTTTGCAAGAGGGGTCAAACATTACAAGAAATGAGGCAATGATCAAAAGCTCTAATGATAAGTGACTAAGCTGTCTGTTCTCAGTAAGATGATATGGCTATGGTGATTACAAGGCTAAGATAAATCACTTGTTTTTATCAAAACAGCATGATTTATATATAAACAGGAGTTGCTGTGATGTGTAGATAAGAAAACAGCAATAGGATCCTGAGAATGGCATGGTGTAAATGCAAAGTGGCTTTGCGAGCATTGAAACATTTGAGTTTAGAGCTTCTATTCCCAGTACTTTCTGGTGCCCAAAGCCAAGGAAGGGGTAGAAACCTAATCTCCACTTCTGTGGCCCCAACTGTCAGATAGATGAGGATGGCTATCATCAGCTAGCCTCCTGTGCTGCTCTGGACTGTCAAGACTATATGGTGATTTCACCAAGCCACTGAAAATACCTTTGGTTCATTGTAGCAAAGCATCAATTCCAATATACAGCGTTTCCTTTCCTTTCCTTCCATGCTTTGAGTTTTTACCAAATGGATGGTTGGCTTGATAGGATGTTTCAAGAAAAAAAAATCTCATCCCTGGACATCTGGTTACTAAGGGGACGACAGATTCAGATTCAAAGAGGTAATCATTTCCGACATTGTTCAACAGTATGCTGCACTGGTCTGACCACCTCGGCCTCATCATAATACAGGAAAGTCTACTTTGGTTCCCATTCAGAAAGATGTTCACTTGGAAGTTCCAAAGGAGCAGCCATCAAACCACCTAATTTGTAGTGTGCATGCATGATGTGAAACGTGAGTGTTACGTGCATTGCCACAGTAACTAAAGCTTTGAGCCATGTTTCAACACATACAATCTGGTCAATTCATCAGCATAGCATACGTAAGTTACATTTGTAGAAAACTAATTGGCCATCAACAAGCTCCACAAATGCAAGAAATTACAAAAGGTCAGTATGATCTTGCCCAGAAACCTGGATCCTAAAAGAGGGTTGTTGAATGGTACCAGATTACCAATCCATGGTCTGCAGGTGAATTTCATTGATGCTGGAATTATAAGTGGCAGTAACGAATGAGTTTTTATACCATGCAACAATTTGGAACCAAGTGAAAGTAGGCTGCTGTTCAAGATGCAATTATGTCAATTTCCAGTGATTTTGGCGTTTGCAAATGACTATCAGTAAGTCTCAAGGACAATCTACTGATCGGATGTGTTTTATCTTCCTCAGCCTGTTTTTGGACACAGTCAGTTGTATGTTGCACTCAATGAAGAAACCTTAAAATCTGAAAGTTTACATGAAGAATTCAAACTACCAAGGAAAAATTTTAACTGACCATAGAACGTCTGCAGAAAGTGTAATTAGAGCTATGAATTAAAATAACTATTCATAAATTCCCTTTTGATTTCCCCCATTTTTGATGGGTTACAGCTAGTGTTAGCCTAGTTCCATAAAAACCACCAAGGAGGTTGTGGCACTTAAAGACCAACAAATTAATTTATTGCATGAGCTTTTGTGGGAGAAAATCCTGTTTTGTCAGATGCTTTGAAGAAGCAAAGCTTCTGATGAAATGGGATTTTTCTCTCACAAAAGCTCATGTGATAAATAAATGTTAGTCTTTAAGTGCCCCAGGACTAGTCTGTTCACAGGGAAGAGTAGTTTTGCTGACTGACCATCTTCAGCCTTTTTCAGTTCTATGCCTGTTCAGATATGCCTGAGGCTGGTAGGCCGGATGGTCCAGTTGGCAAGGTTGTGTTTTTTGTCTTTCAGATCTAGCTCACAACCATTTACCATCTCTTTGCTCCTTTGGACAGATTGGTGTATTTCCCGCCACTACTCCTGGACATGCAGTGGTGGATACGTCTAGAGAAAGTTTGGCAGGGCATTCCCTTTGTGTGGCTCTTCCCAACTCCGTGAAACACACAGGCACCAATGCTCTTGGAGGACTGGGGAGCACATCTTAGATTCCTGAAAGTTCAAGGTCTGTGGTCCAAACAGGACTTCTCATCCCATTATCACTGTGCTGAAGTTTTGGGACATCTACAGTGCATATCACACTTTTCTGAACTATATCATGGACTCAGTAGTTTCTGCCGTTACTACGGCTACTTTTGTGGAGAAGTATGAATGGACAAGGGGCAGCATTTTTCCAGGTTGCAACAACTGTGCATGAAGATGTGTTACTCCAATAGCCAAGCACTTGCCTGGGATCAGGAATCGTATTGTGGACCCTCTCAGCAAGAATTTTTCACTGACCCATGAGTGGTTTCTGAACTCATGGCCTCTAATTTTTTCACTTGTGGTAGTCCACAAGGGACAGAAGTTGTCATCTGTTCTACTCCTGGGCAGGAATCCAGGCTCCCTCTGACACATTTAGGCTATGTCTACACACAGTTTTGTTATTTCGAAAGAAGCTATTTCGAAATAACTTGTTTCGAAATAAAACTGTGTCCTCGAAATAAGGGAGCGAAATAGCAGGTCCACAGTGTGGACCTGCTATTTCGCTTCCTCTGGGGGCTGCAGGCACCCGCCAGGAGCGGGCAGCGGGGCACTGCGCCCCAGGGGCTTTAACGCCCCTGCTGCCCCCCAAGCTGGCGGAGCGGCTCCGGCGCGCGGCTGCAGCCACGGGAAGCCGGGTCCCGCCAGCCCCAACCGTTTCGAAACGCCCTTTCGAAATAAAACGAGGTGTAGCTTATTTCGAGAAGTGCACGGCTATTTCGAAAGAAGCGGTTTGCTTCTTTCGAAATGGCCGTGCGTCGTGTGGCCATGCCATTCCTTATTTTGAAACAACCTCTGTTGTTTCGAAATAAGGAGTGTGTGTGGACATACCCTTAATCTCTGCTAGCAGTTGGCTCTCCTTTTCACTTTCTCCAGTCATCCTCAAGTTGAAGGCAGATAAGGCTAAGCTCATTCTTGCTGCCTGGCACGGTCAAGGCCCTGTTTGTTCTCTGGGGCTCAAGCTGTCAATTCAAACTCTGCTTCACACACTTCGCTCCCTGCCTCTCACTATATGGCTGCTTGAAGGACAAATGGGGACCAGCAGTGCTGAAGGGCTGTTCACAAGGTCCTGCTCAAAAGTAGAAATGCCTCTACCACAATCACTTATTCAGTGACTTGCAAATTGTTTACAGTATGATCACTGGCCCACAGTATTCAATGGATGGTGCCTTCTAGCCAGGACTTGTGGTACATGATGCACCATCACGTGTCAGGAGTTTGGCTCACTGGATGCATATGGCAGTGGTACCAGCATTTCATCCCCATCAAGGAAGTCTACTCCCATATTACAGTGGAGTTTTTATCTCTGTCCTCTGGTCTGGTCCTTATGTGGAATCTTAAGCAGCTTTAATGGCACCTCCTTTTAAGCCTTCTCCTATTCAATTTTGTGTCTTCCTCATAGCAATAACATCCTCAGGAAGAGCAAGAGTTGCAGACATGGGGGGTAGATTGTTCTTGTGCACAATTCAAGTACAAAGCAACAATGATCTACAAAATTTCTTCTGATACTTTCATCTGAACCAGCTGCTCCATTTGCCTGTATTCACTTCCAAAAGAGCAGTATCTCTATACTTTCAGATCCTGTGATTTCATTTGGATAAGAATCATTTTCTCAGTTTGCATTATATATAGGGTCAAGCAGTTTTTCCACAGAAAAGTTTCTACATGGATAACATCCTAGTGTTAGCTCAGACTCATCAGCAGTAAGCTTGTTCTCTGAGTATGAGCTCAGTCAACAGTATTCCTCATATCTATAGTAACTGTTTGCTGCGTACCTATGGGTGTCCATACATACATTTATGAACTATCAAAATTACCTCATCTTTTAGTGTGTATGCAGGTTTTGGTAGAATGGTCCAATCTTTTTCTAAGCAGACTCTAAGCTCTACCTCCTAGGGTAGCTATTGCTTGTGAGCAACCTAAGCAGAATGCAACAAAACCATTCCAAAACATCCTTAGCTGACCACTCACTGTACCTTGCTGCCAGATTCTGATCTGGCAGTAGAGACCACAATGGACGCTTCAAAATAAATCATGCTTTGGGATGACTGAAGATAGAATATAATGGGAAAACTGAAAATGAAATGTAGCTTTTCCACCAGGCCAGCTGTAGACTCTGCAATGAATGTGTGGAGGAGCTCAGAGCAGCCAGCCATGGACCATGAGTGGGGAGAGCACGCCTGGAAGGGTGCATGGTCAAGTTCAATTTGACATCAACCAGTTGGTGTGAGGCAAACAACACAGGGGCATAGTACTCCACTGAGAAACAAAACTGATGAGTGAAGTGGCTATATGCCTGCACTCTACATCAACCCAATTAATTTGCTGATTTTGGTAATTCCTGGTCTTGACTCTGGCATCAGTCCTTTTTAAATGACTGTAGTAAGTCAAGGAGCAGCCCACTGTGACACCACAGCTTTTTCTCAAGTTTTTTGTTCTCTGTTGAACAAATCTAACTCATGTTTAGTGCTTGTGTTGTGAAGGAGGAAGATGCATGAAACTATTGTGGTCACACTTGGCTGGAGGCATCAACTGCTGCAGTAATCTGCCATCTTGTCCAGGTCAGCATTCAAGGTGTTCTCCAATTCTGTGAAAGCTGCAGTATGTCATCCCTCTTCCCAGGCCCAGCTATGGCCGCCAATTATACTAAATCAAGTTCAAGCACATCCATAAATAAGCTGCAGCAACATTAGTCTATTTGTCCTTTTATTAGACTTTCTGCACTCAAGGACAACAGCTACCATTTTCACACTTTTTCAAAAAGGAAACTGATAACATACTGAAGACAAAGTAGTAGCATCCTTATTTCTTCTCTAAAAGTCCATATTGTTTGTAGGCTTGTCCATACAGGTATTTAGCATCAGCTATAAATCCTGGATTATTAAAACAACTGGGACTCTTAATTACTACAATGAAAGGTGGGAGGGTTGGGGTGGGAAGGAAAAGGAAAAACTGGATCTCTTCTGACAACTGTCAGCTGACCCACAAGCAAACAATGTAAGCCTGCAAGAAGAGAGTTTGAAGATGAAATTAATAGGAATCACAAACTTTATTTGTAGCTTGTGTTAAGACATGCATTAGACAAAACTGTACACTGTTCTATAGTCAAGGATAAAAGATTAACAGGAAGCAACATAACCACTCATGGAAGCTTAGAATGAAGCTAGCCAGGGTTTTGCAGCACCACTAGGATTTAATGCAGAAAGAGAAGCATCTCAAGAGTGAATGAATGAATTTCTATTCTGGTGTGAATCACCAGTTTTCTTAAGATGGCTGGTGCTGACATGAGTGGGTTATTTTAGGCCTCATGTTGATTTGCAACTTTCATTTTGTACTAATTCTGACTGCATTACTGTAGTTGTATGCATCTTTACAATAAACAATTTTTTCAAGTTTTTACACTAACTTCTGCATTTTCTTATTGAAGATGATCTGAGTTCACATTAGGAGAAATGCTGTTTCAAGTCCATGGGTTATGCCCCCTCCCATTTAGTGTACCCACTTCTGAGAAGTATCCTGACTTGCTATAAAGTCTAGAATTAAGAAGAATTGACCACTAGTTTTTAGGTAAAATAAATTTCTGTATTTCCATATACTGGAACTTTTATTTCAATGAATACTCCTCCTAAATGGATTGACATAGAAAACTTTTTGGAAGAGATTCATATTAACCAGCCCCTCAAAAAAATTCAGTACAGTCTACTGAAAATTAACAAATGCATAAAAAATTTGAACAGTATGTTCAGACAGTGTTCTAACTACATTTTTACTGTACTCAAAACAAACCCTATCCTTAACACACAGACAAGCCCACAAAACAAAAAGCCATAGCCAGAACTAGATTTGTTTGTTTCCTAGAAACCAGAAGTGAAGATTCCTTCAGTGTTGTTCATCTGTTCCAATTCGGCTGCTGTCATATCTTCTTAATTCAGGTCTCTGGTTTCAATCAGTGCTTTGACTAAAGCATGAATATTGATTTCTAGTAAAGGAAAAAAGTTAAATTATTCATTTTTATACAACTTTGTATAATCAATATAGCAGATGGCAGGTTAAAAATTAATTTAGAATTAGGAAAGTTAGTTAATGCTAATGTAATAGAATAGTTTGCATGATCTACCGAACTCTCTAACATGATGGCCCATGTATAGATTAATTCAGTTCTGCCTTAATGTTCTAGAACTACATTTCATAAGATGGAATATTTTTCTATTTAAAATTGATACCAATGCAAAATGTGACAAGTTACAATCTTAGAACAGTGAGAATCAATACCAACCTCGCTGTTTAAATTCTTTTATCCCCAAGCGTGAGAGACATGCGCCCCCCCCCCACCATTGCTAATTTACTATTTGTACCCTCTCTCTCTAAGCAGTCACCCATGTGGTACTATCTGCTGGAGTCTGAAAGCACACAGCTGCATTATGAAGCCTTGAAACTGAGAATTCAGGTGGTCGAAGGCAAACCTCCTCACTGGCTGTTTACGTAGAACTTTCTCCCATTTCATCACTTCCCCACAAGTGCATCCCCAAAACAATTATCAATGGTCAGAAGAGTTAAACTGAGCTCCCTTCAGAGCAATATTAATGCCAATCCCGAGTTGCAAAATGTGTGCTGTTGCGGGATGTCAAGCCAGAAGCATTCCCCACAGCTGAATACACCACCTGCACAGACTGACTATTTGACTACTGCTCTGTAACACTTCACATGACAACAAGACTAAACTACGGTTAAAATACTTCATCTTACTCTGAAGTGCTGGATAGTAAGGAGTCAGCTGCTTGAGCATTAAGGTCATGGTAGGTACATCTTTTCCTCGGAATTTATTCAGAATGTTGGGAGTAAGACCACTGGCATCTTCAACCATCATACTGTCATCCTCTCGGTTTCGTTGTTGGCCATCTCTGTACAAATTGCGGACAGAAGAAGGGGAATGAAATGAGGCTGAATCAGTCCTGAAATTTGATTTCTGATATCTTGATTCTTCTGGCCAACTAGAACGCTCTCTTGATGAATAAGCGGAATCTGCAGAATGATCACTGTAGTAAGATGAACGGCCTTGTAAAGGGTAGTCTGCTGAAGATCCTGCAGATGAAGGATATGTAGCAGAGAAAGTAGAATGTGATGATCTCTGGTCAGGTAAATTCCTTGAAGTTTTAGAAGTGCCTTGATTCCTCCAATCTGTACCTCCACCATAAGCCATTCTGTCATCAGGTGCTGAAGATCTGTTTCCTGCAGCACAATTAGACTTGTATTCTGTTGAATACCCCCTTCCAGAGTATGCGAAGTAGGGAGAGGCACCTCCACTTGAAGTGGACTGGGACGGTACAGAAGCAGATTGGTTGAATTGTTTCACCCTTTCATTGATTCCAGTAGCAAAGCTTCCTGGCTGAAGAGCAAATGAATCACTGAGTGCAGCCATTCTTGCAGAATCATTAGGTTTTAGTCCATATGAGGATGACCCCTCACCTCTTTGGTAACTATACGAACTAGCAGGGGTGAATGAAGCATTTGCAGTTAACTGTGAAGTAAACTGTGTCTCTTCAGCTCTCTGAGGTGAGAAATCTTGATTCCAGTTAGTATTTCCTGGGAAGATATATAAAAGGAAACAAATGAAATAAAGTCCGTCAGCACTGTAATTTGGTCAAATGTTTAACTCCACAAGAGGATGGCAGGGGGCAGCTAGCCTGGAAATTGAAGATTACTGAAAGTTGTTTCCTTCATCATCTACTAATCCTCCTCTCTCTCTGGAAGCCCTGCCTCTCTCCATCCAAGCCATGGTGACAGGTTACTCATTTGGAACCTACCAAAGCCAGAATAGTTTCTGCAGAGCAAGACAACACCTCAATGGGCATGTACACGCCGACTGCAGCAAACTCCCCACCATCAAATGAACGTATCTGGATTGACTGAGCAGCAGCAAGTTCAAACATTTGAATTAAACATGCTACCTTCACAGGAAAGATGAGCATCTTCCTTAACTGTTCTTTGAAAGGAGTTTTAGGTTGTACTTCAGTACCTAATTACTTTGGTTGGGTCCACACACCGTTTCTGTACAGCTGTCACTCCTCAGGATTGTACGTTAGTTTAAGATCACTACAATCCTCAACCCCAATGTGGAGACAGTTCTATCCACATAAAGATGCCATAAATTGGTGCCATATACTTCATTTTACTTTTATTCTGATGCAACTTAATCCATGCTAAGGTGTTCTACCACTTTAATTATTCCAGTTCTCTTAAAGCAGTAAAATCTATATACATGGGCAAGCCAATGTAGAAAATAACTGACTTGTTTGTTTTTTTCTGAAGCCAGCAATAATTACAAGTACAATGTGTAAAAAAAAAAAAAATTTAAACAGCCTTTTAATAATACACTCATGTATGAGTCTGATCACCAAGTGTATGTATGTAACACCAGTGGACAGACAGGATGCATCAGTGACATTTCTGGCACTTCCGATTGCAGGTTTAGTTCTAGATGAGGAATCTAGGTATAAAAGCTTCCCAAGCAAGTAAACCTTACACATACCCAAACAGGTAACAGCCAGCTAATCCAAAGAAAGATGCATTGTTAACATAAGACTGTGATTGGATGGGCAATCTGCTTCACCAATTAAGTGTTTTGCTAAAATGAAGGATAAAAACATGTAAGTGCCCAAAAGTCAGTTAGATGGTTACAATCTGAAGACAGCTCCAATAAAAAACATCTTGCCTCACAGCCACCACATTTAAAAAGTATCCCCAAGACTGACCGCAGAAGGGAGAAGGTAAAGCTAACATAGCACTAAGTAAGGTTTTCTTTCCTCATGTCACTTTAGGCCAGGTTAGAAACTTGAATGCCAAAATATTTAAAAGCACTTATTTGCAAGATTCTCAGTGGTCAACTTTTCTGCCAATTGCCAGGTGTGTTGCTGGGTAGGAAAAAGATTTGGGGCACAGGCCCTGCCCCAAGCCCGAGCCTCACCAGACTGACCACGTGGCCATGGGATGCTACCCACCCCCAACAATCGGGCTGCCACGCCATCACCGGCATGACCCAGGGCTCTTCTGTGCAGTGTCCCCTTTAAGCTGATGGTGTAGCTGAGCAAAATTACGGATGCAGCCAAGCAAGCTCCCTGCTGAATCCCCCTGCCTACCGGCCCTCCGAGGGGCCTTTATAACTTGCTCAGTTGCATCGGCAGCTTACTGGGAACATTTCCAGGCTACACTAACCCTTTCCTTACACTGTGGATCCCTTTAGCAAGACACACTGCCTAAGAGGCCTGTTTTGCCTTCTGCTCAGAGGCCTGAGTCAGAATTAAACACAGCTCTTTCTAAGCAAGCGCTTTTATTCACAGCATGAAAGCATTACAGAGGAAACACAAACAACACACACTCTACACTTGTGCTAGTAAGTACACTAGGGATCATCCCAATTCCAACAAGGGCTCTGGCAGGTAAACTCTACTTCATATCCTACAAAGTGGATTTTCAATGGTTAAAGATTGTAATAGCTTGCTCTTAGAACAAGCGCATTCATGAATCTGAGTCACTCCTTTATCCAGTTATGCATCTACGGTCTCAGAGACCATGAATGTAAGAATAAGCCGGAAGAATGAAATTTAAGTGTACATCAGGAATCTACATGCACAACACACCTGAGTGCTTTAGAAATCACGTCCCCATAGCATATGTTACTACTGTATGTAGACACGCGCTCAGCTACAAGTAACCATTACTGATGTTTCTCTAGTGTTCACTGGATAAACATTTTACTCATTTATGTAAAAATGAAAATCAGAACATACTTAAGAACTATTTAGCAAAGCAAATGCTAATGCAACTTTAAAAGTTCCACAGGACTCTGTTTTGCTAATGTGACTATTCGCCACTTTACCTATCCAACAATCTTCTTACTACAGACAAAAGAAGCAAGGAGTCCTATGGTCCTTAAAGACTAACAAATTTATTTATCACATGAGCTTTCATGGGACAAAATCCCATTTCTTCAGACACTTTGAGAGACATTTACCCCCCGTTATATTCACTGTGAAACTTTTATAAAAATAAAGGATTTTTCTGTTTTCAGTGTTCCATCTCAGTTTGGCAAAGTCCTCAAATGAAAAAAGAGATTATTTTTGTTGGGTAAATAGCTCACTGCTTGATGCTTTTGTGCTGTAACCGTGTACGTGTCTCCTGGGAAACTTGCCTGTAGCCATCTGCAAAGCATCTGAGGAAGTGGGGTATTTCTCCCACAAAAGCCTATGCGATAAATAAATTCATTAGTCTTTAAGTGCCACAGGACTCCTTGCTTCTTTTGCTGAAGCAGACTAACAAAGCTGCCCCTTTGGAACTACAGCACTTAGGTGCTACCTCCCTCCCCCCCAACCAAGGCAGCTGCAGTGACTCGATGTCCCAGAGTCCCCTTGCTACTCGCAGGGGCTCGGAGCTCTGGGTTTCTCCTCCGCTAGCAGCAGGGAGCTGTGCGGTCCTAGCTCTGGGCTCCCTTGGCAGGAGCTCAGCATTTCAGATGACCGTTGCCACTCACGGCAGCTGAGAGCTCTGGGTTCCCTCTGCTGCCAATGATACTGCAGAGTACGTCCATCACCCACACCAGCTCAGAGGCCTGGGAGCACCTCACCCCTACTACCCAATGTCCCTGCTCCCCTGAGACACCAGCCCATCCCTAGCGCCCTTTCCCTACCAGCTTCCTCCACTCCCCTGAGACACCAGCCCATCCCTAGCCCCCTTTCCCTACCAGCTTCCTCCACTCCCCTGACACCCCCCCCGCAGCCTACCATGGGCTTCCTGTTATTCCCTGCCTCAGCCCAACCCCCTCCCTGACCCCCTTTCCCCACTGGCTGCCCACGCCCAACCCACCCAGCGCCCTTCAGCCCCCCTTATCTGGCTGCCAGAGGGCTGCTACCTGGCCAGGCGATAGGCTGAGGCTCCCACTCGGAGCACATTCAGGGCAGGAGATTTTAAATCTCCCAGTCTGATGCAGCCCCCTGCCTGCCAGACTGTTTCTTCTGCATGAGTAGGGGCTTTGGCTGCCAGCCGTCGCTCCTGTGAACCTTAGAGGGAACACTGCTACTCCCCTCCACCCCCAGCCCGACCCAGGAGTCTGCCACCCTCCACACCCAGCCTCAGTGCCAGCAGTGCCGTGCCCCCCGCCAAGAGCCACAGGACAGACCCGGAGCCTGCCTCCTTCCCGGCCTCACTATGGGCCCAACTAAGAGCATGACAAAGCACCGTCAGCCAATCCTTGCTGCTGGCCTGGCCCAGGGCCTGCTCCCACCGGCCATGCTGCCAGCTCACTGGGCCCAGACCAAGCCAACCCAGGGCCTGCCACTGCTCTCCCTGCCGGCCACACACAGGGCCTGAGCCCCCCCCCAGACGCGCCTCCTGCCCACAGGGCCCAGGCCAGGCTGACCTCGGGCCTACTGTGGCGCTACCCAACAGCCACGCTGCCACAGCTGGCCTAACCCAGAGCCCGTGCACCGCCTCCCCCAGCCACACTGCCGATCTATGGGGCCCAGGCCAAGCTGAGCTGACCTAGGGCCTGCTGCTGCACTCCCCCTCGGTCCCACCACCACAGCTGTCCCTCACCCAGGGCCTAGGCCAGGCTGACCCGGGTCTGCTGCAACACTCCCCTCCCTCCCCCAGCCATGCCACCGCTGCCAGCCACACCCAAGGCTGGCTGCCCAGCCCTAGAGGACACAAATCCCTGGCCATGCTGCATGGGTTGTAGGCTGGACTGGAGCTCAGCTCCGCCCTTCTAGGCAGATGTGCTCCTGCGCATGTGCTGCTTGAGGAAAACTCATCCAAGGCCCTACTGGGGAGATTTGGGGCACCGGCCCTGTGTGCCCAGCATCAGCAACACCCCTGCCAACTGCAAAATCTCCTTCCTCCGTGAGGTAACTACAGAGATGTACATATATAGGGCTCCATTTTCAAAAGTGCCCAGTGCTAGGCTAACTAATCCTGCTGAAGTCAATGGTAAAACTCCCACTTAATTTATGCATAGAAATCAGCTTCACATTTCTTCAGTCCCAGAATACCCTTCAATAATCACACTGTTCTTCAGGTGGACAGACAAGGGATGCTTCTGACAATCTGTCTTCACACACAAGGTGGTACAGCTTCACTTGTAATTGTTTTATGTAGTGGCTAACCCATATGCAATTTTTTCTGCCCCCCAAAGTGTTAATAATACCCTAGGGCAGGTCACAAGCCCGGAGGCACACATTTTACTCTGTGCCCTTTAATGGTTCCAGCAGATTTCTTTCTGCTCAGAGAATATGGCAGACCAACTCCTCAATCAAGAAACGCTCACACCGCAGCCAGAAGAATATCAGTAGTCTACTACTCCATGCTGATCTCAGCTGCTTTGGCACCACCAGCTGAGAGAGAAGGTCTTCAGGCAGTCAATATCAGAAACTAGAAAGGATTTAACAGATTAAGAACCAACACTAACTGAATTGCCCCAGACAACAAAGGGAAGTCACAGAGAACTTCTAAGAGCCCAGCACTCTAGTAACAGAGTATTATGACTAGACGTAAGTTTAAGTCCTCATATAGTATGTTCTGTGAATTCAACTCCACTTTACAAAGAATATTTTGGTAAGGACACCCTGCAAAGTACCTGAAATGCCTCTGTAATTTCCATATGACTTGTATGGTTTTTTGATGTTTCTTCCTGCTGAAAACTCATCTTGAGCTATTGACATCAATGGCCTCAGGCTGCTGGCATAATTGACCTAGAAAAAAGCAAAAAGAACCTCACAACCTCATGGTACATGCCATTTTCAACACTTTAAAACTAGCAATTTTTTCCATAGAACACCAACACATTTTCAGTGGCAATGCCATGTTTAAGCAATGAATCCTGTGTTTTACTGTGCTGCTCAAGTTTGCTTTCTTTATTGCTCACAACTATCAATCTATAACACTGACTTCCTTTCAGTTAACAACCTCAAATACACAAGTTAGGCCTATGAGCTTTTGTCTCTCACAGTCACCTAAAATCTTAGGGGACAAGCAATCACATCATGATAGCATGGCAAGTTAACATCCTAGTTTGAAAATGATGGTTTCTCAGGCAGACTTTGGAAGCAGCAAATCAATTAGATCTAACATTATTAATACTAAGATAACATTTGGAACCTGTGTGAACAACCATATTTCCAGTTACAGGAGAGATACAAAAAATAAGAAGTAAGAATATGGCTAGGCCAGGATTAAACTATTACATGTTTTAAACAACCAACTTTTAATGAAGAAGTTAAGATTTCCATTAAGATGTTTAGTAAAGATGTGCTGAGTGCTAGGAAAATGAAAACTAACCAAGAAAGCTAGTCATCTGGTTAGTGTTCATTCATTCTAGTATTAGCAGTCCTAATGTTTTTTTTTTTTTTTTCCCCCCTGGAAGACTTAACTGATTATTTTCTTTAATCCACCTTTCTTCTCCAGTTAGAGTATAGGTTTTTCAAAACTGAGTTATATTATAAAGTACAATTCACAGCAGTGTCAGAGTGAACATCTCAATATCACAGGACAGACACAGCTGCTGAGTTCTCCATCAGCCAAACTGCTTTGATTTTTTCCAACAGTGGGGTGGCTGCTGGTAAGGGGTTATAGCAGGTCCTTGTTCAAGAAGTCGGGGGCGGCAGGCAGTGAGCATGCCTCATCACATGGTGTTGGCTGATCTGGCACAGCCTGGCACGGGATGATCAGAGCCTGGCACGCTCTGCACTACGTCATGTTGCCATACGATGATCCGTAACCCTGGAGCCCACACAGGCGCCAGGAAGAAACTGCAGCATCGGAGAAGCTGTGGTTTGGATTGTAGCCGAACAGAGGGGATAAACACCTCAGTTCCAAGGGCTGGAAAAAGCACTCTGGTAATTAAGCTGAGTCAGAGCCTGATTTGATGAGGCAAGGCAGAACAGCTGGGTCCCTGGCCCAGAGGAGTACACAGACTGGGGCAGGAAAGCAGAGGGAACAGAGAGAAGCTTTGCGTGCCTGCTGATCAGGAGCTACAGCAGAGTTCTGAACCTTGGGATATCTGGGGCTGGAATGGTGGGGACTGTTGCAGACAGTGCAAATAAAGAGAGGATGACAGCAACTGGAGAAACTTCTGATCATTTGTAGAGAGCCTGACACTGAGGGAAGTGGGTCGTGAAGCGCTGGAGGAGACCAGACAAAGTACCCTGTTACAACAAGCCATCCATCCACCTCCATCATGCTGCCAGGGAAAGGCACACACACACTCAAGTTCCAAAGAGCAGCACCACTGGCTAGGACGTTCAATACCAGGCGAGAGGAAGGGGGAAATGGATCCTGCTCTCAACAACTCCAGTGTCTCCTTCACACCCACAGGAATTGCTCTGTATTGGCTGGCAATGCTTCCAACCACTGTACTGCCAGCGCCATCCCTGCTTCCCCACACCCATCAGCCAGACAGGAAATAGCGGCGTGGATAGGACTCAGAGCAAGCCTGACCCAGATCTCTGCCCCCAGCTGGACCAGACCACTTCAGACTACATAGCAACACACATCCCCAATCCAATCCTCTACCCCACCCAGAACAGGACCAGCTTACTACCTCCCTGCCCCCATCCTCCAAATGGGACAAACTTGTTAACCCCCCATGAGTTGCCATGGCCTCAAAAGGGGGACCAAAGTAGGGTTGCCTGTTTCTGCCTCTCTGCTATTTGGGGGGTGGGAGGGAGGAGGGTGAAATCACAGTACATGGCTCATTGCACAAGTTCCATAAAACCACGATTTTCACAGGTCCCTATATATAAGCAGAGAGGGACAGAAGAACTGCTAGCCTAGTTGTCTCTACTATTGTTTGCTGCTATATGCAGAGAAGAAGAAACAGGAGCTATTCTCATGGCCTAAAGCCTCAAATGGAAACAGAACTGAATGCCACCAGCAAGAACTGTCCACATGTCCAGGGAGAAAAGAACAAAGCAGTAAAGTAGTGTTACCTGAGGGAACACCAAATGGTTGAGCTAAATATTTAAGATATGGCTGGAAAGCAGTGTTATGGAAGAACAACAACTAGGCAATGTGGAAGAATGTGCAGAAGAAGGTAAAGTGGGCCAAGCTCCAACTGCAGAGGAGCACATGCAGAGGAAAGAAAATCAGGACAAATGAGAGCTGGAGTTAAAAAATAAAGAGAACATTGTGTAATTAATATCTTAAAGCCAAGCACGCTTATAATAGAAGACAGCTACTTAAAATTTATTTCCTATATATGTGTTAATTTCTGTAATTGTGCAAGGATGTTACAGGATTATGAATAGAAAAAGTGGGTAAATCAATAGAAAAACCGTTGCAATAGAACACAACATGGAACTGGTCATTGAGATAGACCAATTACTTACAGCTGCTTTCTTGTTACAAAAGGTCTTCAGAGCTTCTGTTAGATCTTGGGTAATAGTAACTACCAGAGCAGCTTCTGTGTCTGAGGTGATCCAAAAATTTTCCTGTTAAATTAAAAATGAAGAATCACACATTTAAAAAGGTTTAGTTTTAAACAACAATTAAGAACACGTTTCTGAACAGTCAAACCAGGACAAACAGTCCAAAGGAGATAATGAGTTTTAGGAAATGGGAACCCAAATAGATGGATTCAAATGAAGCTCTGTAACCACTCTGAATAAAAAATTAAGGAAATAATAAAAAAGGCAAATAATCAAGAACTTACAAACTGGATGCCAACACACCTCAAACAACAGTGATGACTAAACCAGGTGATAATCTAAATTAAGGTGGCCCTCATCCACACTGACAGCTTTTTTTCACTCAGTTTTCTAAAAACTGACTCACATTTAAGGATTCAGAATGACATTCCTGGAATCTAGATACATATATGGGGCAAAATGGCACCAAAGAGTAGGAGAGCAGCCAAAGAGCTCCATGCTAAAAACTGGAGGGCAGGGGAGGAGATAGGATGAAGAACCTGCCTGAGCCTCTCTTGAAGAAGACTTTTCAGGAAAATAGTTGAGCAATCTTATTCTTCTTTTTAGAACATTTAAACACAGACTGGACACTTACCTAAGTAAATGACAGGCCATAACTGAACATGAACTTTCTGCTTCCAAAGCATTTTAGACATTAAATATTATTAAAATTACATTAGCAGCTAAGGTTAAAAAAACTTTGAAGCAAAAAGCAGAGATATCAAATTCTATTTTTGTACTTAATTTTGAAGAAGTCCAAATTCAAGTTCTAACATATGGTACTACAGGCAATAGCAAACATGGGATTTATACTGTAGCTATGTAATCTTTAAGATTTGGTAAAATAAGATGTAAAGAAATAAGACTTGAAAAGAAGAAATTACTGATCAAGTTCATTCACAATCAACTCAATGATTCACAAAAGATTCATTCTTTTAGCATTAGTTTTGCAACAGCACAGAAATAAGCAAAATTTGCTGGCAAAATTACTTTGTGTACATACCAAGTATTCTAGGGCTTTCTGCTTTCGAACTGGGTCATTCTGTAGCAGGGTGGAAAAAAAAAACACACCACAAGGACTGATTATAGGGCCTGTATATGTTCAAAACATCACACTAAATTAACAACAAAATACTTGAGGGAAGAAAGTATTTTACAGCAATCAACTATAATTTAGGCCCTTATTACGGGTATACATAGTATCAAATGCAATATTTCCATTCTGGGCTACGTAAACCTTCAAACTGAAGCAAGACTTCAGTTCTCAAGAGAGAGGACTCGTGAAAACCTCTCCACTTTTAGCAATTACTTTTCTATTCTCACACTGACCATAAGGGTACAGGTATTTTATTATCAAATATTTAACATTTTATTTCAAATGTTAAGGCTATTGACAAGGTGATTACTCTTGAGGTGAAACACTTTTCCCCTGACATATTTCATATTAAAGAATCAAAGCACCTTACCAAAAATATATCAACAGCTGGGAAGGGTAGAAGTAATTATGCCAGTGATGTCCAGGGACTTGTGCATGGTCAGTGAGTTAATGGCTGAGTTTGGACTCCAGAGTTCTACTCTCAAGATTCACTTGCACAAATTTAACTAAAAGGTATGTATACCAAAGCAACATAAAATATACAAGTTGATTTTAAAACAATATAAATGTTTCTTTTACACAAGAGTTTGTATAGGTTTAACTAGATCTGTTTTCTAAATGCAGAAGAAAGCTGAAACTCAATAGAGGTCTAGTAGTGAATCCAAAGCTGAAAGAGAGATGCTAAGTCATGACTTTCAGGGAAAAATGTCATATTCAAGTGTGGAATTTCTTAGTGTGTGAATATCTTTCTCCTGGAACCAGTTTCTTCCCTGATAAGGCACTGTGTCATGACAGCTCTCATTGCGCCAGCAGATTATCCAGGCCACAAGTAAGTGAGCCAGAGATACCAAGACAGCTGATTGGCCTGAGAACAGACAGTGCCAAAGTTCAGAAGAATCACGGCCTTTACAGCAAAGGGATAGAACACATTGTGTATCAAGGTTTTGATATTAAGATCAAGATAAGGCTGACAAAAACTGTTGGTGCCTAGTGCTTTTCAGAACAGTTACTAAGGGTATCATTATATTATTAAACTTGTAGGAGCCCCAGTTATGAGCCCAAAAGCACACAGTACTAGGTGTTATGCACATATTGAACAAAAAGAGTTTATAATCTAGAATCCATTTTTGGGACAAATCTGAGGATTTATTACTGTCCCTTTGCTAACCCAAGATTTAAGAAGTTACTAAATCAAAGACTTTCTGTATTGAAAGGAGAGCATAGTTAGGTAACAGACTGCCCCCCCTTCGGCTTGGGTACACAGACAAAGCTTTCTCCACAGAATGGATTAACATCCTTTTACCCTCCTCCAAAGAGTGAAAAGCATCTCTTGCCAACATGAAGACGTGTTACTGTAGATTATTTCACTTTACTGTAGAAAGTGGGATACAATATCAATAAAACAGGAAACTGAGTCAAAATACCAGTAAAGAGAAAACAAGCACAACATCAAAAACATGTACTCAGTTTTTGTAGCTATTGTTCTTTGAGTTGTGTTGTTTCTGTCCATTCTATGTTAGGTGCATGCATACCCATATGCCTAGCTACTGGGGAGCTGAGAGGGTACAGGGCTGTCTTGTGTATCACCACATAAGTGCAGGGCTCCAGAGTGCTACAGCCAACCCCATAAATACCACTAAGGCAAAAATGTCCAGTACCCATGCACATGGGCACACAAACACCTAGCATGGATTCCACAAGCACTCGCAGAACATATCTATCAAAACCATTTAAAAATTACCATCCCTTACCTCAGACTTGGAATCTTTCCATCTAGAGTAAAAAGAAGAATGTTTGAAGTTGTAAAAGCAGCAGCATAAAGGCTATTTTAAAAAGGATCATAGTTTCATTTAGAGCAGATTTCAATTTCCCAAGTGACCTCAATTATTAATACATGTTCTTACCATACGGCACATCTGAAGTACCACATTCAACAAGGGCATAATAAGGCTGCCAGAAGAGTGCAAGAGCATTTTTTATAATTGACACAAATAATAAATGAGCTCCTTCACAGACTAACACACTTCAACTATCTTGCTCTTCTGTTTTGGCTACATACCACCGCTTCAACTTTCTCAACCAATGCCAGCCCAAGGAGTGAGGAACCCTCTTGAGATTTGTATTCCCATAGAAAGAAACTATAGGTCATCATGGCACCATTAAGCTACCCAGCAAATGCAATATATTCAAGTCATAGTTATGCAAGTAAGATTGTTATTTTATTTTTAACTGTATCTTACTCAGTTTAAGAAAATTTTGTACAAGGGGGATAATGAAACAAGACAATGAATACTGCCACAAGGTCAGCCTGGAAGGCTTCCAGAAAGTACCAGAAGGCCAATATATCAGCCCCAAGATGAGCAAGTCACTTTTCCCCTCACAGCTACACAGAGGATTACTATAGGCTAATTAGCACACCTGGAGCTAATCAATTGCTGTTTCACAGCCCAGAACTTGTTAAAAAGCCTTTACTCCAGTGAAATAGGTTAACTGGAGTGAGAAAGTGAGGAGAGTTACCGGAGTGTCCGAAAGGAAGCAAGGTGTGGCTCGAAGGCAGAAAGATCCAGCAAAGGAGCAGAATGCTGGTCAGGAAAAGCCCCACAGCTATAAGGACTGAGAGAAGGGAAAAATCCCTGCCCAAAGGGGGAAAAAGGACCTTTCCTAGGCTTGGAGGCCTGAGGAAAACAGACCCATAGCTAGAGGGACATGCAGGGCCCACCAAGGTAGAGAGGAGGAACTCTGTCACAATACAAAAACCTACGATATTTTTCTACAGACAAGTAGCAACCGTCTGAGCCAAAGCAAGCGATCCACTTAATCATTTCAAAGGTATGGAGATGTGGTGGTGATAAATCTATTCCTGTGGGATTCTATTAGAGGTTTCCTCACCTTGCCTTTTTCTTCGCTGATAAGGCTAGGAAAAACAAAAAAACAAGTGTCAGCAAGAGCACATAGGCATCACTGTAACACTTCAAAAGGATTACAATGCAAATTAAAATCTTTATACACCCTCCCAGCTCAATTAAGTATAGAACTCTTCAAGCACAGGCTCTGTTCATCACTCCAAATGGTCCGGACTAAACTTAGTCAATAGCAGGCAAATTGACTCTCTCACGTATCTTACTATTAGGATATAAGATTTACCATGTACCGTCTGCCCACAAATGGCATGATTCAGATTGCGTCACAGTAAAGTGTTCCAGATTATATAAATGCATTTGGATCAATTATTTATATCTGACCTTTTTATTACAAAGTTAATTTTTGAAACATCATATTAGCATTACTCAATTATTATGACATGCTAATAGGTCACATGATGTGCTCCACTGTTAGCATACCAGAGCTCGTTCAGAGGTTCTGTGAAGAACCCACAGTTTTTCTACCGAAGAGTCAACTTTCAGCTGATTTAAACAAGAGTCTAGGGCAGTGGTTGTTAAGCTTAGGGTCAGGACCAAGTAGTGGGTTGCAGACCCTCAAGCACTGGGTCGCAGCACCCCCTGCTGCCACTGCCAAAAGACTGGAATGCATTGCTCAAAGATATAATTGCTGGGTCATACGCATAAATGATTTTTTTCAACTGGGTCCTGAGGAAAAAGAGTTTGAAAACCACAGCTCTAGAGCACCTGTCAAGCAGGCCTCTTATCTTGGGTATAAACAGCAATGAAGATGGTGAGGCATGATTTATGAAGGGTTTGACTAGGTTTTCAGGTACATGCCCTACACATGGCAGTCTACTTGCCCAAGCTGTGTCTCCTCAATGACACCGCTATTTCTAGCAGCACAGTATCCTGCTGCCTCCCCACTATTGGAGCCTTCCCCCACCCACAGGGAAAGACGTAGCCTTTTCGCACTGTCCCTCCACATTTATGTCCTTTCATTTATGTGTATATAGCTATACACTGCACAGCCTGCTTTTCACTGCAGTGTGCAGTTAGCTGCCCTTATCCTACACGGCACCACCGGCAGTGTGAAGAGCAAAGAGAGCCTTAGTTCAGCTAGGAAGAGGAAGTCTTATCAACTGATTCCAAAACAATGACATACTACCACATTTGTCATTTAAAGACATTTTTAGTGGAATTAATGAGTACAATAGCTACTAATTATGATCTCAAGTACTAGGGATGTAAAATTTCCTTTAACAAAACCACCATTTAAACTAATAAAATTTATATTGTTTAAATGGTTACTCGAAATATTTCCCTAAGAAGGTTGTGAGGGGTGCCTAGGAGCCGGATGGGGGCAGCCCAACATGCCTCCACCCCATCACTGCATGAGGCCATGACCCCTCCAACTGCACCACTCTGGAGCCAGGCTGCTGCCCCCAAGCCCATAAGAGGGGGCAATAAAGCACCTCCACACCCTGGTCACACCAAGCCAAGTGGTCCCCTTCCACCACTCCCAGAGCTCACTTACTGCCCCAGAACGGGCACTCCAGAGCTCGGGCACCTATCAACCAGGAGCTCAATGATCACCCTGGCGTGCTGATCAATAACCTACCACTGCACCCTGTTCACTCTAAACCCACCTGCCCTCCCTACCCCCACAAGTACATGTCCCAGCTCCCCTATAATCATGTCAGGTACTTAAGCTAAACAATCTGTTCACCTTGTATTTATATGTGACACTCGAGTACATTTCGCACATCTGAAAAGCTATTCGTAGCTCAAAAGCTTCTCTCTCTCACCAAGAGATATTGGTTCAATAAAAGATATTACTTCATCTACCTTATTTCTCTAGTATTCTGGGAACAAGAGATATAGCAACATTGCCTTTCATAAATACAGCCAGTTTTTCATTATTTTCAAAATGTTTAAGAAATCTGAAATTGTAACAAGCCCACTTTTGCACATCTAGTTAAAACACTGGATTATTTAAAAAACAGAAAGTTGTATCATATCCGAGTTATTGTTCCAAAACAAAATTTAACATGTTTAAGTAATCATTAACTCAATGGCATTTGTCATTTCAAATTAGGTTCAAATATTGATTATTTGAAGCTTTACTTCACATATATTATAATTAAATTCATGTAATTTCATAGACTTACAAGGTACACCTGGTCTTTTATAAGCTTCAATCTAGGAAAGAAAACAGGTTTGTTTAACATTAGATTTCCTTGCTTAAACTGGAGCCCCTGAAGAATCTGGCTCATTTACATCTTTGTTTACCATTACCTACTTCGCCACATAATTCACATAATTTTACAATTAACAAATACTAAACTTTACCAGGAGACCTTAAAAATTAACATGTTTTCTGAACGAATCACATCTGAGATACAAGAATTTCCTAAGGTTCTGAGCATTTCTAAGAATATAAGCAGTTTCAACCCTTTGCTACTGTGAATCTTCATGTAATACACAAAACATTTATCAATGAGATCAGGACTGGCTGGACATTTTCTAATTCTACAAGTTCTAAGTTTCTGTAGAAAGAGCAAAAGGGCTTTGGTGGCGCTTTTAGGAATCTTTCCCCCTTGGCCTTCTGACCAGCATTAAATCAAGTATTTGGTCATGAAGGTGTATGTTCTCTGAAAGCAGGTACTATTTACTTTTTAAATTTACAAGATAAATAGATCTGTCAGTCTTTAAGTGCCACAGAATTCCTTGCTTCTTCTTCTCTATTTTTTATGAAAATGTTTAGCAATAAAAAAATTCTCATTGGTCAGAGCCAAGACACAATCAAAGAACAAATTTAGCAGCTGGTTTACAAACTTATCCAATTTACCTTATGCATTTTTAAACCCTCAGTGTCTTCTATTTCTCTTGCGAGCCTTCTGAAAAATGTGACTTTGTCCTCTTTTGGTGCCGATGCATATTTCTTAATTTTATCTGGAAAGTCTTTCAACTGTCAGTGAAAAAAGTTTTGAGACCATTTCAATGTTCAATTTGACATGTCAAACTTTTTGGAAAATTTTTATAATACCTATGAAGAAAACTACAATAAGATTTTTAGACAGTATAGTCCTACGTTTCCTCTAGTGTCACGTAACTAATCTTGATTTAATACAATAAACATTAGGAGTGTTCACCACTACAGAATTTTAACACTGTACAAAACTTAGGTAAGAAACATGACAAAAGAAATATGCCTTGTACAAAAGCCTAAAAGACCACCAGACTTTGGCTCTGATAGCATAAGAGGGAGCTACTGTGACATACTTCAGGAATTTGAGAACAGAGACCTCTGTCTGCTTAGTCCTGTGGCACCCACCACTACAAAATCTTTAGCCTTTTATAAAAGATACAGAAAAGTTTGAAAGGTAACACTCTCTCATTTCTTTCAACTGTAACCAGAGAAAATTTTCTATCGACCGCCCCTGTATAAAAGATAACTGCATTTTAGAGAGAGGATGGGGGGGGGAGGCAGTTCAGATGGGTTGGTGCTCCTGTTGTTCTTAGAGTCTGATGCCATTTCTCTGAAGACAAAACATACAGAAAAGAGGAAAGGAATGGGAAAACAGTTCATCTGCAGGGGACGGAGACTGCAAGATCGCCAGAGATCTGGGATGCAGCAGGGAGCCAGTGTAGGGCAGAAGCAACTTGGCTGTAGGCATAAGGGTGGACAATCAGCTGAATATGCGTTGAACCAAGTGCAAAAAGCTGCATGGACCTGCCAGTGTATATGAATCCAGAGGTAAAGGCAGTGGCCAGATGACACAGGCTGAAGAGGATGCTGATTGTGTATGTTCTTGCGCTCCATATTGGACGTTTTAGGAGATGGAGCAATGGGATCAAGGTGCAACTTCTCACCTGACTTTGTATGGCTTGGGGAGGCAACAATGCATTTAGGGGCAGTCCCTCTCAGGGAGGCCCCCTCATGTCCATGGCCGTGCTTCTTCGGAGCACACTGGGATTTTGTCAGTGCCACTCCAGTCAGAGAAACATTCACTGATGTAAGACTGTGTACTCCAGTGGATATGCCTGTGCCACACAGGTGCACATGGAGATGCAATGCCTCTCCATGAAGTGCTTACACTGTCAAATTTCTCAAGCTTCACAGATGTGTGACAGAACAGGAGCAGCAGATGGAACAGAGGAAATGAAGATGGCTTTGACGAAGCAGTAGAGGCACTGTTGGTGTTCATCAGTCACTGAGGAAGTGCGTGGGAATGAAGCACAGTTTTTAAAAACCAGTTTGCTTCAGCACAGTGCCCTGTGGCTGATGGGATGACCCACACAGGGAGAAGTACCAGGAAGTTAACAAAATTACAAACTACTGACTAATATGAACAAAGAACTACACAGACAACTATAAAAAGGTATAACATATAAAAGCTATCAAGCACCAAAAAAAAAAAAAAAAAGAGGGGGAGGAAGGTTTGCGACTTTGACCATCAACAGTAAGAGGGAACTGGAAGGATGTTGACCAATGCAGCCTCAAAACCTCACACCCCGCATGGCTGATGAATGACATGCACCAACTGATGAATACCACTTCAAACAGTTCCAGCTCTAGTGCATGGTATACGTACACCCACATGTGGAATCCACAAAGACCAGCACTCAATTTGACAGGCCAACTGTGTCACAGTGGATCTGGCCAACCCAATAGAAATTGGAGGTATTCGCCACAGTGGTTAAGATCATTCCATTCAGTCCCCAGGTTCTCTAACCATCTGTTAATTTGATCCTTCTCCTCTGCTCCCATCCACCCAATTTATTTATTTATTTATTTTAAGGAGGACCTTATCAGGAAATGAAACAGAATATCCCATCCTCTTGTTATTTTGTCCATCTATTAAGTTTAGTTTCCACTTCATTGATTTTGATCTACTAGTTTCCAGTCACACAACCCTCTTATTTACCAGACTTGATCTTACAGCCTGTGTGTTACATCAACAGGACTTTTTAAGACTCAACAAGTCTTTTGTCTCCCTCTGACAATTAAAATTTGCTAAAAGTTATTGGAACATGTTATAAATGTTTATTAATTTTCTCCACAGTTGAACTCACACTTGGGTAATCCTGTCAGCTCCAAATCACTACACCACAGTCACAGGTGTGTATGAACTCACACAAGAGACCAAGAGCAAGACAGTATTTAAGAAACAGAGAAGAAGATGTTTTTAAAACAATGAGTGTTAAATCACTTAAGGCTTAACACATTTATAGCCAGAAGCCACATTAGTCCACAGATTTAATACTTACTCTTGGTGATCTGGCCTGCTAAAATGACAAGCTTATTGGACTAAGAGCAGTCAATAGCTCTAACTGAATCAGGAATAGCTAATAACCCTTGCCACCATTACCTAACTACCTGAATAAAGCCAGAGCAGTAACATACTCAGTCCCAACTGATGGGGTCCAGGAAACCACAAGTCCAGATGTACAGGGAGTACAAGATTCTCAGTGACATAACTAACCTAGTTACTGAGCAGATGATCACCCATTCACTTGGCAATGAGTTTGGTCACTATTAGTTTAACTGGATGCAACATGTTCCTCACCTTATTATCAACCTCCCAAGCAAAACACTAATCACCACCTACTTAAGTAAAAATGTTGCAATATATTCTCAAGTGCATCTCTGCTTTGGATTTCTTGGAATTCTTCATGCACTTTTATGAAAAGGGCTCTATGAGCTCCCACATAGAAGCAATTATGACACAAAAGAAAACGAACGAATGGTGTAACAGTCTTAAAGTACGGAGTCAGAGGCATAAAATTTTACTTACTACATATGCTTTTCTGTGTTTATAGCCACTGAGATGTTCTATCATAGGTGGCATCTCCGCATTAACATCACATAGTTTGCATTCATAATGCGGCTCTTTTCTTCCTTCGAATCTGACTTCAACCACATATTCTAAACCTGTAAAGTAAAAAGTCACAAGTACTTAAAATTCTTTAAACAGGCAATCATCAATAAATATTATTTCAGCAGTGTAGTGACAACCAACAATGAATCAATAATAAAAGATATTGATCCATTTTAGGCATTTTCTGTACGGCCTCACAACAGCCTATTAAAGGATTCAATTTGTTATTGTTAATATTTGCTAGTTAAATTTCTCTCTTCATGAGTACAAATTTACTCTGAGTAAAAGTTGCGTCCTTGTTAGAGTACCTGCCAAGGCAAGATCACAGTACTTCATATACCTAGATCAAATCTTAAGAATAATCAACAACAACAACAAAAACTAAACCAAAGGGTGCAGGAAAAAGCTTTAACATCACTGCAATTATTTGTATATTTTGTTCCTTCCCATCAGCACTGCTTTATTTTAACGCTCTATGCAGACGTGACAAGTAGAAAAATCAAAGCTAGGCGGCATAAGTAGTATTACACATACGTATATACATTAAAAGAATGTTGAAGTAAAACACAAGTTAGTAAATGCCAGGATAAACATTGACTGTGCAACCTTAATTCAGCTCCTTTATGCACATCCATGCCAATCCTTAATTACATGATCTTACATGCTATTTTTTCCTCACAGGATTCAAGCTTCATTCAATACACAGGATGGACCATGTTTCTGGGGATCAGGGGCTGCAAGGCCTCTGGGCCTCCCCCACCAGCAGGCCAGTGTTGAGAGGGAGGGGTCTGCAGCCAGAGGCTGGCCACTGCCTGGCCGGCTGCCTCTAGCAGTGGCAGGGCTGACTAGTGCATGTGGTGTGGTGCAAAGGGCCACACCAGAGCCCATACTGCACATGCAGCAGTTGGCCCCGCCACCACCAGGGCTGAACGGCCAGGCCATAGCCAGCCCACCCTGCCTCCTTCCTCTCCCCTCCCCTCCCCTCCCCAGTGCAGGCCCGCTGGCAGGAGAGGCCCAGGGGCAGGGCGGGAGCTCAGAGCACAGCCTCTGGGCCAGCCTGTACTAACACGCTTCTCAATGCTGGGCTACCCTGCACAGCAGAGGGGCGGGCCACCATATTGCGGTGGGCCCCTGGGCATGGGCCCCATTGGCCTATAATCTGTCCCTGCATATAGACTACAAGACATGTGTAGGATCCATGTCTTTTTGTTGCCAAAACTGGGAGTTGTGTACTGACTTTAACAAAGGATTTCAGGGAAGAGAAAGGGTAGTCTCTCAGTAAAGGAATTTTAATGCCATTCTGGAGAACTGCATTCCATTTCTGCCCTGGTCTACACTTACCATGGTTTTGGGCAGCAGTTGAAGGGAGAAAAGCAAGTCACTCACAAAAGTGAAGCAACTTGCTTTTCTCCACTCAACTACCTGATGCCTACTCATCACAACATGTCCACTGCTTTGAATCAAAGGCAAATGCCCTGCCTTCAACTCAGCGCTCTTCCACTTGCAGGGTAGGTTTTAGGGATTGAATCTCTGATTGATCTGATGGTGGCAAATTTGCTACCATCAGTAAAGATGTGCCTATCGCTGTAAGAGAGTTCTAACATGATGCTCAGTAGGACACAAACTAAATCTCTCTCATGTAGTCAGTTATTTCCATGTCTCATTTTCTGGGCACCCAACCTGAAACCTGAGTTCTGATTTGCTGAAGCGCTAACAGTCACAGCTAGAACTGAAATCTATGGGAGCTGTGTGCGTAGAACCTGTGCAGTCACACATAATGCTCTTACAAGATTTTAAGAGCAAGTGGTTCTAACTGGACACCCAAAACTAGGGAGTACTTTGGATATCAATTTCTCTGTGCCTTAGCTCCCCATCTATAAAACAGAGATGTAATATATCCTAAACAGTGACTCCTAGGATTAGAAGGGACCACAAGGTTCATCTGCCTACCCTCCTAAAAATAATCTGTGAAGCTTGCAGATGAGTGCTACAGAAAAGATGAGTGCTACAGTACCTTCACAGCAGGTACTGATAGTGAATGTGCAGTAAAGCACTGTCTAGGACCCCTACTGAGCAAGGGGATAAAGCACAACACAGAAAAACTGAGCACCATCTATCCTGTGCACTGAGGCAGGAGTCAAGTGCAAGGGGAACAAATTAAGGTTGCGCAGGTAACCTTACTTCTTGCATTCCCTGAAACTGTTCCAGAGTCGCTGGGCTTAGAGAAAGGTGAGACAGGAAGTTCTTGTTCTACCCTACCATTTACGACAGTTGTTCAATTTAACCCCAGCACTGAACATTATATCTACACCAATACTACATAAGACAACAGTAAGCCACCAGGCCCACTGGTAACTGCTGCAGAACTGACAATATAGGTAACCCCAATTTTGCACAGCTCAGGAGTTTTATCATCTCAGTTAAGAGCACTTCTTCTGTGGAGAAGTAATGACCCAAATAAACCAAAAGCACGGCTTATACCTATTACTCAACACTTGCTAGGACCATGGAGGATATTTGGCTAGTAGGAAATGATAAATTAATGAAGCGAATTATTTGCCTAAGAAAAAACACACACATAAAGAAACGCCATTTGGTGTATCCCAGTAGATTTAATGTTCTTGGGAAACTTAGGAGGGTAATGAATCATATGGAAAATTCTAGGCTATGAAAAAGCAGCTCATGTCTGGCTTATCTGCTGAAGCACAGAAAAAACTATGGCATGCGTCTCTCTGGTAACGGAGTATTACAGAGATAAGATGCCAAATAATCTACCAGCCTCCAAGAGTAGGTCCCATCTTCAGAATGAAAATTCAGACTAAGTAATAAAATATTTGCTGCTGGAGATCTTCCAAACAGCATTAAACATGGAAAATATAAAAGTGATAAAAAATATCTAGAATATTACTTGACTTATACTGATGATTAAACTTCAAGTGAAGGGAAGTTGTTTAGTCACAAACACAAAACATACCTACTAGTGGTTCTTCTCTTTTGGGATCTTTCATAAAATCTTTCAGACAGCTTATGTCCTTCATGAGTGGACGACTAACTAGCATAAACAAAACAAATACATATTAGACAGACACACAATTACCATAAAATACTGAACATGTTGTACATAGTTTCATGTAATGGAACTATGGCAAAATGCATTGCTAGTCAAAATTTTTCAGAGTCAAAGTGATTTTTTAATTATAAAATATTAAAATGTATTAGTTTATAAAGGAAACTGCTTTCCATTAACAGAGTTCAACTGTACAATATTAAGTCTATACAAAATTCAAAACAGTTTGCATTAATTGTCCCATCTTTTCCTGGCATCCCATTTTGTGCATGAAAAATTGGGAGTTGAGTACAGGTAATTAACACATCCAAGCTACTGATTTGTGGATGATGTTAACAGACATGCTTTCATTCACAAAATTCTTCAGCAAATCAAAGGTCTTCCTGTAAAGGGCTTTAAGAAGTTCATGTCTATGTTTCATCATGTTAAAATACTGGGTATGGACAGAATCCCAACTCCTACCACAGGAAAACCTGAGTACCTTTTAAGATTCTCCACAGTAACTTAATAAAGAATTCATAAACTGTTCAGGAAAGGACCAAAATAATCCAACAGGTTTAGTACTCTGGACACACTGGTCAGAAGAAACATCCTCAACCAGAGGTTACGTACAAAACCCTTTTCAGAACATGCCTGCTTTGGACATCCTTGTGTCAAAAGAACATGAAGGATAATACCTGAACAACCACAACCAAAAAAAATCCCCACCAATGCTCCTCTAGTGCATTCAGATTCCACTAGACAGAGATTAAGATCAGGATGCAAAATGACATAATGTGCTGTCACTAGACTAAGGTTACAGGCCACAATGAAAAATATGAAAAAGTAAAGGCCTCAAAGCCACATTTAAAATATTTTCTCTTCTTTGATGACACAAAGAGGTGCATAAAATGAGGCAGTTTACACTTAGATTTATTCAAGCAATACTCTGAAATCCAGTTTTTGGAGGCTACAGTGAAACAACTGGTCAATCAGGCATCCACTGGGCAGATTTATTTTGAATCATGATTCAAATCAGCAATTTTGTTCATGTTCTGCATTTGTCCTTTTTAATTATTTTTCTAAAGAAAAGCTGAATCTCATTGATTCATAGGCATTAAAATATGTTGCTTTACAACTAAATATAGCTTATGCGCTAAATCTGGCACTTTGCTAATCAGAATATGCTCTATTTATAAACACTTATTTAAGCAGTTACATAGCTTAACTTGCGTTTATTCAGACAGACAATTTTAAATTTTTTTTATTATGATAAAAAGTGGTGAACAATACATTTCTTTTATAGTAGATTTATTTTTTTTACTTATCTGTATCAAGGTCTATTTGGAAGGAAATTCAAATTCTCTTAAAAATGCACAAAACAAGAAATCACTTTAAAAAAAAATTTTTTTTTTAAAGCTATGGATACTTAAGAAAAAAAGTTTACCAAAACACTGCCTGATTACACAAAGGAAGCATTATCTGCAGTTGATGAACTGAACTGATTGTTTCCAGTCACACTGTCCTTTAAGATTTTAGACTTAGTACATCTTATGCCTAACATACTGTAAAAGAGAAAAGCAAGCTTTCCTGTTTTATCAACATTTAACTGGCTTCTTGCCACTGAATAGGACTAGTTGAATACGCTGATGTGAAGAAAATATCCTGACGTGCAGAAGTAGCTGCCGATGTCAAAAGTTGGTTTCATTCAGCATCTAAACTCTCGTTCTAGACATTTAGCCTGCAACGTCCACTTAGTTGTGATATGACTTACTTTAGTACTTGACAGCAAATGTGTACTAAACATCTTTGTATTTAATTTAAATAACTAATAATTTAGGACTCAACTTAGGCTATCAATTTGAAATTTAGTTTTAGTGTGTGTATTTTAAGAAACAGTTAACCTGTTAGTGCAGAGGCAGAGTTGTCTCCTCCTAAAATTTAAAACTCATGAACTTCGGACTCTAATCATCTAAACAAAAATGATGTCTTCTAGAAGTGTAACTTGTATATATATATATATATAATATATATATTCAGTTTTCTTACCTGGTTTTGGTTTTTCTTTTATCACTGGGGCTGGAGGACCTAAGATAACATTTTGACAATTATTATACAGGAAGACACTGCTTTAAAATGTATGTGCCTAATTTTTTTCAATTTGACTCACCAATAATATTGCTGCATCTAGGTATCTGATCTTTCTACATTTGGATCTTTGCAATTAGTATTTTTTATTCACAAACAACATTCTGAAGTGTTCACCTAAAAATGTCATTACTTCCCCTGCCATGCAAAACATCAGCAGTGGACCACAGAAATACTGACTCTGGGCTTATCTACAATGGGAGCAGAACTGTAATTCAATCCTAGGCAGATGAATTAGAGAAGGCGCAGGAGCCTGATCACACCACACTCCTTACTCCAGGCTCCTCTGTCCCCATTGCTCACTCTTACCTCTTCCCGGAAAGCACTGTACTGCACTGCAGGTAGCCATCCTGCAGTCCAACTAAGAGTATGTCTATGCTGATGGCGGCAAAATTGCTGCCGTCAGAGAGATCTTCCAGGCATAATTCAGCAGCGAGTATGAACTCGCTGCTGCACTCCGGGAGATGCCATAGTAACTCCAGCCCCGTACCTGGAGTTACTGTAAGCCAACCACAAGCCCATTTGTGGTCAGCTTACCTTAATGTGTTCGAGCTAGTCAGTCATCGGGTGATACACAATGTATTTTACATACCTTGTGCATCTCCCATTGACTGCCACTGAGAAATGCGGCAAGCGTAGAGTATGGCTCAGTGCAGTGGGTTATGAGGAGGCAGTCGTCCTCTCATGATGCAACAACCACACATGGGCTTTCCAAGCCTATCCACATATAGCCAAAAACCCAAATCAGGTCCTTATAGTACTTTCTGAGATATTTTCATGCACACTAGTGTTTCTTTTGCATAGTTACTTTCGGCCTTTCTGTATCCTTCCCCAGTCTTCAGATGTATTTAAAAACCCAGTACAAAACCAACTTACAATACATGTGAGCACATGCGTGCACACAAAAGTCTTAAAAGTATTTGGTAAAAAGTTCAATATTAAAAACATGCTTTTACTGTATATATGGAAAGTTTAACCTGGACTATAAAGCTTCTGGGCAGGTATCTTAAAACTGGATTTAAAATACCATATTAATTTTTGTAGTGCTATAGTTTTATATTTTTGTATGCCTGATACAGAGCAAAAATCACTGTCATCTCATCTGAAGACAAGCAAGCTGGATGGTTAGATGAAGAGTGGCAGAATTTATTGCAGTGAAGCCTCCCTCATATTTATAAAATGGGTATTAGATGGTAATATGTTTGATGGTCTGTCATGGGGAGCCTAGCCACATGCTAAGGAATCTTTGATTTTCCATTTTGTGCATTAAATGTCTGTATCTACCATATATTCAGTTCAGAGTTTACCAAAATGTCTGTGGAAGGTCAAACCCAGGAGCCTTTTGTGTGAAATTTTGCACAAAGTCTTGTTTACTTCAATATGCTTTTCAAGCCTCCTTCTGGTCGTAGCATTATTGCATCAGTTTAAGTTAATATTCCCAGAAAGGCTCGTGGGACTTAAGATGTCTGGGAAATTGGAAGTGGTTTCAGCTGGGTGTTTCATGTACATTCATCTGCTCCATACCAATACACAATATTCAGCTACTGAATATGCAAGTGCAATGGAAGATGTCTGCATCACTAATGCCAGTGCATCCCAGGTTGCATCTGCTAGTTTCTGAATTATGTAGGCTCTTGTTTTTGTCTTTCTATCTTCTTCGTGGGAGGTAAAGCGGCGGTCAAGTTTCACCCAAGTGATGAGGTGGAATCATGTCATGTTTTTACCACAGAAAGGTACTTTCATTGTGTTTTTGGCACTCATTATCCCTGTGAAATGAGTTTACTATTGGTTTTTCCAGGGTTTGGTTTGAGCCTTCATTTCCAGAAATATATTTCTCCATAATTCATAGGTCACCAGTATGGAAGTTTGGTGCTTGGTCTGCCATGGCAAGATTATCCCAAATTTTCAGTATTTCATTTATGTAAACATTAAAAAAAGGCTGGTGAGAGAACGGAGCCTTATGGTTAGAGCCATGCGCAGGTAACAAAATGTGGATCCACATCTGTTCAGTGACAGTATCTGTCTGGTCTGTGATTCGCATGCCATGTTTCATTTATGTCCGTAACTGCATCCGCATCCAAGCTTGGGCTCACAGTCAGCATTTTAGGCTTTGACTGACTCTTTCTCCTCACGAGTCCCGCTCACTTTCTCCTCTTCTTGTTTGTGATTCACCCACTGTGCTGTCAATCAGATTTCATTAGCCACCATGAAATCTCTGATTGATAGCATAGCAAGCAAACTGCAAACAAGAAAAGGAAGAAGTGGGCAGGGAAGTCATGGGGAATGAGCCAATCAAAGGCCAGCATGCTGACTGACTGACAGTGAGCAGTGACTCTCCAAGCCCCAGCCTACTATGACTGAGACTCCGATTAGCTGCTGGCCAACCACAATAAGACCTGAACTAGGATTGGCTAGAGCACTTCCTTGTTCACCCATGCATTGCTGATCACAGCAGTGGCTGCAGCAATGAATCGCACCCTGGGCAGATAAAAACAGAATCCACATCTGCGAGTCAATCCACAGCAATGGGTTTGCAGACATCCATGGATCTCCAGGGCTCTACTTATAGTAGCCTGCTGTTTATGGTACATGGTGTACTGTTCTTATGACTTAGGTACACTTGTAGGTGTCTATTCATCCACAGCAGGCAAAGTGTTTGACACAGAGGTATAATTTTCTCAGGTTTCAACATCAGGCCCTTATCTACACAGCGTTCTATGCAGATGACAGGTTGACAAATACTGCGCCAATCTTTGTTTATTCTGATAGCCAGCCTCAATGTGAATTGTGAAAGTCAGAACTTGGTTGCAGCAACTATATTTTGGCCAGAAGCCTGCCTGTTCAGCAGAGATAGCTGGCTCAATAAAAGGGAATATTCTTTTGAGGATGATGCAATCAAGAAGTTTACAGATCATGCACAGCACAACAATCAGCCTATAGCTTACTACTTCATCAGTTGGCTTTTCATGCTTTGCAATGGTAATGATGATTGCCTCACAGCTTATTTCAGGGATCTGTACCGTCCATAAGACTCACAGACTCCAAGGTCACAAGGAACCAATACGAATTCACTGGTTCCCAACCAGCAGATTGCAATCTACTCCTAAATGACACTTGCCATTGAAATCTATGAGCACTGTGCCATCTGCTGTTGAAAAAAGTCAGAGACCACTCTAGTCTGAGATCCTGCACAATGCAGGTCAAAGAACCTCATCCACCTCCTCCTTACAGTAGCAGAGTACAAAGCTGCTAGCCAAAGCCCTCTGGAGTCAAGGAGAAATTCTAGTGGAATACCATAAGGGCTTGCAGACTTCCCTTTTTTTCCAAACATAGCAAATCCTTTTTACTTTATCAGTACTGACAGTGGAAGGCTGTCCTTGAAGGACTGATACACTTGTCCTGAAGAGCTGTTGATGCATTTCTCATGTCTATCAAGTGGTCCTTTCTTCACCAATATGAAAGCTATTGAGATTATCCAGATTTTGGGTGGATGCATGTCAGTGCAGCAGCATGCAGGCTCAATGGCTTGAACATGTAAAATCAAGTTTTGCACACAGTCAAGCCAGTGATATCTTGCTGCATCAAAAGGGCGTAGCAGGACTGTTGCAGTGAAAAAGCTCCTGGTCTGACTGTATTGCTGGAAGATCTGCTGTTTTTTGCTCATCTAGCAAGGAGTGTGTTTTTCCCCAAAACCTGTGGGAAACGTTGTTCTTTCCTGCTATTATCAGGAGACCTACAATCTGTTGGTAGCATTCTGACTTGCTGGAGATCTTGTGACAGTTTTCTCAATATATTTGTAGATATCCCAATTGGCTTTAGCGTAATTCTGTTGTGGCACCAGTTTTGGAAAAAAATACAGGGATTTCAATACCCACATACTTTACAGGCCTGAACTCGCTGTTCAGAAATGCAAGGAATACGTCAGATGGTATGATAAGGGTCTTTCCACTTTTGTCTTAAAACACCAATGTTAGGTCTGGATTGTACCCACAATGTCACTGGCTTGAATGGAATGGGGATCATTGGTTTAGTTAGTAAATAAATTGCAATCTTTTGCAGATATCTAGTCCATGATAGCTTTGCCATCAACTTCACTTGTTTTATAGCTCCACTGCGTGATGACTATTGAAATCACCTTCACAGAATAGGGTGATGGAATGGGGTGCTAAGTAGCACTGGTCTTGGCCATTTTGTACTAGGGGCTTTATAGACAGTAATGTGGCATTCCTCTACTTTGGTACTTGTGGTAGATGTAGTCTCTCATCTTGGTGGTGGAATAAAGTTAAAAATCTGTACTGGTGCTCTTGATGTACACTGGCCAGCCATATTTCAGACGACGGCGGCTAGCTGTTAGGTTATGGCACTGCCTAGCCTGTCATCATTGCTAACATTGGTCTGTTGCAACATATGGACATCAATGTTGATAATCTTTAGCAGGTTACCAAGGTACTTGCATTTTTGCCCATTAGAGTCCTTTAAGCTACATGATTCTTGTTCCAGGGCCTACTTCGGCATGTTATACGGCCCTCAGACAGAACTTCAGGATTTGTTTAGTAGCTGCTCTGATGACTGGGACATCATCTCGTCACCTAGCTGATGGCATTTGCTGCCATCTTCCACGCTCGTGAAGCTAAGGGAACCCTGTGGTGTGCGCGCAATACTGTTTTTCTCTCTGTTCTCTGTACTAGAAAAGTTGTCAAGGATTATAATGAATTTTGATATCAAAGTTGTCTAAAAGTGTTGCCCATTTCAAGATACAGTTAAAAATTTAACACAAGGAAAAATGTTTTAACCAGATTTCTCAGAAAGTCATATTCTGTCATTCCACTGAGTCTACCATAGTCCTAAACCATCTCTCAGTGAAACAGGAGTGGTAATTATGGCCAAGTTCCAGAAATACTTCCAAGACAATAAGCTACAATGAAACTAAGAACAGACTTAGAAAGGAAGCATACCATATTTTAAGCTGTTTTCTTATCAACTATCACTCTTCACCTGAGATACTGTTAGGTTTCTCTAAACATGCTCTCCAGTATTTTATGATCAGACTGGTCAAACACAATTAGCTCAACAACTCAGGCAAGAATAATTTGCCCTGCAAATAGTGTAGTGGCTAGCACCTCTGCTTAACATGCAGAAGGTCCTGGGTTCAATTCCCAGGGGGTTGGACTTGATGATCTCACGAGGTCCCTTCCAGCCCTATGATTTGATTGATTGATTGAATTTTTCCCCTTGAGTGCAATTATCTCCACTTTGGCTCAGGAGAGAAAGCTTACCAGCTGTTCCTATCAATGAGATTTAAAGATCTCCCAACATTGTACAAGTGATCTGCCTTATTTTTTTTTTTTTTTTAAGGGACAAGTGAGCACAATTCTTCTTGGGAATCAGCAACAAGTAACCTAAATTGTTCTTAAAAGACTAACAAAATGTATTTATTGCATGAGTTTTCGTATGAGTGAATCCCACTTCACCAAATGCTTAGAAGATGGGGGAAACTTACAAAATGGGGAGAAAATAAATGCAGGGAAGTGTAAATCATGGGATTAGGTCACACTAACAGCAAATCAAAGCAGTTATTAAGATTCAAACACTGGGGAACAGCATAGAGAAGGAGATGAGGTCAAATCACCTTTTGTAATGAGAAAAAAATCCAAAGTCCTTATTTAGCCCTGAGGAAACACAGACAAATTTGCGAATTTGGACACAAGTCTGACATCAGAAATCACAATGTTCAAAAACCAGCAGGTGAGCACTTCAATCTTCCTGTTATCTCCATTGACAAATCTACTAAATGCTGTACTCAGACAGATGAATAACAGGTCAAGGCTTCAAACAGAATCAGCAGTTAGAATTAATCTGCAAATTTGACTGTTTCTCCTCAGGGCTAAATAAGGACTTCGGATTTTTTTTTCTCATTACAAAAGGTGATTTTGACCTCATCTCCTTCTCTATGCTGTTCCCCAGTGTTTGAATCTTAATAACTGCTTTGATTTGCTGTTACAGTGTGATCTTCTCCCATGACTTACAACTTCCTGCATTTATCTTCCTCCCATTCCGCAAGCTCATCCATCTTCTAAGCATCTGACGAAGTGGAATTTTCTCCCATGAAAGCTCATGCAATAAATAAATGTATTAGTCTTTAAGTGCCATGGGACTCCTTGTTTGCTGAACTGGACTAACACAGCTACCTCTTGGGAGTGTTTAAATTGTTCCACTCCTGTTCTAGGATCTAGCCTGTTTAGCACCATGGTATTCAAAGTCTGAACTATAGAAGCCTTTGGTGTTTCCCCTATTCCTCACTCTAGCCCCCTCCCTTTTTTTGCTGCATGACAAAGAATGAATAAATTCTCAGATCACGCAAGGTTTCGACTGAATCTTCCATCCCACTTCTTTCATTTCTTTTCCATAAAATCTGGTTTAAACCTGCATTTATATTAGGAATGATGACTAGATCTTCTGAAGACACCTAAACTTTGTGAAAACAGCATAAGTGTTTTGATCATACTTCAAGACCCTTGGATGATGGATGTAGCATAAAGAACCTAGACAGACGGTAAATTCAGTTTGTAGAGTCCACTCCTAGAAGTAGTAAAAAGCTGAAATATCTTGAAAAGCAGCCTTTCAATTAGCCATTTTGCCTTTTTATCCAGACTGAGGTCTGGGCGCCACTCTGAACAACTGGTCAGCAAATCCCTTCAACTGGAAGTTCAAGATGCAATATTAGAGTGTTCTTGACCACTGTGGAACATTTATTAGTATTGATCATACTTTGTTTCATTCTCTATGACAGATAAAATCTGGAAGATATAGCTAATACTTTTAATAGCATCACTGTCAAGGATTCCAAACTTCTCTGAAGTAGAGCATATTTGGAATTCTTCTGACAAATGTGGCTATCAGGAAGACACCAAACTTCTCTACGATTTCACTGAAGACTCAGAGCAGATGATTTATTCTCACAAATATGTGGTCATTGCTGACTACCTCAAGCTCACTACTCAAAGTTGTGTGCCTTTTACTGAAAGTTTCACATCAGTAAGATTCTTCTTTTCAGAATAGGATGACTGATTCTTGGTGAAGACTGAGTGCTTCTCATCAGTTGACAAACACAATCAGGAGTATAGTTAGGAAACTTATATGAACACATATCCATGTCAACAGTCTACACTGAACAAATACTTTCCTATAAGGTTCAGTCTTCTTCAGTTCTGCAACACTGAGCATATAGGCTACTAACAAACTTCGCACCTTTTGTCCAAAAAGGCTATCATCTCTGCCACAGTGTCTTCCATCCACCATCCTCTACTCTAATACTGTAAAACATGTGAATGGCTTGCAAAGTTGCCATTGTTAATTTTCAATTTTATCTAACAATTAAAAATGGAAACGCTGAAAACCTGCGCATGACAGAAAAAGAATATAACTTGGGCCTTATAGGCCAGCTAACTACTTCAGGAGAGTATCATATAATTATGCTATCCCAGAATGATGGATGTATTTTGTAGTGTTGGAAGCAAGCAGAAGTAAGATATTTTTAAAAAGGCTTCACTTATTTCCTATGGTAAATGCTCTTTCATGGGCTGAGCTTTCCTTTAAAATGACTTGGCTTTTTTATTTTTCCTACAAGTCACTTGAATTAAATCACAGCAGTGGAGATTCTCAGACTAAGGGTGAAATATTTCTTAACTGTAATTATGAAACTGTCATATTTCAATACTACAAAATCCTAAAAAGGCAGAACAGAATCCCTTTTTCTTAATGGAAAAGCTACATATATACTGTATAAGTTGGGATATCTATATAAGAATGGGCTGTAACACAATTACTGTAGAAACTGAACTTACAATCATAAACAGATCTACAGCAATTTACAAAATCTGTGAATAATGGAAACAAAAATGATTGCTGCTCTATAAGAAGATTTATTTTATTTCACAAAGCATCATTAGATAGTATACTAATACAGGTCTTAAGCTGTGGTCCACAGACTAGTGTTATCAGACTGCTGTCTACTTCTTCCCATTTGCTAAAACACTTTTAAAAAAGCTAAAAGCACATTACCTTCTCTTTAGCACTCTCCCTATAAGAAACTACAATAGTGGTCACAGGCTTGCTATGTTATCATGAAAGGGGTGCAAGATGGTATATGTAAAATTTTGAATGGTGTAGGAGGTGTCCACAAGACGCACAATGACAAATAAGTGATTTTTCTTTGAAAATAAGTATATACTGTCATGTACTAGTTCAGAACAATTTAAGCCTATAGTTATACTTTGACCCACAGTCCTCCTCACCAAGTGGTAAGAGGGCCTCACACGCAGTTTACATTTAGAAATCCTTAATTACAATTTCAAGGCAAGTAAAAATTAAACTGTTCCAGAACTGAAACATGGCTTTTATTAAGATATAAAAACCCATTTAAGCTCACACTATATCACCGAAAAAAGTATGAAATTCACATGAAGTCAGACACAGCTGTCAGCAAAAACACAAGCTGATTCACGATAGTGTGAAGCAGTGGCATACTGAGGAGGTGGTGGGGGAAAGGCCATGTCCCCAGGTGCCAACCTGGTGAGCCCTCACCAAACTCTGCTCCGATGGACTGCTGCCTAATAGTCACTCACAGCTGAGTTGAGTGAATGTTGGCTGGAAATAAGGACTGACCTGGATTCACTGAAACCGGCTGCTGTCAAGTGAGATGCAGCTGCCTCTCAGACTTCCCGCTGAAGCAGCTGAGGCTGAAAAACTGCCTCCAGCCTTGAAGAAATTAGGGAAGGCAAGGCTAGGGCGCTGCAACCCCTCACCCCAACCCTCTGGTCCCTTAGAGCTGCACACAGGGGACCTGAGCCTGGTCACAGCCACGGCTTCCAAGTTCCCTGACCTACCTGGCTGGGACAGGGGATTCCCTCAGCATTGCAATGGGATAAGGAAGGGAGGGTGGGAGCCAGAACTCAGAGCTGGGAGGAGTGGGTTGGAGAGACTAAGGACTGACTAGAGCCTGCTTGGGTGGGGGGTTCCCCCCCAAGTCTCCTGTGGCAGGGGCTGAAACTGAAAATGCTTCCTCCACCTCTGAAGAAGCCAGGGTGGAGGGGCAAGGCTGAAGGCTGCAACCACCCCCTCCCCTCCCCACCCCTAGCTGCCTTGCAGGAAGGGGGGGGGGGAGCATTTCCTGACTCCTCAGATGTTATTCTGCATTTTAAGAAAACTACAAACCAATAAAAGCAGGACAAACACTTATTTGCCAGGTGGGACTAACACCACCTCCCATGCAAAAATACAGAACAAAGCTGGCTCTGCAAGGCTCACTTTCCTGAGCGGTGGGCACTCAGTCTGAGCACAGTGCTCTGGACATGGGCGGGGCAACACGCACACAGAGCCACACCTGCATTTATATCTCCAAATGCTCCCTCACCACCCCCCGGGCAGCTGGGAGTAAGCACTGGGACACCTCCTGCCCTGTACAGTCATGTGCGCAACACGTATGCTTGGTCCTCGGGCACTGGAGACCTTCTGTATGTCCCCGGCATGACGCTTTTCTGTCACAATGCTAGACTGCATTAAACAGACTTACACAATAAGCAAAACCACCAAGGAGTGCAGTAAATGCTAATAGCTGATATACTGAAAAAGTAATGTAATCACTTAAAAATTACAATTTGATAGCACCTATGAAAGCTTGAAGGGGGAGAAGAAAAATATACTTACGATATGGTATCAAGGCTCTCGCTTTCTTTAAATATGAAGATGCAAGTCATCCCAAAATAAAATGAGAGAGAAACATTAGTGTGCCAGAACATTTAAAGAAAAACTGTACTTTCTTAATTCAGTTTTGCAGATGAATTACACTGAAGGCCAACTTTTCCATTTTTACATAGTAAAAAGTATACAGCCTTTTATGATTTTCTGCAAAAACTGAAGTGCTCACAAAGTGCTGATAACAATACCAGAAGGTTGACATAAAGACAACCCTGGTATTTATTTGAAGGAAAGGGGTCAATTAAAGATGATTCAGATTTGACAGACTGGTCTCTGGGATGCCATACAAAACCTTGATTTTTGAATGTTTGAAGCTCCTAGAATTTTAAGAGCTGTGGTTCCAAAAATCAACATTTTGGGCTAATTTGGCAAAATCCTCTGACTAGCCAAATTTCCTCAAGTTTGATTGTTACATGAAGATATGCAAAGCAGTTTTCATCAACTGAATCCATCAAAAGTGACTGGGGAAAGGGGTAGATGGGAAGAAGAGAAATTGAAATTTCAATTCAAGACATAGATAAGATTGACTCAGTACTGACTTTTTCCTATGTTTTCTCAGGTAACAAACACACAAACAGATCATTTCTGATATTCTAACTCACCATATTGAGAAATAAAACAATTCAACATATTGTTATATCAATGCTGCAGTTTGTTCAGAGCACTCCAAAAAGAAGAAGAGTTTGAACGGCACACCTGAAAGATTCCGTGCCACAGAGCAGATGCTGCAAATCATTTTGGCAATTCAATAAAGAGACTGTCTAACCAGTATAAAAAGTTAAAAGAGCATTTGGTAAAGAAACCAATATACCATCACAAATGAAAATGAGAGAGGCAGTATCACTGCAGACAGGGCAGCTTGAGCTCAACAGCATTTTAAAAACTTAAAATCTGGGCATTAAGAAAAGAATAAGTCTTCCACCTAGTTAGAGAGACACAGGAATTATTATAGATGAAACCATGTGTCCCTTCTAGTCTGGTGTCTTGCACCTGACAGTTGCTAGGATCTGAAGTTTCAAAAGAGAAGGTGGAAAAGGCACATTGCCAATTGTATATTGCTGTAAATGGAGGACTGAGGAGGAATTTCCTCCTAGTCATTTCTGAGCAGTCAAGCTTTTGCCCTTGATTGTGTTTTGATTACTGTGTTATTAGCATCAGGGAAGTGACTCCATAGTTGAGGATGAGAAATCCATTCTTTTTCTGACCCCATTTAAAATCTCTTAAAGCTGCACTGGGACAGAAAACCCGCATGTTAACATCTCAGACCAAAGCTGAAATTTCTTACAGGAAGCTGGAAGTAAACTGCTCCAGTTGTTTTTGAGTTATAGGGCTCTGAGAAGTTAGTGTTTGACTTTTAACAAAGTATCTAACTTTGAGAAGCCATAACTCAAAAACTGCTGCTTTTTTAGGTTCAAACATCCCATGCATTTAGGCTACTTCTATAATGACGACGGCAAATCCGCCACTGTCAGTGCGCTCTTCCGGGTTCGATTGAGCAGTCTGTCAAGATGTGCTCAATTGATCTCCAGCTCAACCTTGTAACTCAAGTCCTGTAACTGGAGTAGTGCTAAGTTGACCAGACAGTATTTCCAGCCAACTTAGCGCACCATGAACAGGGAGGTAAGTGGGCGTTAGTAAGATGATGGGAGATACGCAAGGTATTTTATGTACCTTGCGTATCTCCCATCAACTACCACCGAAAAATGCAGCGAGCGTAGACTAGGGCTTAGTCCTCCGAAGTGCATAGGCTAGTTTTTACACAGTTTATAAATTCACTTTACTAAAAACATTTTGTTTCATGCACATAAGCAGGCAACTCAAATCTCCCTCTATGCAAGTCTTCTGAAATACGCATACTTTAACTGACTTCACAACGAGGTACCAGAAATCATTATGTGGAAATTCTTCTAATTCCAGTTAGTTAAGATCTCTTCTATAATAACCCAGAGGTTTCCCGTGAAAGTGAAGCTTCTTTAACAGAAAACTTCTCAGCACTTTGGGTTGTGCAGATAACCTTCAGAATATAAGATGATACAGTACTGGCTGGAACAAAATATAACAACAGCATCAGAACAGATGTATACATTTCCCCAAGTTCATTTCAATGGGGTAGTAAACCAAAGTCTAATGTTGGTATTTAAGTTACCAGTTCATCAATATCATTAATATGCTTATCCAGAGTGCCTGGTTTAATTTGGGAAGGCCATCCAGAAGGAATGAAGTTGTGATTGCAAATATCAAATATGCAAACATTCTGAGTTTGGTAATTCTGGTCTTTGCCAAAAAGATTTCCTCCTCCTCCCCGCTCTACTCCTCCCCCCTCCTGCCTCACCCACACTGTGAGAACAGTGTTGATAAAAACAAGGATGCTCTGGTTTGACAGTGGCAGCAGTCTTGAACCCTAAAGATTCTCTCTGTTTAGGAAGAGGGGAGATATTTGCATTTGGCTCCACATTCTCTGGGCCAGTTGAGGGAGATGGACGACTAGTGTGCCAGAAAAGGAACCCCACAGTCCTAGTGAGACTCCTGGATGCATTAAGGGTGCTTGACGCATATAATTTGTAACACATATACAGAGAGAAGGAAACTACATCTAGAGATGGAGTGAGAGTCACCTTTTCATCTTGCTCCAGAAAGGAGTCCTACAGCAGAGGAACAATTTTTCTCTACAGTGCTATGCCTAACATGGACTACCATTAAAGCATGTAAAGAAAAGGCAAACTCCACCTATGGGACTCCACCCTGGCAGAAGTGGGCAGGCAATAAGAGAAATCCGGTCCTTGCTCAGACATGATGCACTACATCTCATGAACATCTACATACCGCAGGTGAAGACCACCCTTGCTTCCTCACTATTTGGGAAGATTCCCTCAAGGTCCTAACTCCTACACTTCATCTGTCAAATGCCGCCATCAAGGGCCCCAACTGTTTTTGTAAGCTTGTTATAAAGAAAAATGTTAGTAAACATGAATAAATCCCATATTTTTTTGAACCAGGTTTTAAGATCAGTGATTCAATTATTCTTTAAAGCACAAGACTTAAGTATAACCATGCAAAAAGGCAGCTATCATGAAAGTCTCCTTTCTGAAATGCCAAGCCACACAAAATCCATGTTTCTACATTTACCTATTTAGTTTCTGCTTCTTCATTAATCCACACAACAAAAAGAAAAATCAATATTATGTATCAGTATGAAGATTGTGAATTTATTCATTTTGAAAAACTTGCACAACAACATCCCTTGGCTTTGGGTAATCCCAATCATGCACACAACATTTAGACCACTGTAAGCCAGGTGAACATGATCTCATGAACAATTAAAGCTAGGTCCAGTGTCACCTCAGAAAGCCTAGAATCCTTGAGAGCTTTACTTTTAGCCTTGACTATTAATGAGATATCCTGCTTATCTTTTATCTGCTGTTTTAGACCAGCAGTGTATGAAAAGCTTCAAATCTGGTTCTACTGAACCACTTCTATTATGGGTTTCTACCGTGGGCTTTTGAATTTTGAAGAAAAAGGGTAATTTGAGAACTATAGCCTGACTTTGAATGTTACAAATAATACAATAGACCCTCAAAGTTAACACTCTGGGAACAGAGACTGTTCATAATTTTGAAATATTCATAATTCTGAACAAAATGTTCTGGTTGCTCTTTCAAAAGTTTACATTGATTTTAAAACACTGCTATGCAGAAGAAAAATGTGGCTTTTCCTTTTTAGTAGTAAACGTTTAACATAGTACTTTACTGCATCATGTGTGCGCGCATGTGCATGCTTGCCTGATTGTGTACATCTGGTTTACAAATGAGGTGTGTGGCTGACTCATCAGTTAGTAACCTTGGTGTTTGTAGTGCTGCAGTTCTACTGGAACACAGAGATGGATAAACGGGCAGAGTTCAAGCCTGGAACATAACTGCAGGTCACAGACATTATACAAATAAAGGTACTTTTCATAAGAAACAAAAAGTATTTTCTAATTTACTTATAATGGTTAATGAGAAACTGAGCCTTCACTTATCAACTTCTCTATTTAAACATATGTACATACCAAGATACTAAAAATTTTAGTTTTTTTTTTCCAATCCAAGATCTGATTGCATAAAGTAGGATATTAACTGTAGCTTCAAAATACAATATTGACTAATATCTAGCTTGGGCAAAGGAGGAAAAGATGTTCTGTTGAACACCAAGCCCTAGTCTACACCAGAGTGCTTTTCAGCACAGCAGCTGACCACCAGTTATGCAAGGAACGTAAAATTCCTTGTATAACTGCCGGCAACTTTGTCAGCTGCTGGTACGCATCAGGGAAAAGCCGACTGCAGATCCCTTGTGGTCAGCTTTCCCTTACGCCCCCTGACCCCCAGGACTTCCAAGGCCACTGCCAGGACCAGCGCAATGAGTTCAGAATTGCTGTGAACTGCTCCCAGAATGCCAAGCTGATGATGGCAAATTTGCTGCCGACAGTATAGACATATCTTTGTTGGAGCTTACATTCAACCTTCTCTCTACTTCTACCTGCTAATTTATTTATTTATTTATTTATTTATTTTTAAGTTCTACAGTGTGCCAGTCCAGATAGTGCATAAGAGAGACCCCAAGCAGCAAAGGGACTCAAAAAATAAAATCCTTAGAACTTCTCACTTATAGATGTGTAGGCTTAGTTGAAAGTGATGGATTTTATGTTTCCAATACGGTAATGAATGTGGTAGAGTTTAAATGTATTCTCAGACAAGTTCTGGAAGTAACAAACCTTCCTGCCCCTCCTCCACCCCTATGAGGAAGAGGAGAAATGTAAAATTCCTGACTAAAACTATATCATGAACAAGGTGTTATCTCCAGGCTGGCATGAAGGGACTTCAAAAAAGGTTTTTAAAAAAATAAACAAACCTATCCTTAACTTAACTTATCCCAAACACTATATAAAACAGGATAAGTAAAGGTCAGTTCAGGAACAGGTATAGGGTAAACACCAGAGCATTTCTCGAGTTGCCACCATCCCCAGAAAATACTATCTGAAAACTAGCAAAGTACAGATGTTTTCCACAGCTCCAAAAATGGAGCAAAGGCATTTCCCTTTTGAAGCAGAAGGCACCCATACTCTTAAGGAAGAGATTCCCTAGCTACTATGCAGCAGTAGTCTTCCTTAAAGCACTGAGTCAATCAGAGGGTTGTAGAATCCATAAAGGCTTGCGTTGAAATGTAAATCTGGTTAAAATGTTCTTTCAGGTAGCCGGGCAATAATTTCCACACAACTTGAGTAGAGTATAGCTTCATTTATTTCAGAGGGACTGACACAACAACAGTAGGGAAAACCATCTGAGATGTTGATGTGAGATTATATGAAAATAATGAGTTATAACAACCGCCTTATTTTTGATTGAACGTCCATGAAGAGGTGGAATCTGAATGACCTATCTGACTAAGTTAAGGGGAAACAAACATACTCACCTGTATTAAGAAGGTTCCTCATCCTTAAAAGTTCAAAAAGTAGACCTCTGAAAGTGTTAAGAATTAAAGTCCAAAAGAACTGAAAAAGGGGTAGGGGAAATGCTATTAAGTTTTTGCTTCCATTGATCCACAGCTTCAAATACATCTTGATATGGGACATACTTTGCTACAAAAGAGTGCAAAAATCAGTAGACTGAAGCTGCAGTGATCCAAAAAATTCAGGACTGCTAATAATTATGGCAATATTTACTTTTTTGCAATTCTCTTTCACTGCACTGTCTCTCCTTCCGCAAAAGAAAAAAAATTCAGATCAGAGCTCACATTGCTTTTTAGATGCGAGTGAATTCAGTACTCATAGAAGATTCATTCCCTAGAGACTATGAGATAAGTAAAGGCATTCAAACTAAATGCAGCAAGAGCAGCAGTAATGCAAGTTTCCAGATGTTCCCACAATAATGTGCCTAAACTCTGACATGGAGCAATCAACTAAAGGAGCTACAAAGCAGTTTAGCCTTCATTCGGTTCTTGGCTTTTCAGGCTGTCAAATGCAGTGGTAATTTTTGATGAGGCCATTTGTCTCTTGTGAACTGGAATAGAGTCAAGAAGGACAGAAGAGTGATCCTACCTATCAAGTGGTACCTTCCAAGTCAGATCCCAAACGATTTAGAAAAATGAGCAAGAAAAAACTGAATTATAAACTGCATAGCTCTGATTTATTATTAGAATTATAAAGTTAGTGGATGAAAGATACACACAAATATTGGGATTTCAATAAGGCATTTGAGACAGAATCAACACCCCACTTTCGAAAGTGGCATGAATATAGTCATGCAAAGAAAAGAGTACAAAGTCTGAAACAGGAGGAGGACATGATGAGGAAGCATCTATAAAACACCTAATTTAGACATGGTCATATTTTACATCATTATTACTGGAAAAAGTTAACACCATAATAAAGTCTGCATATAATAAAGCATGAAGATCTGATCACCAAAGGAGCATAACAGAAACAACTTTGTAAGAGATTAGAAACATGGACAGAAAAGAAGATTAATTTGGGGTAAATGCAAATTAATGTTCAGGATTGGGTGGAATGGAACTGAGAACAAATACTGAAGGGGAGAAAAATCTGGCAACAATTCTGCAAAGGGCTGAGCACAGGACAACAAATGAGATGCAAAAAGTTTTATTCTACACAGGCAAAGGTGTCACATAGCAGTAAAGCAACTGTCATCTACATAGTTTTGATGCAACCACACCCAGAACACTGTACTCTCAGTTCAGAATGCTTCACTACCGATAAATTCAAGGAAGTCCAAAGAACTGTAACCAAAATAATCTAAGATTTCCAGACAAGGACATACAAAAAGAGACAGATATCCATAGGTACATTAAGAAGTGACTGGAGGCTTTTGGGGGGAGAGAAGGACAGCAGAAGAAATGTAATAGTGAGAAAAGATAGTAAGTCTTCAATACTTGGAGTCTAGACTTGAAGAAGCAAAAGAAATAACTTAGCATGCTACATAGGTGACATAATCATGACCAATGGGCTGCAATTCAAATGTGAATTACAACCAAATATCAGGGAGGAAAAATTTTCTGACAGCAAGATCTACTTTGCTGTCCAATTATCTCCAATACCAAAGGAATAGAAGCTGCTCTTCTGAGACATTTGAAGCTAGAGTGAACAAAAGACTAAAGTATATTGCAGAAAACAACTCTGGGATAGCAGGGAGACTTCCTAAGTCACCTAAAAGGGATTTTCCATCTTTAACTTTTGCAAGTCTATTATATAAATTGAGCACCTTCTATTTAATATTCTTGTGATCTACTGTTAACAGTTTTTTGTAGTTACCATCATGCATTCAAAAGCCATACATAATAGCAGATGAGATGGAGGCTGGCTGCAGTTAAAAGTGAAAAGACTTGTTTTTCTGCGGTGTTTAAACTTTTCTTTAACTACAGATTGCTGATCATACTTTGCCCTTCAAGTTGAAAACAGGGAGGTTTGCACTAAGAATTCTATTTTTATTTAAGATAGTCTGCTACTGAACAAAGAATTAGGTTCAAAAAGTAAGCAAAGGAACTTTATATATGATTATCTTTGGGCCTGTCTTATACATTGAGCTATTCAAGAACAGCTACTGTACTTTTAATTCAGTTTAAGGTGTGAATTTAACTTTCAAGTGTTGACATGCCCTTAAAATTTGCTCTCAACGACCATAACCTTTAAAGAGGTTGAAGAAAGGACTGACACTTGATATTTATCTTGGGAAAGTACAAAAGATCTGAACCATGAGTGTTCTTGTGCCTTCTCACTCGGTCATGAGCATACCTCACTAAGGGCTTGTTACGCTTGAAACACTACAGTTGAAGCTCTGTTACTGTAATGCTTCAGTGTAAGCGCTACCTATGCCAACCGAAGGGGTTCTCCCGTTGACATAGGTAATCCATCTTCTCTAGAGGCAGAAGCTAGGTTGATGGAAGAATCCTTCTGCTGATCTAGTGCTGTTTATGCTGGGAGCTAGGTCAATTTAATCACATGACCCAGGGACATGAATTTTTCACGCCCCTAAATGATGCAACTGTGCTGTCCTAACTTCTCAGTGCAGACTAAGCTTAAGTCCAAGCCCTCTCTCCTCCACATCCGAAGTAACACACATCTCATTCCAAGCTGGCTCCAAAGTTCACTTCATTTAGACTTTTTCCAGTATTCAGGATGTTTTAACTGAAGATTTTGGTGATGAGATTTGAATTTTAAAAAATATGCTAACATACAAATGCTAAATCTGGAACTATGGTGGAAACAAACTTTGACTAATAGGACATTTTACCATATGACAGAGTGTTTGCTTACTTTAACCCAGAATTTACCAACTATCGAGTTTGAAGAACTGCACCGTATGTGTCATAATGCTGCACATTTGAAGATCAAACTTCTGTCTCAACAATTAGGCATGAAAACTTGGTGACACATTTGAGTGTGTTCTCTCCATCAAGAATAAGTGGTTGATATAACACAATTTTTATATACACTAGTAGCATTGCTATTTATAAAAGCTACAATGAAAGCAATATTTATGCACTATTAATAGTTTTATCATGAATCTAGATTAAAAGCATGTTCTTTCTTGCTTGTAGTTTTTAGGGTTTTTATTGCCATCCTAATTCTTTTCCCTTAACAGAGGCTTTCATGTGCTGTTTCATGAAGAGCCAAAGGAAGAGGGGCAGAGAAACAGTACTCTTTCTGGCACCTATTAAAGATGTCAACTGGCAGACTATTACCTCTTTAGGTTTTTTCCCCCCTAAATAAACACACACGTGCGTGCATTCATGCACACACATACAGGTCTGCCAGCCAGTTCAGAGCTAAGAAGGGTTTTGTTAACAGAACACTGTCTAACTTTAGAATGCTGATCCTTTGAAACCAAAAGTCAATAACCAAAGCACCTGCCAGTTCAGTTTTGACACATGGGGAGAAAAAAAAGCCCACCTATACACTTTATAAAACACCTTTGATAGAATTTTTCCTCAATTAGTTCATTCACAGACAGAAATGAAAATGGCTATAAATAGTTAACAGCTCAGGGCAAGAACTCATCTAATACTTAGACATGCCTTTGTGCAATTGTTTTTCATTCAGCAAACACCAGTTTTATACACCAGAATTAAACAAGAGGACCATCAGAGGTTTTCTTATGAATTCCATTCTTGGATGGAAAGGTTTAGTACAGGAAAAATAACTTGTAACCACAGAGGCTGTAAGAAATACTCTATCGAAAACAGCAAGATTCCTTTCCCTGTAACATCCATCTCAGATGGCTGCAGCATACTAATTCCATTATAAATTAAGAGAGAAAGCACTTTTATTCCAAATCTCCATTCTGAATGGCTTATATCAGAAGAACATTGTTGATCTCATCACAGTGAATCCACTGCCTCAAATTAGCTTGCTAACCCCAGCAAAAGAGGAGGGTAAAAAGAGAAAACGATCTTCCCCAGAGCCATGAGAATCTATTATTACCCATCACAGCTGTATCAAGAAGAAAGAAAAAAACCTTTTTAAACAAACTTTTTGGAGGTAAAAAAGGGAAAAACCTGCTAGAAAACAAGCAGTAAACTGGTAATCTCTGGTGCGGAAGAAACAGGTCTCACACTAGAAACATGTAGGACGCAGGACAAAACATAGCACATGGGAAAAGCATCAGGGGTTACTGAGAGTTACAGTGAAGTCAAGAGAATAAACAAGAAGATCGAATCATTGATAACTGCTGGGGTGCGGGCAGGACGTAAAATTACATAATCAGACAACTAGCCAATTCCAACCTGATGAAATAAAATTAGTCTCAAATAGGCAGCCAGAGGCTATCCCATCTCAAGCATACTGAAGCAGGCTCTTCAAAACTCCATAGCAACTAGAGGAGAGAGAACACAAGCAAAGAAAGAGGTTCTCAACCTTTTGCAGGTCATGACACAGCTGGTGGCATGTGACAACCTTGCAGGACACACCAGCCCAGCCTCCCCAGCTCTCCGTGCCATGCTCACCACTATGTGGCAACACAGTAACATGTCCCAACACAGTGGTTGAGAATCACTGCCCTAAAGACCCATTATCAGGTGGATACTCTCTCTCCACTGAATTTCTGAAATGGACTTCCTATCACACACAACTTACACGTTATTTTCAGGTAGCACAAAAGGAGCGCAACTAAAACCTATTAAAGCAACAGACACCACTTGTCAACCAGCCACTATGATATACATACCAGAAGATAGGTCACACAAGCTTAGTATTTGGAATAGCTTTGAAGTTAACATTAAAACCCCAATCCAGCAAGCACATATTTCTTAACTTTACTTACATGGATAAAGTTAAACATGTACATATTCACAAAATAGTAGCCTAAAAAACACTAAGGACTGATAAAAAACAAACAAGGAGTCCTGTGGCACTTGTAGTCAACTGAAACTATCAGACAGGGCCTCAGAGTGGTTAGCTCACTACAAAAAAAATAATTTTCCCTCGGTGAACATTCTCACCTTCTCATCAATTGCTGTTAATGGGCCACATCCACAGTTTTAATCAAAGCATTTTTTGTTTTGCTGAAATAGACTAACAGGGTTATCCCTGTGGAACTGTTTCAGTTGACCTCATTAATCCTTTAGATCAGTAGCTTTTAACTGTTGTGCCAGGACACATTACTATGTCACCACACAGTGGTGTGCTGCTGAGTGCCAGGGAGATGTCTGGATTCTGGCTGGAAGAGGTGGGCTCATGTATCCTGCAGGTGGGGTGCTGCGACCTGCAAAAAGTTGAGAACCACTGTACCAGATAACAATGTGACTCAACCCTTCTTTGCATGTGTAAATATACCTAATATACTGCAGTTTTCACTTCATGCATCTGCATAAGTGGGTTATAGCCCCCAAAAGTTTATGGCTTAATAAAATTGTTAGACTTTAAGAGTGCTACTGGACTCCTTGTTTGTCCTAGTAGAAAGTTACCTATATGTACGAAATTGCAACAGCAACTTTCCTATTATTGATTTTAATGTTTATTATATTTAAGCATTTGCATAAAATGTGAACAATGTTGCTTCATAACTGAATAACTAAAAATAGTTGTTTCATAATTATAAATTTGCTATTTCTAATTTATAATCATACCATAGTTCTTCCCCAAGTTCCAGCTTAGTTGCATGGAACCAGGAAGCTGAGCCAGATTTTCTTTTTAAATTGCAGAGAAAAAAAGACTTTGCATCTCAGGAAACCTTAAATGCACACAATATAAAAAGCACGCATATTAACTCACTTGAAAGTTAAAATTACAATTACAGTTGTGTTTGAAAACCAGTAAAGTGTATTGTGTACACTTAAAATTATCAACCATGTTTGAAAAGGTTCAAAATGCTAATACAAAGATGAGTGATTGGACAAGTTTCTAAAGATTTCATTTTCACATGAAGCGGGGAAGCAAAACAATTGAACTGCAGGTTACAGCATTCAAAACCATCTTTAAAAACGATTACTCACAGACAGTTTATAGAAGATTTAGAATTGTGACACTTACACATGATAAAAACAGATTACATTACCTTTTTATGTTTTAAGCCACGATAGTGAGACTGTAGGCTTATTGCACTCATACATGGAACTTTACAGACCTAAAGAAATTAATTACAAATTAGTTTTCAGTTATGTTATAGGTAACTTTGGAACAAAAACACTGTGAGCACAGCAAATAAATCTGCAGTTTATGACCTAAACTGTTTTATTTTATTTTACTATTTAAGAAACTTGTGAAGGCTTATTATAAAAAACCTTGTATAAGAAATTTAAAAACAGACAAAAAAACAAAATATAATCCAATCATATCTAGCCTACTTATATATTTGGAAAGTGAAGACATTAAGAAACAGCACCAGATCTTTATAAACTGTTTAAGGGGATTTTGCCAGTTAACTAGTATCTGGATATTTCCCCCCAGAATTTTGACAGCAGCCTTTTAACACAGTAGGTTCCACACTGTTCCACGAAGTAGTGGTGGCTGACCTATGTTGAAACAGATGATCACATGATGCAGGTGGCATGGAGAAGGAGCTATATGCAAGAAGGGATGTTACACCAACACATTACTTATCATGAGGCAGAGTTTCATTAAAGTGAACTCAGCACGAAAACTGTTGAAGGTTTTGACAGTTTCAGCAAAACAATAGATATGATGCTATCTTTCAAGCAATATTTCCTGCTGTCTTCAGAGACAGCAGATCTCCATTACAGACATCACTTCAAACAGGCAGAAAAATGCAGTAGTTTAAGCCGTTGTTTATTGCTTCTAGGAATCTCAGAGCTGGATACATCTGCTACATCTGGTTCTCCTGACGCAGTTATTTAGCCTAATTTTGATAGATGTAACGCCTCACTCAAAATTCAGAGGAAGAATGTGTAAAAACTTCACATGCTTCAGCAAAACTAACTTACTGGATTTAGCTTTACATGTAAAGGATCTTAATACGCAGCAGAGGATTCTGTAAAGAAAATGCGCCAGAGTTGATTTAAAAATTAAAATCAGATTTTTCATTTAAATCTGATTTTTTGATAAAATGCTTTCTGAAGAAAAATCTAAAATATAGTTTTAATTAAGATACGTCATAACTCAAAGATATCCCACCATGGAACAGGGATTATAAATTCGAATTCTACATATATTTGCATAATGTTTAAATTTTGTAAATTAGTCCCAATAGTTCATAGATTATGGACCCAACCTTATGAGGTTCAAGAGGTTTCTGTACAGTTTACTTAATTTTTCTACCGATCCAATGGGAATCAGTGCTCAGATACCAGAGATGCCTAGTTTTGCAGTTTTCAAACTGTAGATTTGTGTCTCCAGAGATAACACACTTGTTAACAGCAAAAATGTTTTTAAAATAAATAATAGAGGGGTGAGAAATAGCAGACCTCAACCCTATTGTTCCTCTGCAAATTTCTGTATCCAGAGTCAATCCTTTACCTCTCTCTAAAAGCACAAAAGTTTCAAAGACTTCACTGAACTGAAGACTGAAGGGGACAGAAGAGAGCTGGACAAGGAAAAGCAGCCTGGAAATAGTTGTGAGAAGGGAGGGACAGGTAGTAGAAACAAAAGTGAAACTATTTGAGCAGCATACTCTTAATACTCTTGAGGTCTTTCTGAGCATAGCCTTCATTGATCTGAGATCTATCATACCATTCTCTCCTTAGAAGAGAAAACCCCGAACCACAGAAGGCTGTAAAAGAGATCCAGTTCGGGAATTTTTAAATGAAGTTCCGTTCCTCTACCTTTGGTAAGACAGGTATGTGTGCAAAATGCAAACAGTGAAACAAAGACATACAAGGCCTAGTTGCTCAAATGAAACACCATCATGAAAAGTGTTCCTTCTCAGGAAGAAGCTGTGCTGAAGATGTTGAAAGGAACACGTCTGCACATGCAGGTTCGTCAGGTTGGTCAACTTTATTTTATACTTCTTTCTTAAGGCCTGCCTGTCTTCCTTCTGGACTAGTCTCGAATTCTCATGTTTAAGCAAAAAATACACTTATTACTCTGTGGTACCATCATTTTTGATGCAGTTGTGATAAGACAAATATTTTAAACAGGCAGATCTTCCTGTTACAATTTCACCTTTAAAGTAGTACTTGAGTGTCACTGAATGCCAGAAATAACACTAAATGAGCAGTATGGCAATAGTAAGTAAATGCATTGACTTATTTTGTTCAGGAGAACTGATTCCCAACATACAGGTTTCTAAAGAATATCCACCTTCAAGATCACCGTCATTTTCTATAGTTTCAGAGTTATCTGTCAATAATAGTGACATCATGTACGTCATATAGCAAAAGGAAAAAAATTTTCATCACCCAAAAATAACTATAGATAAGTCTGTTGTAAGAACCAGCAGAACACTAAAAGAGGTAATTGATGAATAAACATTCACTTTCGTTATGCAACAAACTCTCCTTTCCATATGACTGAGAATCCACATTTCATTAACAGGATTCAGTCATTAAGACCAGGATACAGTCCACCCAACAGAGCAGATATCGCAGGTAAACCATGTGAAAGAGAAACTGAGCAGTGTATAAAAAGTCTCAGAGGTAAAATTATTAGCCTGAGTCTTAAATGCGTGGAGCTATGTCCACAATGATCTCTATGTATGTACTAGTGTGACAACAGCAGAAGGGATGTCTTCCTTACAGAAACATCAGAAAATGCACACACAGCAAAATAGTTACAAGCAGCAGCAGTAAAAACTATAACTAACTATGAAAAAATTCAAAAGTCTAGCATGCAGGTTGCCCACAGACAATTCTGCAAATTTATCAAGAGCTCATTTGATGCTTCTCCTAGCCAAGGACTTAATAATTGTTCCAGAAATAAAGACTAACGCTGTTGAAATTGTGAAATACTCAAGTAAAAATCACTTTGCAGCAGGTGGTCTGAAAAAAGTGGAAGAAATCAAACTAATTCTCCCACAAGATGTGAGACGGGACTCAACACTGCACTGTATCAAGAACTGGTCTACTCTCATGATAGTCTGTGAACAAAATCATGAAAAAATAGATGGCACTGTCACAGCCAAAGTTCTCAACATTCAGTTTAAGAAACTATTGAGTACATGCTGACTACCCTGAAACCTAGTTCTGTAGCCATGAACAGAAATGCAGGGAAACAGCTGTTTTATATCTGATGTTGTTGAACTTTGGAAGGAACTGAGTAAGATCTTAGGAAAAGGAATATGCAATGAGTTAAATTACAAGCATTAAAAACTGAAGTGAGACAAGCCCTATTTCCAGCTCATTTTCTCGCATATTCAAATTCTTATTACTCAGTACCAGAGTCAAACCTTAACTGCTGAAGAAGAGGAGCTGGTTATGACACAGACATCCAACAATCATTCCTCCATAATGCCAACTATAATAAACTTCAGGGCTAAGAGTGAACCATTTAAGAAATATGTTTGCTGATTATATTTCAAAGAAAGTCAAATCAGTGAACCAGTGGAAGTCACTTAAAAACTTGCATTTAGACTGTCAAAATGAGAATCTCACTTTTAAAAGCAGTTACTTCTTCTGCCAGTATAGAAAGTATAGAAAAAAAATCCCCCCCCCCCTTGGACTAATTCATTCCAAACTGAGAAATCATTTTGGACCCAAAAAACACAATTGCTCATTTTTCCTTTTCCAGATTATGAACAGGAAAATGAAGGTGAAGACAACTGAGGTTCAACAAGGACAAGTGCAAAGTCCTGCACTTGGGACGGAAAAGCCCCATGCACTGCTACAGGCTGGGGAGCAATCAGCTAAGTAGCAGCACCGTAGAAAAGGACCTGGGGGTCCTGGTGGATGGGAAGCTGGATATGAGTCAGCGGTGTGCTCTTGCTGTCAAAAAGGGCAATGGCATACTGGGCTGCATCAGAAGATGCATTGCCAGCAGATCAAGGGATATAATCACTCCCCTCTATTCAGCACTGGTGAGGCCACATCTGGAATACTGTGTCCAGTTTTGGGCTCCCCACTACAAAAAGGATGTGGATAAATTAGAAAGAGTCCAACGGAGGGCAACAAAAATGACCAAGAGGCTGGAGCACAAGACCTATGAAGAAAGACTGAAGGAACTAGGCTTATTTAGCCTCCAGAAGAGAAGACTGAGGGAGGATTTGATAGCAACCTTCAACTACCTGAAGGCATGCTCCAAGGACGATGAAGCTCAGCTGTTCTCAGTAGTAACAGAGGATAGAACAGGGAGCAATGGTTTCAAGTGGCAGCTGCGGAGGTTGAGGCTGGATATTAGGAAAAACTTTCTTACTAGGAGGGTGGTAAAGCATTGGAATGGGCTACCTAGGGAGGTGGTGGAATCTCCGTCTTTGGAGGTGTTTAAGGCCCGGGTGGATAAAACTCTAGCTGGAACAATTTAGTGGGAGTGGTCCTGCTTTTTCTGGTAGGGGTTTGGACTAGATGACCTCATGAGGTCCCTTCCAACCCCATGGTTCTATGAGTTAGCTGCAGAAGCCAATATTTTAAGTTTCTCCTGTTGACCTGGCTGATTTAGTCCATCAAAAAAATCATTTAACTCGTTTTTTGTTAAAATGATTTTAACAAAAACAAATCTGATTTTAAAAGTTTGAATGTTCATCTACATTTAAAAAAATCATATACTTGTTTTGTCAACATGTTATATTTGCTGATGAAGAAAAAATCCAGAATACATAAAACCATGATAAATGGAGTCTTCCTGACTAGTGACTTAAATCAGTTCGATTTAAATCAAATCCACCCTGAGGTGGACAGTAATACTACACAAACAAATACACAACCAGGACACTACTCTGGGTCACTCAAGGCTGAAGCTTTTGTGCCTTTCTGGTTCGGCTTATCTGATTAACATCTGGACCCACGGTAGGGATGCCTTTGAAGGCTTCCACAGAGATTTCAAAAATTTCCACTCCATATTAAACTTAACCCGGAACACTCCACATGGGAGATCTACTTCTGGACACTACCGTACAAATTAGGAATGGACCCACAAGCACCACCTATACCGAAAACCTACTCATCAGTATGGTTACCTATGTCCCTCAAGCTTTCATCCAACACACACTACACGACCCACTGTCTACAGCTAAGCCCTAAAAAACAACCGTATTTGCAATGATCCTTCAGATAGAGACAGACACCTTCAGGTTCTCTATCAAGTATTCTTAAAACTGCAGTGCCCAGCTGCAGAAGTGAAGAAACAGATGGACAGAGCCAGGCGGGTACCCCAAGTCAACTATTACAGGAGAAGCCAAGAACAAAAAAACAGAAAACCTCTAGTCATCACCTACAACTCCCAGTCAGACCTCCACAGCACATACTCAGGCAGCTACAGCTTATTCTAAAAGATGATCCCTCACTCTCTGAAGCCTAGGGAGACAGACCTCTCCTTGCTTACAGATAGCCCCCCGACCTTAAACAGATACTTTACCAGCAACTACAGACCTAACAACAAAATCATTAAAGCAGGCACATATCCCTGCAACAAACCACATTGCCAACTCCGCCCACACATCTACACAAAAGACACGATTACAGGACCTAATAAAGCCAGCTACTCCACCAAAAGCTCATTCACCTGCTCATCCACCATCCTGATTTATGCCATCATGTGCCAGAAATGCCCCTCTCCCTTATGTATTAGGCAAACAGGACAGTATCTCTGCAAAAGAATAAATGGGCACAAATCCGACATCAGAAATCACAACATTCTAAACCCAGTGGGTGAGCATTTCAATCTTTGTGATCACTCCATTAATGATTTGCTAATTGCAGTGCTCAGAGAGATGAATACCAAATCAAGGCTTCCAAGAGAAGCAGCTGAGATCGAATTTATTTGCAAATCTTCTTGCATTGCTTTAGGACTTAATAGGGACCTTAGATTTTTCTCTCATTACAACAGGTGACATGATCTCATCTTCCTCTGTATGCTATTCCCCAGTGTTTGAATCTTTACAACTGTTTTGATTTCCTGTTACAGTGTGATCTGTTTCCATGACTTACACTTCCCTGCATTTATTTCCTCCCATTCTGTAAGTTCCCCCATCTTCAAAGCATCTGACAAAGTGGGATTTTTCTCCCACAAAAGCTCACACAATAAACAAACTTGTTAGGCTTTAAAAGTGCCACAGGACTCTGTTTCTTTTACAGAACTAGACTAACATGGCTGCCCCTTTGGAACTGGGCAAATGATTTTATTCATTCTTCAGGATTCAAGAGTTCACAGGAACACTGCTGAGAAAATCTTGCAGTCAAGCCACCCGTGGATCTGTTGTATGCAAGTCATACCTATCCTTGAAAGACTACAAGAAATGATCTCTGCTTTGTCCTGAAGCGACTTTAGTACAAGTAACTAAAAAACATCCTAGGTTACAAAGCAAATGACTTAATCCAGAAAGTGATTAGGAGGAAATTAATTGTTGCAGCACTGATGACAAGCCCCACCAATTCAGCACTTAAAGACATACTTCCTGGTACACAGCAGAATGAGGATGTTGAGACTACACCTCCTCAGTTTAAGAATTTAAATAGGGAATGTAACCAGATATGCTTAACACTCAGTTTCCCCCCCATGGAGGGGAATAGCCAACATTTAATTACTCCTGTTGTCAAACATCTAATTTTGTGTTTGCCTTTTGGCTCTCTTGCAGGCTACCAGCATTATATCAGTGAAAAGTTACTTGGTTCCTGCACTTTGACCCCCAGGGGCTATCAAGTGAAGATCATAATATTACACTGTATGGCAGGTTTAAGTTAGGAACAAAATCAAGTCACTATGCTACACATATATTATATAACCTGTCTCTTAAAAAGTCATCAAGAAATATGCTTACCTCACAATAAAATATCTTTACTTCAGGTTCTGATTTAGTATCTTCTGGTTTGGCACCATCTTCATTGGTGGTGCTCATCTTGAAAAGGTGAGTCAGAGCACTTTAAAATACAACAAATTCACATCTTATTTAAATGTTTATTTTTTAATTTTAAAACTATAAGTGGAAGAATATCCATGTATAAATTACTATAAAGAACCATCTTCTACTGTGATCTTAACGTGATCTTATTTGTTCAATGCATCTATCTCAGACATAAAACAACGAGAGTCCTGTGGCACCTTAAAGACCAACAAATTTCTTCAGGTTTCAGCTTTCATGGGCTCCAACCCACTTCATCAGATGCAGTGGGGTTGGAGTCCATGAACCCTTATGCCTAAAGAAATCTGTTAGTCTTTAAAGTGCCACAGGACTCTCACTATTTTTGCTGAATACAGACCAACACAGCTACCCCTCTGGAGCTTATCCTAGGAACATATACATTTTTTTAAAGTCATCTGTATAGTTTGACAGAGTTTAAAGTCTTTTACAAATTAAGAAAAGGAACACAGTTCATTTTCTTTAAAATGCTTGGGTGCTCTCTCACCACACCCACTTTGATTATATCAGGGCTTCTCTGAACACAGGTGATACAGCAGGTTTTCAATCAAAGGTGTAACAATTAAACCTATTTAGTTAAGACTGCTGCAGTTCTGTGTGTTTTTCTTACCATATGTGCAAACCAAACTAATAAAAAAATAGATTTATGTTTAAGATCTAGCATGTTCCTGCCATTCAAATGTTGGTTTCAAGAAGAGAAGTATTTAAGTTTGCTCACTGAAAAAAAGCACAATTGCTATACTATCTGAAAATGTATTTCAGTTCCCTGTAAATATCCATGGTACATACACTTTTATAAAGAAGTCCACATTCAAATCATTTTCATACAACCATGTGCCAAGTTACATGCATTTTATTCTTGTTTTATCAACAAAAATAAAAGCATCACACAAGTATTAGTTAAGGTGATCAGATGTATAACTCGCAATCACTGACAGCTTTCAAGCCCAGGGCAGACAAAAGTTATAAACCGAAGGCTATAACTTCTTCTAATGTTTATTTTAAATTCAAATCCTTCCACATTCTTTTACATGAGAAGTGAAGCAATCATTTGCAAATGCCACTCTTATCATTAATAAATTTCACCCTTATTAATCTGTTTTAATAAATACTGCTCTTGCAACAAAGAAACATTAGCAATCAATTCCGTGATGGATTGATATGATTACATTTGAAATATTTTTAGCATTTGACAGTTATCAGGAAGAAAATTCTTTTTCTTTCCCTGAAACCAACATTTACCAATCTTCCTTGTCCTACAGCATGGAGCAGCTAGCTAATCAGCAATGGTGACAGCTGCTTTTCACCACCAGCACATGGGTGGAACCAAAATATCAGTCCAGCCTTTTGAGGGTGGCCGAGATCACCCTCGTCTCTCAAGTGGGCTGTGACAGTGGTCAGGTGCAAGCAGAGAATGAGCAACCGCGACCACCGCTCCCAAAGGGTGTGGAGCAGGCTCCAGTTACTAGCACAAAGCACTGGGGAGGTGTGCTGTGTGCCATGTTCCCTCTAAGATTTGGCAGCTTGTGTGCAAAATTTTCAACCCGTGTGCAAAATTTTTTCTGAACAAAATTTGTGCAAACTCACGCAACAGAAATTATTGAAAAATATAGAACAAAAAATTAATAAAAAAGTTATCTAAAATTGTTTTTTCTTAATACTTTAAATGTATTTTATGCTTACATTAAAATTTTGCACAGAAGCCGCCAAACCTGAGAGGGAACATTGGCTGTGTGTGGGGTCCCCCTTCCCAACCCAAGTGACACAGAAAGACAAAAGGCCATAGTCACCAGTCGAGGTAGAAGTCGGAGCCTGTGGCCAGAGGAGATGCAGGGGGCGGCAGCGGCTGCAGCAAAGAGACACAGAACAGTGCAAGTGACAACACAGCCATAAGTGTGGTTCCCCCCCCCCCCCCGCAGCCCCTCCCCCCAGGGCCGCAGCCCGTGCCCCTCCCCCGCCAACTCGAGCAGCAGAGGCCGGGACGCGCCACGAGCCGCCCGCGCGCGCGCGCGCGCCCCGCTCACCAACCGACGCCGGGAAGCTCCCGAGCCCTGAGGAGAAAAGAGGCGCCAACCGCCCCGCACCTGAGGTACTGCGCCACCACCGCCGACAGCCCCGCTCGCAACACAACGCGGCGTCACGTCACTTCCGCCGCGCCAACGGCAGGCTCCGCGAGAGGCCACTCGCCCTGACAATCGAGACGGTGGGGTGGGAAGGTTGGTGGGCGGGGCTTCCTAGCAACCAATGGGAGGGACTGTTACAACCAGCCAATGAGAAAGGGGAAAGAGGAAGCCTCTCTGCCAGATCAGCCAATAGGCACGGGGAAGGGGTGGGACTGAGGGACTCCTGTTCCCCGGCGGGAAGTGGGTCCCTTCGCTGTTCCCATGAGCCTCAGCGTCGCGCCCGCCTCAGAGCGGGGTGGCGCAGAGACGCGCGTGGCTCTTGTTGCGCGTGCGCCGGGCTGCGCCCGCTGCCCCGTCCTGAGGAGCCGTGGAGGGTGGGGCTGGGACTCCGGCTAATGGCGCCAGATGTCAGGCAAGGGGAGGACATCTTCTCCTGGGTACCTTCGCCTCCGTCCTCTGGTGCGGTATGGAAAAGTGCCGCCTGGCAGTTACTGAGGAGCTTCTGCGCATGCGCAGATGGAGAGCCTGCTCAGTCACAGGCCCTGTGTCTTTTGTGCTCCCTGGCTCTTTCTCCTGCCCTTACTCGTCGGCAGCTGTCACGCCCGCTTGTTGGCCACTGGGGTGACTACGACGTGATTTTGTCTGGCTTTTGACTGACAGGGGTTCAGATATGCTGGAACATCCTATTTTGAGGGGGGAGCGTTGCAGGGCCCCTAAAAATTGAAGAATGTTACATTAATGCTACATTTGCCCCATGTGTCCTCCTTTTCCTACTTCCCTGTCCTCCTTTCCAGGCTTTGGTATCTGGTAACCCTAGCTCTGGCCCCCGTTTCTTGAGGGGAAGTGCCTGGCTAGCAGGGGTGTCAGATGACACAGCAGAAATAAGCAACTGGCTTTTCAAAGCATGCCAAACCCGCTGGCAACAAGCTGGGGCTATTGGGGTGCATGCCGCGACTGCCTTTTGAAATAAGCCAACCCCACCAAAACCAAACTCAGCCTATTTGTGGGAGTGGCAAGCACCAGGACCAGGCCAGCACAGGGGCCCAAAAGGCAAGCAGCACAAGTGTAAACCAAAACACCGGTCTCGTTATAAGCCAAATATGAGTTTGCCAAACAAGCCAGTTTGGTTTATGATAAGCCTCCAAATACACAGAAACTGCAGGTGTCTTACAGGCCGTTGGGTTTCCAAACAAGCCAGATTTGGCTTATAAAAAGTGAAACTGACAGCTCTGCTGGCTAGGGCAGTTGAACTGAGATGCACAATTATTTTAAGTAACTTCCGTATTTCCCTTTAAGTACCACTGGCAATAATGGGCAGTGTGGACCTGCCCTTCCTGGCTCCTGTGTGTTGACTGGAAGGGAAATGCCATCAGTACCTTTCTCAGTGCTGTTCTTATGGGGCTGTAGTTACTGAGGCAAACACTGGATCAGGGGTGTTGCTGGCACCCGGAGCACGGGGTATGTGCCCTAAGACCCGGCACCAGCGCCCCGAGTAGCACCTATCACTCCTGGTGCCGTCCCTAATCTGGGACCAGGCTGCCTGAAGCAGCACCTTACTCTCCCAGCCAGAGATCTGGGGTTAGGCTGGCAGCAGCAGGAGCCCAAAGCTGGATCAGGCCCAGGCACCAGATTGTGGCCTGGGAGCATGGCCCAGGCCCAAGGGGCAGGGCCTGGGGCAAAGATGTTTTTGCTCTGGATTGACTGAGTGTGTCTTCACTGACCACTGAATGGAGCCAGAGAGATTGAACTGATAGACTTAGCTGTAGACTGAGGCTTAGTCTGTACTTGGGGCAGTTTTTGGGGGCAGTTGAAGAGAGATATATCCAAAGTATGTAAAATATGTTGCGTATCTCCCTTCAACTTATTAACTCCCACTTAACTCTCTGTCTGCACTGTGGTAAGTGGAAGGCAAATGCCATCCGGATGACTTAGCACTACTCTTCTTGTGAGGCTGGGATTATGAACTCCAGATTGCTTAAGCATGTCTTGACTGACCGATCCATCGAACCTAGAAGAGCAAACAGACGGCAGTGACTTTGCTACCATCCGTGTAGACAGGACCTGAGTCTGAGCCAGGATTTTACAATTACAATTGTGGTGATTATGCATACAATTAAGAAAGAAAAGGGCTGTTGAGTCATGTTTTTGTCTTAGGTCATACAACAAGAGGGATGCACTTGCAAGCTCAATGCCTGAAGTCCCATTCTTCTGTGGGACTCTCAGCTAGAGTTCTGAGCTGCTGTGCTCTTGGAGAAAGGCTTGCAAATGTAAGCCCTGGCAATGCAGAAAGCAAACTAAAGGAATCCAGGATTTACCAAGATTTTTAACCCAACCTTATAAGCTTTTGGGGGGACTGGGGGATTGTCTTTGATTTCTGCATCACTAACCTATGTCTGGGCTATTGCACGTTGCTCTAAATGCCGTGATGTGACACACAGGCCCGGCGCAAGACGGTAAGCCCCGTAAGCGCTGCAAGGGGGCGCCGACGTTTGAGGTGTGCCAAAATGGGGACTGCACCATTGCGCTGCCCTGGATGACATCACTCTTCTGCGCTGGCACCGCTGCGCTGCGGGGGGGTGGGGTGGGCGCCAGAAGCCTGAGCACCGTTCCTGGTGACATGAGCAAATGAATACTTCTTGACACTTCTGATTTGATTGTTTACATTACCATGGGCTCTTCGCATTTTCAAGCACTTTGATGCTGGAAATTTGTCAGAAGACAGTGACCTTCCCAGTTCATTCCCAGGTCACAAACCAGGGAAACGCTAACTCAGTAGACTCACAGGGTCCTTTACCATTAACAATATTTATTTTGTGTGCACAGATTTTGATGTTGCTGTTGTTACCACCTTAGAAAATGTCAGGTCTCATTACTGGAGCCCTCCATTGATACAAATATGTGGATCCATATCTAATCTGCATCTGCAAGAAATGATCAGCAGATATCAACATCACATCAGTGGATGTGGCTGTCATGTATATAATACAGATATCTGTGGATTTGCAGGGCTCTGCTCATCACTACTGTTTTGCTTTTGTATTTTCACTGGCAAACTGTGCAGATTGCTGTGCATGCACGTACACAAACATGCTACAGTTCCCTGCCAGGGCACAGACAGGCAACAAGGAGGTCTCACATTCACCTTGCCATTGTGCATTTTGAATTTACCTCTTAGTAAAAGCTGCTGTTTTGCTACTTTGACTCTAGACTTTTTATTCTTTAGTTTAGGCAGAAAAGTTGCATGAAAAATAATCACTCTAAAATATATTTGTTTAAAAGTAAATATTTATTATCAAATGCTTAATTTTACATTTCTAAACAGCATTAAATGCAAATTCTAAGAAAAGTGAATGCTCTTTCTAAAGGCAGCATGAAATAATACAAAAATTACATTCTAGTACACCTATATTTAAAAATGACGAAAATATAACAACTTCATTTTAATGAATTTTTTCAGAAGAAAATTCCAAGATACAAAATATGCATTTTATTAGCCTGCTTTTAGTTAGCTTGCTATCAATATATTTTTCCAGTCTATTGCAGTTATTATATGTAAAGCAGTATAATATATACTATTTTTAAGACCACATATTATCAAAAGGTTACTGTGTATAGTTTTTCTTTTTATAGTTTGAATTTCATTTTCCCAAACTAAAACAATTAAGGCACAATTTCAAAAGTGCCTCCTATGCATATTTGCATGTGTAAATAGGTGCTTTCAAAAGAAAATGAATAGTTGGTCTAATTATCTGGATTGAATATATAAATGCCCACTTTGCACATAAATGTGTTTCTTGGCACAAATTGATACTTTTACAAATAATGTTGATGTAGTAAAGGATACTCTTCAAAATTATGTCCCTTAAAATTTGGAACCATGTGACACCCTTTTGAAGAAAAAAGTGCTTGGGCTAAAAATGTTGGTAGTTCAATGTGTATGATCTTGTGCATACTGAGTTGTTTGACTTTTGCTTGATGGCCCAATCCTCCTACAGCTAAACTACCAAATTATTCCCTTTTTCAGTCATGAACTGTACTATTTTTGCTGATCTGGGTGTGAGTGTTCTTTGGTTTCTGTTTTATACATCTAAGTCATATGTCACAGCCAAAAGATAGTCCCTTATATAGGGTTAGATTTAACTATATTTTCATAATCATTTATGGTTTGTGCCAATTGTGAAACATAGTCTTCCAGAAAATACCTACATTACTTTGTATAGTGTATTCCATACATTCTTTCTTAAAAGGCTTTATGTAATTAAAATACACAATTGCACAGTAAAAATAAAAAGGGAAAGGAAAGATATTGAGAGGTGAAAGCAAGGGGATTAACAGTTCCCTGAGAATTAGTTTAATAAAGCAAGGGGAAGGAGAGGAAGATGGAACCTAAATTCTGCAGCAACATTTCTGGATTGTTTGGTGCTCTGATGTGGCAGACTGGAAGTTTAGTGGCAATTTCATTTAAATTTTAAAAATGTAAGTTTTAAATAAATATCAAATGAATAATACATGTTCAGTATATTAACCACTTTTATTTATTTTGATATAAAATTATATTTATTTTATTCTATCCTAACATTTATAGTTTTTGAGATACAGCTCAGAGTGCATACAAGAAGTTATAAGCATGATGGTGGCGGTTTTGACAATTGTATAGGGGTCATTTGAGACTTTTTATACCTAAGGAGACAAGAGAAGCAGTTTGAGATTCTTGGGTAATTATACTAGCTGGATGTTTCTGCTCAGTAATCAGCAGTAAAAGTAGTCAACAGCAATGATATCTCAATTGTCATCCTTAGGTTTCAGAGTTAGCTGGATAAGATGCACTGGGCCAGTTCATGACTCTCAGAGTTATTGTTTCAAGCTACAACATGAGAAAAAGAGCACTGCATTTACACACAGACCATGTTTTCAAAGTTTTCTTTGCAATCACAAGGTTTAGAAAAGTTAATTTTGTAGGGGAAAAAAATTGGATTCTACAGTACAATCCTACGGCCAAGGAATGGATTTCATGGTGGATTCTGTGGCCACAGAATACAGGGGAGCCTGGGTGTTGTAAATCAAATTTTGTCATAAATCCACTTTTCCTTCTAAAAATCAGAGGAAGTAGTTGTGCTTTCACCTATGTGTAAAAAAACCAAAGTAACCTAAACCCCAAATTTTCTATTCTCACCCTTTTTTATTTTCTTGTTCAAATCACTTATAATTTATTCAGTATTATTAAACACAATACACATTTTAAACTAAATTTAAAGAAATTGGAACCAGCCACCTTGCCTAATTGCTGTCATAATTTGTGAAAAACTTATTTTAGCGATATGCATTTTGCATACCAAAATAATTGCTGCTCATCTCATCTTTTACTTATTTCTGATACAATTTCCATTCTAGTGTGTGTATTCAAACAATTTTATAATTCAGTTAACACAGAGTGAACACATTTTGTTCCTTCCAGCACCACAAGACTCTAAAGATTAAAGCCATTTGATGTTTCTCATTTAATTTATATCAAAAGCTGACTTCTCTTGAAATTTCTATGATGCTCACATGAACGGAGTGCAGTTTTCTTTTTAAATTCGTGAACAATAAAAGAGTACATTTGAGTTTTGAGCTCACACTGATACCAGTGATGGCATTGTGGAGCTCTATCACTGTCAAAAATTCAAGTATTTTTTAAAGCAGTTCTCACAGTAATTCATTGGTTTATGTACCCAAAGTCCTTCAAGCCCTGTTATATATCTACTTTCCGTTCCTCAACACTACATTTTGCCTGGGGATCTCATTAGTTGAACAGTATGAAAACACACTTATAGACAGATAAATCCCTATTTACATGCACATGTGAAATGGGCTACAAATGCAATAAAAAAAATAAGGTATTCAAAAATTTAACAAATGGTGCAGGGGACCCAAAGACGCTCCTTATTGTAGCACTATTTGGCCTAGGACTGGCCCTGCTCAGTTCACATAGCTGATGACCCAAAACACAACTTGTTCTCTCCAAAAAGTGCTTCTCTTGCGACTGATTTCTTCTCCCGCACCCCCCCCCTTAACAGATTTTTTTAATGTATTATAACAATGTCAAAATAAATAAGGAAATAATAATAGGAATGTAAATCTTAGTGCAAAATTTCCAAAGGAGTTGCCATCTTAATCTTGTTCAGCATAGTCAAGCATCTGATGAAGTGGGATTTTCTCCCACAAAAGCTCATGCAATAAGTAAATTTGTTAGCCTTTAAAAGTACCACCAGACTCCTTGTTTGCCTTAGTGCAGACGAAATTCTCAGATCACTGGTGGATTTTTCAAAGGGTCTGCTGAGGTAGTAGAGAAATTCATGCAACAATACAGTATATAAAGAAATCAACTGTGGGGGCTAAGGCGAATAAAAAAGACAGTGACTGAAAAGATGTAAAACAGAGAGGTGGTGGGAGTGAATGTCAAATAATAGAGCTGAAAATTGGGATGAGGAGAGAGATTTGGAACAGAAATACAGAGAGAGAGAGAGAGACTTAGGAAGAATGAGGGGACAAGACCAAAGAAAACCAGGTTTAGAAAGAACATGTACATGAAGCAACTTCAGATGTGTATCAAAGAGAGCCAGCCCTCTGTGAAATACATAGGGGGAGAAACGCAGAATCACATTTTAAGAAATGTGGAGAGAATAAAAGTGGAAAAAAAACAACAAAAATCTGAGAAGTCTAAAAATTCAGAAAAGATTAGTGTGGGAGAAAATGCAGTCCCTGAAAACACTGAGGATGAGATGGACAAAAAAAAAAAAAAATATAGAGTAAGAAAAGTGAAAGAACAAAAAGGAGAAGACAGTAAATTTGGTTCATTTTTTATTTTGCATAAGTTTTATGACAATATCACAGGAAAAAGTATTTACAGTGCTATATTCTGTATATACATGCATGCCATATATAAAGAGATATTTAGAATATAGTGGCACTGACCAGGAACATGTTGACCTGGTGAGTACTCTGGCCCTTGAGTCTACTTCAAGTAAAAGAAAATTCTGTGCCATGGCCTCAACTCAACTAGTTGCAAAAGTTTCTATGCCCTGGTCTATGCCATGGTGCGATTTCAGCAGCAAGCAAGTGGAGATACACAAAGTATTTAAAATACCTTCTGTATCTCTATCTGATTGCCTACCGCCTTCTTACTGCAGTGTCTTCAGGTGCTAAGTCAGATGGAAATGCCTTCCCTCTGACTCAGTGCTACTCCTTCTGTGGGAGTGGTCTTCCTAGATCTGCTTCCTGATTGGCTGAGTGGTCTTCACAGACCCTATCACTCAATTCAGATCGATCTGATGGCAGCCAATTTGCTGCCACCAGTGAAGATCTGCTCTGTTTCTTTCACCTAATGTGCAAATTACTGGAGTCTGCATCCATCTCCATGCATCTGACCTCACACACAGCCTTGTGAGGCCTAAGAGTGAGCAAAAACTCCAGTGTGTCCAATCAGGTATTCTCTACAAGTTCTGCCTCAGTCTTTTTGCCTCATTAGTCATTACAATCAAAAAAGAGAATTTTTTTCCATTTCCAATTTGAACTTTAATTTTAAGGAGGGTAAAGGACTGAAATAATAGAAATAATAGTTCTGTTCTCTATTTTTAAAAATGTACATAACACTGAGTGAAGTGTAGTTTTTCCTCACAAAAACAAATTAAGGTAGTTACAAGTCTTGAAAAATAATAATCTGAAGCTTTCAATTTAGTGGTTATAAAATCCATTGTGAGACCCTTTCAGAAGAGATAGATAGTGCAACAATGCCTGAAGCCACCTTCTATGGGCTGTTCTGTGCTTGATGAATGTACAACTCCCACCAGTTATGTCCCTCAATAGTGAGGGATTCTTAATTAGTTATTTTATTGTTTCTGTTAACATTTATTATTTGCAAACTGTACTTTACATCAAGGCTTACAGGATGATCTTTGTGTACTAGCTATAATGTTTACTGCTTCCTGTGCACAGATAGGATGAAAGGGTCTCCATAGACCCATTTATTAAGATTGTTGCATGTGTGAGAAGAATTACACTGTAAAGAATAATATTGATAAAATACCATATCCTGTTTCTGCATGTGAGAATTTTATAAGAGGTCAGTTGCAAACACTGGAACAAATTTAAAGGTGATGCATAACAAGGTAAGTTAATGTAAAGTAATTAATTTAGATTCAGCCTCCCTCAGGCCATGAAGGAATCTAAACTGGTGTAATTCAGACACTTAAGATCCAGGAGCCACATTCATACACTCTTGTGTGAGTTGCTTTTCTTGTTACACTCCTGTCTCCTGGCCTCTCAATATGGGACTATACACCATTTTAGATTCCCTTATATTCATTTCAGTGGGCTTGATTCTTCACTGTCTTGCACCTTTGATATGTAGTGGTGTAGTTGTGTTGGTCCCAGGATATTAGAAAGACCACATGAGTGAGGTAACAACTTTTATTGGACCAATTTCTGTTGGTAAAACAGATGAGCTTTTGAGATACATAGAGAAGAGCTCTGTGTGGCTTGAAAGCTTGTTTTTCTCACCAACAGAAGCTGGTCCAATATTACTTCATCCCACCTTACACCTTCTCTAGTCATTTCCATCTAAGCAAACTAAGTGTAAAATGCTACCATTCTGATATGGTAAAATGGTGCCCACTTTACAAAGATTTAAAAGGCTATCCTAGGTGCAAGGCAGTGGAGAATCAGGTCCAGTAGTTCAGTTCAGAGTATCTGCATTAGGCAAGGTATGAGTTACCTGTTGGTAAATAGAAGAGATCTAAGCATTGTAACTTCCAGAGGAGTAGCCCTATTAGTCTATTTCAGCTAACCAAGCAGAGTCCTGGGGCACTTGTAAAGACTAACAAATTTATTAGAGCATAAGCTTTCATGAGTTAGTCTAAAGGTATCTAAAAAAAAGCCTATTTCCCCACTCCTAGAGCTTGTTCCAGGTGGACAGCGCCTAGAGGCCACCCAGAACTCCAATAACGTGGGTGCAGAGGTTTGTCTGTGCAGAACAAGTTGCAGGATTGACTCCTGACTTTAGGAAACATGAACACTGAGACCATCCTTAGGCCCATCTCTGAGTTAGTCCCAAAATAGTATTATAGGCTATGTCTTCACTTAAAATCTTAGTTCGGACGTGGTTAGTACAAACAATGTAGTCTGAAAGTTAGTTTGAACTAAGTACTTTGAACTAACTGTTAGTTCAAACTAGCCACGCTTTTTTTTTCTTTGAACTAACATTTTCGTTCTGCATTTGAACTAAAAAATTTTTAGTTCAAACTAGGCAAAGCCTAGTGTAGACAGGGTTCAAATTAGTTTGAATTAAGGCGTCTTAATTCAAACTGATTTGCTAGTGTAGACATAGTCATAGTTATTGTAAGAATAGATTACGAGAACAAGATTGTCACTCAATGTGCAGGGGAATTAGGGAAAACAAGATGCTTCTTACTCCCCTATGCAGGCTGCCTGTATTGCCAGATAGGAGAATTGGGGTGAGGCAGAGCGCAGCATCCAGCTGACTCACGATAAAGTCCCTGCTGTACTCTGGAAGCTGTACAACTACATGCTGCCACGTAGTCAGAGCAGATTGTTAAACAATGACATCTTCACCACTACTTGCTAGCAGTTACTGAAATGAAAACATTCTAATAAGTTGTATGTATACTTTGAATAAGAGAATGTTTACTCTAAGCTATATACAAATCACAAATACATTTATGCATTTGCTCAATAATGTGCCTTTTATGTATGGGAAAGTGATTTACAGTTGAATTAGTGCAATTTCAAAACAATAGTTAGTGCAGGATGCAAACAATAAAAACAAAATAAAAGTTGTAGATTGTATTGTATTGTTTTCAGTACAATTAAATTACCTCAGCAACCTGATCTTTGAAAGAGACCTAGGGCAATATTTTCAAAGTGCTTAAGTGATTTAGGGTATTCTACACTGCAGTAAAAAAATCCACAGTGCTAAATCTCAGATCTTGGGGCAGAAAACTAAGTCCAGGCCTATACTTACCAGGAAATTTGGCAGCGGTCAACGGGAGTTACATAGATCAGCTTGCATAACCTATGTCAACTTCCTTAATTATCTTTTGCATGTCTTCTCAGCTATGGTGCCCCAAAAGGAATTGTTTTTCTATCAATGCAGTGCTATACTTTTTTGGAGGTGGTTTTCTTGAACTGACTTCTGGATTGATTGAGTGGGTCTTCACTTCCACTCAGTCAGCCTGGATAAACCAATCTGATGGTGGTGAATTTATTGTAGTCTGTGAAGACATACCCTCAGATTCTCAGAACCTGTGCTGCCAGGCTAAAAATTGCAGTGTGGAAGTGTGGTCTTTGGCTAGCACCCAGGCTCTGAGAGCCACTTTCCTTCATGGTCTCAGAGCCCAGACTTCACTCTGAGCCTGAACATCTGCAGTGCAATTTTATACCCTTGCAGCCCAAGTTCCATGAGCCCAAGGTCAGCTAACCTGGGCCAGCGAGTCTTTTACTGCAGTGCCATGGTACCTGAAACCTGGCATGGGAACATAGTTATGAAGTCAGGGGACAGTATAATCACCAATAAAATTTAAAATGTCTGATTTTTTTCCTATTAATGTTACAAGTAACATAGTATTTTTAAGGGTATGGCTTTAACAACACTGTGTGTCACTATCACCCCTGTATAACTGGATAATTAGGCAATTTTTTCTGTTTTTTATGTGGCTCTTTCAAACAGCAATGGGAGAGATTATATGAAAATGTGACCAGCAGAACATAAAAATAGGCAGGATAACTAAGGAAAAGGTATACTAGCTGAAAGTCACTGTAGCTCATATTTTCAAAGTGAGTGGATTTTGAGTTAGCAGACTGATAAATTCCAAGGGCAGAAGGGATCATGAGATCATCTAGTCTGATCTCCTGAATAACACAGGCCACAGAACTCACCCAAAATAATTCCTAGACCTATCTTTTAGAAAAACGTCCAATCTAGATTTAAAATAGTCAGTGATGGAAAATCCATTACAACTCTTCGAGAGTTGTTCCAAGACCCCTTACTGTTGCTGTTAAAAATGTATGTATTATTTCCACTCTGAATTTGTCTACTCTTGACTTCCAGGCACTGGATCATGTTCTACCTTCTACTATTAGATTGAAGAACCCATCACTAAATATTTGTAAGAACTCATGGACTGTAATCAGATCACCCTTAACCTTCTAATTGTGAGGTGAAGATTGAGGTCCCTGAGTGTATGACTACTATAATGGTCTTCCTTTAAATTAAACATTATTTGAGAAGCCCTTGCCTGAACACAATTGAGTTAATATGGGGATAAGGCAATAACTGATTTATTCCATCAGAGAAGCTAAAAATAAAAATATAGATCTTAGATTAAAAAGGTGAAATGTTGGTCTCAGTGAAGTCAATGTGAGTTTTGCCATTGACTTCAGAGAGGCCAGGACTTCACACACATAATGCCATGAACAACAGGCCAAAGGGCAGAGGAAGATATACACACAGTCAGATATACAACAGACAAGAGGTAAGCATCACTAAAGAGAGTAAAAATTTGAAATATTTTCCCTTTGGTTTTTAACCATAGTTATTTATGTAGTCCAATAGGAAGATAATTTACAACTTCTTATTTTCTTTAGTATCATAAATATTCCAGAGGCTACAAAATCTATTGTAAAAATGCACATTCATTTGTTTTATGAGGCATGGGACCTGGTAAAACATTTTCAGGGAAGAACATCTGGATTCCATCCTGGCCATTACCAGACAATGGTGGAGAATCCAAGGGTTCGCGCTTGATTGTGTGAACCAAGCAGGGATTTTTAAACTCACATTGCACCTTAAAAATCTGGTCATTCTGCTCTTTCTCTTCTACTGAACTGGGGCTGTAGATCTGATTGTAGAATTCTGTACGCTGAAAGTCATGGATGCTTTCCAAACATGCAGGGTTTGTGGGGCAAACCTGTGCCATCTCTTTGTTATATAACCCTTTACACGGTCTGTTTATATTCATATTGTTGGTATGCTTTGTTACAATGCATTGCCAATTGCGTGGTGTATAAACACAATGCTTTGGTTTTTGACAAGAAAACAGTTGCTCACTGAGGTCTGATTCTGTTTTAAGGTGAACCATAGTAGGGTAGCCAATCAGCTGCTTTTTCCCCATATCGTTCTCATCCAGCCAGACTTGATTTTGTGACAGCATGTAGTTTTCATCTACGTTTTCAGAATCAGATTCATATTCAGTTTTGATGGGCATATCTAGAGGAAATACTGTGTCGTGTAGGGTTTCTGGGTTCATCTGTGGACGTTGTAATTTCCCAGGATCTGTAATGTAGTTCTCCACTGTAAATTGTGGTAAGCCTGAATAAGACTGGCTGTTTTCTATAGTACTATAGTGGGAAGGACAGGTTGATGAAAAATTTAAAACACTTTGATCTCTATTATAGAATGGTCCAACTCTTCTGCTCAGACATGTATTCATGTGTTGATTTACAGAACAAGAACTTGATGAATTTTTTAAAGTCCAAATGTTGTTTGTGTTGCAGTTGTTTTGGACACCTAAAAACAATGTGTTAGAATTGACAGATTCTTCTTGCATGAAACACTTCTCATTTGTATTAGGTTCAAACTTCACTTTTATGCTATCCTGTTCATTTTTTACAGTTGCCCAATTAAAATGTTTCATCTGTCCCAAAGTTTCAATGGCACAGTTATAGTTCATTGTTTCCCTGTGTCTTTTCAATCTTGTGATGTTGTTAGGTACCTTCAGGTGCACATCTTCTTCCCTTTCAATAAAAGTAGAAAAAGTCTGTCAGTCAACTGTTTCTAAAATATTTTTTCCGTAATGTGTGTGCCCAATACAGAATACACAATGGAGTGCTGTGACAGCGGTTTAATTCATGTTTGTTAGGGGACAACTCATCTCTCATGAGTAATTTAGGAAACATCATAACCTCTTATATTTCCTATTTATTCTACACATACACTCAATGCAAGGCCATCTTATTTAAACTACTGTGTGCGTGTTTAATTCCATTCAATTTTTGGTGTGCATTTCATTATTACCTTAAGTAAGATGCTTTTATTATCTTTTTTTATTTAAAAAACCCCCACCTATATAATGTTCTGGGCAAAAAGAGCCAATTTCAATACTGTGGACTAAAACAGAGTTCACAGTAGTTTAAATGACACACCAATGCACAGTTAGGAAGCATCAAGACCTTTTTGATTTAAGTGGTTTGAGTGAGAACTACAGATGTGTTTTTTCAAAACAGTTTGTTCAACAAGGTGAAAAAAGAGCTCAGAAGTGTGCTGACAAACATTCACAAGCATTCACTAATTTGGGAGTCTCCATTTTCATATATCCAACTTGAGACATCTTGCCCCTGATTTTCTGTGGCTCTGTGGTCCCTTAGTTCTTATTAGCTACACCTGAAGCACACAAAATTAATGTTGCAAAGGGGCAGCTGTGTTAGTTTAGTAAAGCAAAAAGAGCAAGGAGTCTTGTGGCACTTAAAGACTAACAGATTTATTTATCTCATGAGCTTTCATGAGAGAATATCCAACTTCATCAGATGCTTTGAAGAGGGAGAACTTACAGAATTGGATGACAATAAATGCAGGGGAGTGTAAGACATGGGATCAGGTCTGATTTGCTGTTGCAGTATGACCTGATCCGGTGTCTTACACTCCCCTGCATTTATTTTCATCCAATTCTGTAAGTTCCCCCTCTTCAAAGCATCTGACAAAGTGTGATATTCTCCCAGGAAAGCTCATGCGATAAATAAATCTGTTAGTCTTTAAGTGCCACAAGACTCCTTGCTTTTTCTTACAAAATTAATGATCAGTGATGAAAAATGTATTCTTATCTTTTGGGTAATAGTAATTGTTTGGACTTAGTGGGGAGGAAGAATCTGAGACACTGAAGCCAATCTATTTAAGGTATAGAGCAGGGGTGGTCAAACTTATGGACCTCAAGAGCCACACAAGTTGATTATTAAACCTTCGAGAGCTGCACTGAGGCACATAGCCACATACTTTTACCTACTCCAAAATCACTAAGTTTAAAATTCATTGCACACTTTAATTTTGTCATAAAAAGAGGACAAATACTGATCCTACTAATGTCAGATTTTAATAATTACTTAAGGTTACCATGAAAGTTAGGCCTGCACAGTAAAAACTTAGCTGCTGCTCAATGTAGAAGACGGCAGGCTAGTGGCGAGTTATTTAAAATCCTGACCATGCTGCACTTCTCTCCACCATCCCCAAGCATGCCACACTTCTCCCCACTGTCCCTGACCCCCTCCTGAACTCCTAGGCTGGGGTTGCTTTCCTAAATTGATTTGCTGATGTTCTTCCAGGAGCCACAATTTTTCATTCAAGAGATGCATGTGGCTCCCGAGCTGCAGTTTGGCCATGCCTGATACAGAGTCAAATTGGTTTGGGGGAAGTGGATATCAGAACTAGAAAGTCAAAATGAGAGAGAGAGAGAGAGAGAGATATTAATGGAACTTCTTGGGCCAACTCTCATAGTACATCATGCCACATGATTACCATGCTCAATAGAGGTATTTAACTGGCCACTGGGTAACAAAGACAGTCAAACATCAAAGAGGTTCCTAAATTTCACAGAAAACAAATAGAAAAATAGAGACTTGAACAAGAAAAGAAGCCACTTTAAAGGGGCAATTCATTCCCTGCAATGGAGTCATAGATCCCAGAAGATTGATGGAGTGAAATTCCCTGCAGGGGGATGGGATTTCTCTCATCATAGGTAAGATTATGGGATCCACTCCCTAAAGCTGAAAGATCTCTAGAAATACTTCTGGGGCACAAGCAAGATTCAGGTGCTATCTGTACAGAAACCCACTTTCTCTTTTCGTTCTTCCTGAGTCCAGAGACACCAAAAGCAGGGAAAGACACAGATAATACTGTTATGATTGGGGTTAACCCATGTTAAAACCTCATTGAAACTGACATGTGAATGTTGCAGGACTGTTAAGGAGCCGCATTCAAAAAAGGCCTAATAGAGCTTTCCCAGGAGTTTTGGATTGTATACACATAGGGGCTTTTTGTTGAGTATGGTCTTTTGTATGAGCACATGCATACGCGTACCCATGGGAAGGGATAACTCACAGAAGCTGAGGACAGATAATAGAGAGTGGAAGAAGCAAAAAAACCTAACAAAGTTGGCCAATAGCCGGGGCATATGGTGTGCCCCTGGAGAAAGCTAGGGAGTTTTTACATCTTTTGACTAAAGAGGCTGGGGTTGTAAGCTAAGAAACTACTCCTTTTGTTCTTGGTTCTTCCCGCATTTGGAGGAGCAGGGCTCTATACATTCTTTGTAAATAAACAAGATTGCATCAAAGAAAAAAGCAGACTCCATCCAGTTGTACTTCCAGCTGGAATATCTCCAGGGCCCAAAACTCTGACTAGCTGCATGGGTCAGAAAAGGAGTAAACACTGACACAGAGTGAGATCCAGTTTCCAAGGAGTGCTATTGTGAGGAAGTGTTCTTGCTGAACCAACATAGAATAAATAATGGCGATGCCTACAGAAATCCAAAAAGGTCAGCAGGAATAATAACAGGACTAAAAGGATTTAAAACAAGACCCGAAACAGGAGTTCAGGTCTTCACAAAAGGAATTAAAGCAGTATCTGGAGGTTTTGCACAAAGAACTCAGTGGTGACTTGCAGGCATAGGTGAAATCTCTGTTGGAGCAACAACTACAAAGCACCTGGACAGACTGAGAAGCTCAGCTGTAAAATTCCCAGTCGGCATGGTAAAACAGATTGGTGAGGTGACCTGCAATAAGACTGTTGTAGACAAGAAGTTTTTCCATGAAAGCTTTAGTTAATGTGGAAGTTGCAAACGCAGATAAGCTAGAGCAAGGATTTATAGAATTAAAAAACTCACCTCAAAGAGGAATGAAAGGCTCATGGACAACAGTGGAAAGAAGTCACATGGATGAGGAACTGGGCCACTCAATTTTTCTGGCTAATACTAGATGTTTTCTACCCTATTTATAACACTCTGGGCCTAAAGGAGAGAGGCGGTGAGGTGGAGCGTCCCAGCTCAAATAATGCAAAAACTCACTTTCTTTGAGGGAAAACTCTGGGAATATTATTTGGTTCAATTCCACATTATAGCTCCGATTAATGACTGGCAGGGACAATAAAGGCCAGTTGCTAGCAGCCGCCTCTGATGGTATTGCAGATTTTATCCTCAGAAAAGAAATGGAGTTATTCAGACCTGGTACTACAAGCCCTTGATGTGTGGTCTAGAGTTAGCCATCAATCTGAGGCCAAGTCTATACTGATTGACAAATTTACCACCATCAGTTCAGTGTCTCTAGTTTGATTGAATGAGTGGTCAGTAACTCCCTCCTGGTAAGAAGAGTCAGGATGAGCTGAAGGGACGGCATTTCCTTTTGACTCAGCACAGTGGAACCACAGAGGTAAGTGTGCATTAGAAAGTTGAAGGGAGATATGCAAGTCATTTTAGGTAGCTTGCATATCTGCCTTTGAGTGCTGCTGAAAATGGTGGGAAGTGTAGATTAGGCCTGAGCTGGCAGCATCACATTCAGAGCAAGAAAGGGAAGGAAAGAATAATCACCACATGAACTAGCAAGAGGCCTGTGGAGGCTTGTATTCTTGACATATCCAGAAACCAAAAAGGTTTTCCAGAATAAGTTTGTGAAGAACAAGTTTCTAGATTCTCACTTTGACTCCATCTTGCATATTAGCAAAAGGAAGCCAAGACACTCTGAGAGGCTATGGAATGGAACTTGAATCTTTTCTTGCAGCAATGAACCAGAAGAAGCAGTAGCTTCTGGTGAGGAAGATGGAAACTGATCACCATGAGCCTGTAAGTACAGCTCTGTTTAATATGTAAGATAAAAAAGGGGAATCTAGCCTTGTTCATGATCTTACTGAATTTCTGTAAAAACTGATTAATTTAGTTTGTAAAAGAATAATTAGCAATAATTTAAAAATTAAAGAGTTCACTAAAGGGCAAGTATTGTGACAAACTGGCCACAAAAAAAGTAGTATTGTTATAAATTTAAGGTAGGCCAATATAGGGTGTTGTGATGTCTAGTGAAAACATCTCAATTGCCAGTTTCCAGAAAAGTTATTTAAAATCTGCCAGGGCTTTATTATGTGGGTCTGAAGATTAGCATTATCATCCTATACACTGAGATAGTTAATGTTAAAAAGTTTCTCTGTCCAGCTAAAGATGCTGAATATTCCCATTGCCACAGTTTAAGTGATAACAAATCAAAACTGTTGAAAATATAGCAGCTGTCTGACCACTATCATGCAAGTGTGTGTGAAGGACAGAGTTTGAGTCACATGCAAATGAGGAGACACATAAGGCATATTAAACAATGAAAGATCAGGGGGGTGGTGTGAGTGATCTTACCACATCCCTGATTTAAAAAGAGTTTACATCAGAAATTGCATGTTCAGTGATAAACGGCTAAATGAGACAGATTACAGAGACTGACTGGCAAAATGTGTTGTTAAATGCCCACTGACTATCAGTAGTATTATTGCTCGTATCGACATATGTTCTCCCTCACATACTAACTGTGGCTGTGGAAGGAGGTCGGCTGTGAAATTGCTTTGAGCCTGGAGACTGGCTTGTCTTGTGGAAGAGGTACTGGGTTTTTTTTTTTGGTTTTGGTTTTTTTTTGTGCATTTCAAAGGTGGTAACCCTACCTCATCATGATGATGGGGCAAGCTAAGGTTGGGGGTGTTAGTATAAGCTTATTTATTAACCCTCTCTTGTTATGGCTTGAGTTACAAGCTCATTGAAACAGGCGTGCAAATGTGCCCTGCACATATGATAGTTGTGGGACAGCTAAGGAATCAATCCTAAAACAAAGTGTGACAAGAGTGCAGGGTGCAAACAGGTGAGCCTGCATGCTAATCACTTATCTGTTAATTAGCTCTCCTGGAGACAGCTGATGGGTAATTAGTTAATCATACTGGCTGGCTGAGCCAGTTACCCCATTAGCCCAGGGCTGATAAGAAGAGGCAGGAAGTGGGAGGAATGAGGCTATTTGTGCCTAGCTACACAGTTGTGCAGGGTAGGGCCATTTCGGTTTCTCACCCCCCCCCCCCCCATCCTCTGCACAGACTGCAGAGAGACTTGTGTAAGTTCCATGAGAAGCATAAAGGACAGTGCTAGAAATACAGCTGATCCTCTTTTTCTGGAAAAGAGGGGAAATCTACACAGAGAGGTTTCAGTCTTTCTGTGAGCAATTCTATAGGTGAAATCTGACCAAATAATGATGAACATGTGAAGAGGGAGGCTTATATTGATGACAATAAGAAATGGCTTACTAAGATGTGCACAGATTGTACCCTGCATGGGACCAACACCTTTTACGCTCAGCACAAGCTTCTCAATTTACACCATCCAGGAAAATGTTTAAAGGGTGAGATGCAAAGCAACTTTAAAATCCCTGCCTCTGACAACCTCATACAGATATGAGCCATAAAGAGCAAGAAATGATGGTGGTTCCTAAATATTAAAAAATAAGATTACACTGGCAGTCCAGGGATCAGCAATGACAGGATAGCAGAGGCTTCCTTCAAACTCTGGTGACTGTAGAGAAGAGCCTCCATGGTATTTTTTCTTGTTTTTAATGTGTTCCCCATGGTTCATAAGGCCAGTATCACCCCAAAATCTTAGCCACAAAAGAAAAGTACTAAAGCCCAAAACTAATTGACTCCCTGTTGTTTCTAAGCCATGGTGGGACTGAAGGTCTGAAGAACAGGGAGCTGTGAAAGTCAGGTAGTAGAAAGTATATCTGAATGAACTTTCCTCCCCATCAGCTCTCTGTAAGTCTACTTGTAGGGATGATATGTTTACAGTTTATTTTGGCTTCCACGAGAGGCTCTTCTTGCTTCCAAAATGATCCAGCCTACTGTGGAGATAGGATCTGTGCCCCTCTAGGACCTGCTTCTTTAATGAACAGAGGTATTGTGTTGAGTAAGACCCCTCCAAAAGGCTTAGTGAAATCGGTAGTCAGACATCTTAGGTTTTGCATTAGTCCCTATTACAGTAGTTCCTGAGTGCTTCCCACATGTACTACACCTGCAATGTGAGCTCTCTCTCATGAATTCAGGCACTCTTGAAAATGACACCTGTGTGATTTAGGAGCACAAGTCTCATTGCTTTTCAATGGGACTTGTGCTCATAAGACACTTAAAAGAGTTTTTGAAAGTCTTGTTTTTGGAAAATAGTGTCTTTATCTTTCAGAACTAGAGAAAATGTAAATATACTTACTTTAGAGCTTGCTGTGAGGCAATGACGTATTCTGAACAGCCAGTTCTATACAGAACTTGAGTATTAGCTTGTACCCAGACCCAGTGATCTTCATTTGTTAGTACTTTGAATAGAGAAATGCCATTTTCTCCATTATTTGCTACAAAATTAAGGGAAACAATTCTAGTACAAACAATTTTATATTAGTTTTATAAAACCTAATAAATTACTGGAAACTCACAAATATGTATGGTATCCTTCGATCATCATTATAGAGAAAAGTGTAAGTCAAAATGGGTCATGGCTTACATTTACAAAACAAACTGCAGACAAGAATGCACACTGGAAAAAAGATTACACATTCAATTTGCAATCACAAACTGTAATCAGTGAGATTTTTCAGTATCATCAGTTCAGTACAGTTTCTGCCTATCTACTAAGAAGAAATTCAAGAGAAACTAGACAGTGAAATTGGTTGTGATAGAGAACTGGTATTAAAGCAAGTATGACTTAAAGGCTGCAAGTCTGTGCAACAAAGAGGTTAACCGAGTTATCTGTATATGGAAAATAGAGAGGAGAAATAACTCTCAGAAGTCAACAAAGAGGATTACTAAATTCTTGGGTTTTACACCAAACACCCTGCCAATTAGTAAAAGACAACTACAGCAGATCATAGAGTCTCATAGTATGGTAAACCCTAAATATTCCGAAAGATTATGGTCTCTGCCCCTGAAAAATCAGATAAAAAAATCAATACATTTCATTGGTTCATTTGTTGCCTGGGCCTGACCCTTTAGGCCGCAATAACAGAACATTTTCCAGCTTTTTGATTCAACCATGAAAACCTTCCCTTTATTTTAAATGAATGCTAAGATTTTTCACATTGCAGTGGGGCAGATCCCCATCTCATTCCAAGGAGGGGTAAATTGCTCCTTTGGGCACAATCAGCCTCAATCTCTGTGCTTGTAAGGAATGTCATGCCTGGAGTGGGCTGGGTCCTTAAAAAGGGAGACTCCCTGCTTAGTGCAGCCTGGCAGGCATTGCAGAGCAGCAGGCCAGCATCCCAGACCTCCCCAGGCTGTGAGAGCAGGGGTTCCCAACTTGACAGCCTTGGCTGACCAACCCCTCCTCAGGAGGAAGAAGGCTGGGATACTCTCTCTTCAGCCTCCCAAAAGTCCTTCATGATTGTGGAAGCATCCTGGCCTTTTGTTTGGACTACTTTACCCTACTCCCCGCAACTGGGGCTGACCCTTTGGTTAGCACAGCTCAGTGGTGTCACAGGTGCCAGGCACAGGAAGGGGCCATGTGCCCTGAGTTTCAGCACCAGCGCCCTGAATGGTGGTAGCCCAACCTGTCCCTGTTCCCATCTAGGGCTCTGAAGCCAGGCTGCCCACAGCAGCAGGTGCCTTATCTGTCCCTGTCCCCATCTGGGGCTCCGAAGCTGGGCCACCCATAGCAGTGGCTGCTTTACCTGGCCGCACCACTTGTAGCAGCAGCCACTTTTCCCTGCCCCAGCCCCAGCCAGAGATCCGGGTCTGGGTTGCTGGCTAGTGGCAGCAGGCCTCGACCAGGACCTGCTTGGGGCTCCGGAGGACTGGATCAGGCACAGGCTCCAAGTCAGGTTGGGGGGGTTGTGCAGGCCCTAGGGCCTGGGTCTTTTTCTGAGGCAGTGTCGCCCCAGGCACAGCTGGGGGGCTGTCCCTGGGTAGCTGAGACAGGAGTAGTGGCCACCCTTTCCCCAGGGAGCACTGGTAAGGGATGACCTGCCAGACATGTAATCATATGAATCCGGGTGCTGGAGCTTTAATATCACACACTTAATATTGCAAGTCTTGTAATAAAATTGCAAGAACTGGTAACACAGAGCTAGCAAATCCAGTAGTTTTCAACCTTTTGCAGATCACAACACACTTGGAAATGGGTAACAACTCTACAGGACACACTAAACCAACCCACCCCCAGCCTGCATCCAGTCATTTCCACATTTACTGCTTTATGACAACACAGTAATGTGTTCTGACACAGTGGTTGAGAACCACTGGGCTAGACCATGGTATCAATACTGTCTCTTGAGGAGAGCCGTTTCACGGTGTATTTATATTTGATTAATCTACATCCCAGTAGCAACCAATAGGAAAAATGGTAAATTGGGACTAAAGGATGGAACACTTAAATGGTGAGGGAAAATGTAAAATTATCTCCACATAAACTGTTGATAATGCAGAATTATTACAGTCCCATACCTTTGATCTGGTTTTCAGCACTTTGTAACACATTAGTGGAAGCTGCACCTTCATGGCAACACATTCTTTCTTGTAATTCTGTTTCACATGCATCTGAAATAACTTTTGAACTGCAGAGGACAAACAATGTGAAAACATTTGGTTAGTGAATGACAGGACAGCTAAGGGCAAACACCCAGAACTCCCTAAAATATGACTTTCAGGCTAGCAAACATTTCTTAAGTAATTATGGTTTGAATGTATAATTAAAGTTAAATATTTGCCAGTGACTGCTGGATCATATGAATTCTTAAACCAGTGTGGGACTGGAACAATGTACATATTATAAAGAAAATTATTAGTTAGAATATTCTACTCAGTGTTTATTTCCTGGAATAACAGCATTTAAATTGGATTGAAACAAATAGTAATATTTTGTACATTTAGTTCTATTCCCATAGATTTTTATATCACCACCAAAGAGTGCTAGCATTTATGTGTGGCCTTTATTTATCAATACCTTATTCATCAAATGAGCTTCAAATTTATAACCAGCCACAACCTTTATTTTTAAATGCATTTTAGAATTTGTGAAGCGTGTCAAACTAACTGCACTAAATTTTAACATTATGTCCTTACTGCAAAATTAACCTGGGTTATTATCTGGGTTTTAGCTATCCTCCCTGCATCCACAGAGAAAAATCTTTAACATAGGTTTGGAGATGCGTTAAGCCTTGTTCACCTGGCTGGGAGTATAGGTAAGAGCCCAGACTTTCTTTATATTGATAGGAAACCTGCCCAATTTGCATGAAGACACAGGCAAAAGACACTTGAATTCTGATAGTCCTCTAGTGCCTTCCCACAATTCCTCCTGAAGAACAGATGAATCCTTCCATAATTGACAAAACTGACTGGGGAAGATTCCTACAGTGTCTCATCACAAAGAACCATGGAATATGCCCCAAACACACACCATGACTTCAAAAATAGTAAAGGCACAATAATATGGACAGGTTTTTGCTGCTGGGCTGCTCATACCCATGCCACGTTAACTGTGTATGAAAACAAACCCTACTTTTCTTTTTTTGTTAACAGACAAGGTAGAGCATGAACATTGGCTGTGTGAGCTTCCACATGCTGCCTTGCTAGCATGCCACAACCCTGAACTGGAGGGACTCTGGAGGTAGACTCATGGACTCTAAGGTCAGATGGGACCAGTATGATCATCTAGTCTGACCTCCTGCATAATGTAGGCCTCAAAACCTCACCCACCCACTCCAGCAATAACTTTCTAATCTATGACAGTTATTTGAGTCCTCAAATCAGGACTAAGATACAGACAATTCACCAGTAGGCGAGCCATGCCCCATGCTACAGAGGAAAGTGAAAAAAGACGAAAGGACAGTTTATCCTCTGTGACTATGATGTCCATCCCTCTGCTCAGACTGCCCATAAGGCTTGTCCTATAAATACTTCTGGCCTGTGATCACCAACTCATTTTACATAGGCCACTGAAAAGCTGGCAAGTGGCAGTGACTTCTGATCACCACTGACATGGGCGATATTCTAACCATTGACTTACAGAGCAACCATTTCATATCCCATTATCACCTTCAACAATTCCACTGTCTTATCAAAATAATATCAAGTGGATAGCTTGCTACAAACATACCATATAGTTATACAGTACACATATGGCACATACAAAGGCAATGCTAAGAGCCAGATTCTGACAGTCTTGCATATGTTGAATAATATCATATTCCACAAGTACTCTGTCACTGCTGGAACTGCTCATGCTCAGTGCAAGTTACAGACCACAGTCTAGACCAGAGGTAGGCAATCCCTGGCACATGAGTTGACAGTGGCACCTGAGCCCATTCAGAGCAGCACATGGCACCCTTCGCAGCACCACAGATGTTGCCACTCCTGCCACCAAAAGCCACTGTGGGTGGCTTCCTTCGGGTGCAGCTGAGACACAGGAGGTCCCCCCATACCTATGCCTCAATGTGATATAGAAAAAAGTCGCCTGGAGTGGCTTCTCTCTGTAGCGTGATGCTCCCCAAAGGAGCCACAATGGGCAGCTTCTTTCTGCAGGATGCCCGGAAACCCCTGAAAGGAGCCCTTCTTTCCATGGCATGCCTGGGGACTCCTGTCCCTGGGCACACCACCAAGATGAGCCACTCTGGGCAACTTCTTTCCTGGCATGCCTGGGAAGCACTTCCACTCCAGCTGTGACCACTGCTGAATTTTCAGGCAGCTGCCACATTTTTTCAAAAGAGGGGGCCGCTGGCACGAGCTGAGGGTTGGGGAGGAAGGACCTGCACAGGGGTCAGCAGAGGTTGCTGACCCCTGGTGTAGACACTAAATATCAGATTTAATCACAAAAGGGGCAAGACATTTATAAAGAAGAAAACATACTTTGTCCTGGTCTACACTGACTGCTACATCATGTTCACTCCCAGATCAACTAGAACCATTATTGACAAGTGTGTTTATACCCAGATATGATAACATTTTATAGTGAGAGACAGGCAGACCTGATCTACACATGCATCAGATGCACGTGTAGTATCTAAATTTTTTCCCTTCCTCAGTTTGCTACTGGTATTTGCCCATGGGACCATTGAGTAGCCATGTTACAAACTGTGGCAAGTTGAGAACTCTCTCCGAATGAATGGATCTGTGTTTTATTTGCCACTTTTACATCTAACCCAACTATTAATTATGTTGATACATTTTGAATAATATCAAGGAAAGAACAAAAATATCCAAAGAAGCTAAACATGTTATACGACTAAGAGTTTTAGAACAGAGATATTTAGAATAAGCTGCACTTTTCACATATTTAGTAAATAGAGATCTCCAGTAAATAATGATAAATCCTAAAAAGGTCATTTGACAATACTTTGTATCTATTGTGGCTGCATCATCAGCTTTGCATTTTGGTTTCACAAGCAGACTCCTCATCTTCAGCTGTGTCACAGAAGGGAGAAGTGGTGCCACTATGCAGAATAAGGACAGCTGAGGTGGTAAGGTTGATCCTGAAGAGGACTTCTTCTTTTGCCCAAGGAGAAACTTCAGTTTACCTTGAAACTGCATTGTCTGAGATGGAAACAAACACAATAAAATTATCATAAGCATTCAAGGTTTAAAACACTTAATTCGTGAGCATGATCTGTAGACCATAATGTTCAAATAATATGGAACATACTCATTTTCTATCAATTTTCATACATGTAGATAACCCCTCAGTACCTATTTCATTATCTTTAGAGCCTTGCACAGATACACATATGTGGACCTGTATACGATCTGCATCCGCAAGAAATGGTCGCTGATAGCTGTGTTGTATCTGCGGATGTGGATATAATGTGGATATCTGCATATTTGCAGGGCTCTAATTATCTTCACTTCATTTGAAGTGTGCCTCTCCTGAAAACCTCTTCTGAAACATGGCACAGGGATACAGTTCTGACTAGAATAGAGCCTTTTGAACTGGCCTTTTCCCCTCCTTTTATAGGACTAGATCTTCTGTATCATGCTCCATTAGCCACATCCAATGCTTGTGATGGCTTAAGTAACCATTTCCTGTATGCCTCAGTCTGGCGTTGGAACTGTTTTTTTCCATGCTCTGATCCCTCCAGGATGAAGATTCCTGAGTTTCCTTCCTCTCTCCCCCATCTCCTTATGAAATAATTGTGTGTGTTTTCTGGGATGTACGTGGTTGGGGCAAAATGCAGGGACTGTGCAGATGGGTATAGCTGGGAGGCAGGCTTCAAGATACAGTCTATCGGGCAGGAAGGGAACCTTCAATCCATTTTTACAGACCTTAACCCTCCACGGTACCCAGCATCAGCTGTCAGGGTTGGAATGAGGTTGGGGGTTTCAGTCTGGGACTAGTTCTTTCTGCACAGCTCTGTCATAGAGCAGAGTGCTAAGCAGAGGTTGACACTACTGCTAAGACATGAGAAGAAAGTTTTGAGGGGCAGACTGTATCTCCAGGCTTCTTCACCAGACTGGCATGTACTGCAGTTCCACTCTTTTCCCTCAGCTGACTTGGTCAGGGATCAGAGCAATAGCACAGGGAGACACTGACTTCTTTGCTCTGCTCTCTACTGCCAATAGCCTGGCATCGCTACCAACACAGCCCAGAGGGAGCACATGATATGACTGCCTCCAAAGCTCATGAGAAATTCCTGAGATGGGAACATGGGTGTTGTACTATTATTCTTTCTCTGGTGCATCAACTTTCACCCCCTCACCTATCCCACTTCTCTCTCTTTTTATTTTCTGACTAGTAAAAGCTTAGTTAACAGGACAAATGTAACCTTCAATGGTCAGCCTGCTATATTGCTCACAGCTAACAACTGTTAGAAGCAGCCTGACATCAGTAGAAGTTTGCCTACCACAGAGCAGCCAGAGGAAAATACAAGCATGCTAGACAAATATTTTCCAGAAGTAAAAGGGTAATTCTTGCCCCAGAAGTAGATAACAAGTCATATATACTATGCCCATGGCCTTGCAGCAAGTGAAGCACAAGCATTCAAGACAGAATCCGTATTTTCTTATCTCTTCCTACCTTTTCCCCTTTCATTTTGTGTCTTGTTTTACTTTAAGAAGAAACAGGATTGCAGTTTAACAACAGACTGTGGAATCTAACCTACAAGTAACTTATCTCTTCAACAAAGTTATATGAGACTTTCAGAACACTGCATTTTTCCTTTAAAAAGCTCCATGCAAAATGAGAGAGGAAGAATATTTGTCATTATTATTTAATCTTTATATTATGCTAGCATCTCAAGGCCATAGCCAGGATGACCCCACTGTAGTACGCACTGTATAAACATACAATAGATTACTTTCTCTGCCCCAAAGACCATACAATCTAAAATTTAGTTGATCCTTTGAATTTTAGATATCATCACTTGTTTTCTTCTTTCTTTACCTTGTATATGTACTTAAATGTTTTCTCCAAAGTCCTGTGTTTAGCATAAAGCAAATTAAACCAAGCCTCTGGTGACAGACCCATGAACACGTTACTGCTTTTGTTGTGGCATTAAAAAATGACTAAATGTTAAGCTAAAATAAGAACATCTGAAAACTCTGGTTAGTCCTCACAAGTGTGTATATTCTGTATGGGGTTTTAGAGTTGAGGCTGTAACTTGGAGTAGGGGTGATGAAACCCATCATGGGAAGCCTATTGCTTCTTCAGCTAGGACAATGCATAGAGAGGCCTTCTCCCCCCTCAATGTCAATACGCACATCCTCAGACTTCACCTATCATTTCTCTGGTTCCGCTAGATCAGAGGCCACCTGGTCCAAGGGCTGTGATAAACGGAGCCACATTGCTCTTGCTGAAAAAAGCTTAATGTCTGACTATCTTAAAGCCATGTAAGGAACCCAAGGAAGAAGTTTCTAAAGAGTGGTGTGTTGGTGGTGGGAAGGTTGGATGAAAACATTAATAGCCATCAAAGAGCCTGTCTATCCAATAAAGAATTAAAACATATTTCTATGTATTAATTCAGAGCACCACTAGAATAAGGACAAACAACATTTGCTCTCCTATTTGTAGGCCCATCAACAGTAATCCTGGGCCCCAGGGAAGAATAGTCAATGCCCCAACCCAACTGCCTCCCAGTAAAAAGAACAGCTGAGGTCTGAGCAGGTTTCCTCTGGAAATTTTTATTCACGTATCACATGCTGTGCAGGCTCCTGGGTAGCTGAGGAGGTAGTATTTGCTACTCAGCTTCCCAGGTGCCTTGGACTCCCCAAGGGGATTACTGATGAACCTGGAAAACTGAGTACCAGATCCCACCTCCTCAGCGACCTGGGAACCTCCACAGTATATAATAAGTATGCTTAGCTCAGGGGAGGGACAAAGAGTGCAAGTGGCAGCAACCGTGGGGAAAAGGGGAATTAGGAAGAGATGAGGATACATTTCTGTCTTCCCATCGGCCTGGCCCTTTAAATCTCTGGGCATCAGGGCAATTGCCCTCCTTAAACTCCTCTGTCAGTGGGCCTACATGTTTGGAAGAAGGTGCTGGGAATTACACATCTCATAAGAAGATGGGGGCTAAAACTCTGCAGTAGCTCAGCATTCTGAGCAGGGAAATCCCTTCTCCTCAGAGGCAAGCCTTAGATGACTTCAGAGGAGTGCAGCCCAAACTTTTCTGGCTGCAACTTCTTTACCAGTAATGGAATCATCCATGCCAGGGGCCTCGCTGGTGCTGGGCACCTGGGGCAAGTGCCCTGAATCCCAGCGCTGGTGCCCCAGATCTGGCGGGGCCACCCCTCTCCTGGTCTCCAGCCCAATCGGGCCTGAGATCCGGGGCTTGGCCGCCCGCAGTAGCAGTGGCCCCGTCTCCAGCTGGGGATCCGGGGAAGTGGGACCCAGCCGCCTGCGGCCACTTTCAGCCCTGTCCCCAGCCAGGGATGTGGGGCCCAGCCACGGCCACTTCTGGCCCCGGCCCCGGCCAGGGATGCGGGGCCTAGCCACCTGCGGCGGCACGGGGGCTTCCGGCCCTATCCCTGGCCAGGGGGTTGGGCCTGTGGGCTGGGGGCGGGGCCTGGGCCCATGCCCCGGGTCCCTCCCCGGGGCAGCAACGCCCCTGATCCATGCCACCCTCCATTACTGCATAGTTGGCTCAGCAGACAAGCTTGGAGTGGAGGTGGGGAACAGAACTGGGGATAGGACAGAGAGGAAATGAGGACAGAGCTGGCCTGGGTGCAATGCAAAACAGGGTCTGGGGCAAGAAGCAGGGCTGTACTCTGTGAGTGGAGCTGGGTGCTGGCAAGGCTGGCACTACCATAAGGCAAGAAAGAGACATGGCTTTGGGTGACAGTTCCTAGGGACACCATTGCTAGCTCCCCTGAAAATCAGGCAGGCTTCTGCCTCTTTACCTCCTTCCTACCAGCGCAGGCACTGTTAGTCAGCCTACAGTTTAAGTCATGTAGGCAGAGGGCATTTTAAATCCCTCTCAGGCAGATGCTGCAGATTTAAAGGAATGCATGCCTTTACAATGACTCACAGTCCTGGAGGATAACAATAGGTAAAGGGCGGGTGGGGACATACTAGCCAATGGGGGCTGCAGGAAGCTCTAGTCCCAGGTGGCATGGCCAGGAGTTGCAGGAAGCTCAAACACTCCCCTTGAACTCAAACATCCTGGCTGGGGCTCCCTCCTCTCCTCCTGCAGGGAGCCCAAGCAGCAGTGTTCCCTCGGGGACCAGGAGGAGCCGGGGACAGAGTAGCCTGTTTCCTGAAGTAGCACCCAGGACAGTGAGTTCAGTGGGGCTCTTGGTATTGTTGTTTCAGCGCCAGGTCAGCAGGGAAACAAGGAGAACAGGGAAAGCAAGGGGCACAGGCTTTTTAGAAGTTTGTTTCCCCCATCTTCAAAGCATCTGACAAAGTGGGATTTTCTCCCAGGAAAGCTCATGCAATAAATAAATTCATTAATCTTTGAGTGCCATAGGATTCTTTGTTTGTTTTTCAGCTGCTGGCAGTCACTTCTATGTAGATAAGGTTGGATCTGAGCACAGTTATCTAGTCATTGCAATGAAGAGGGATGACACAGACTTTTGGGCTGAGGGTGGCTGTACCACTCCCCCACAATACTAGCAGCAGGATCTCTTCAGGGGACAAGGCAATAGGCCACATTTATTTGTAAATGTAAAAAAAAACAAAAAAAAAAACCCACCACTAAACCTGACACACACAACTACATAATAGCCAAGTTAGTCTAGTTCAATGAAAACAAACAAGGAGTCCTGTGGCATTTTTAAAGCCTAACACATTCATTTATCACATGAAGTTTTGTGGGAGAAAAATCTCACTTCATCAGACACTTTGAAGATGAGGGAAATTACAGTATTCTGTAATTTCCATCCTCTTCAAAGCATCTGACAAAGTGGGAGAAGCTCATGCAATAAATAAATTTGTTAGTCTTTAAGTGCCACAGAACTCCTTGTTTGTTTTTACAAAGATATGCTGATTGAGGTGGCTCAGAGGAGACAAAGAAATCACCTCTGCCAGAACAGGAGAGGTGAGGAGTGAAAATGAACTCTTCCAAATGTCAAAGGGGGCAGCCCTGTTAGTCTAGCCCAGCAAAAAAAGCGAGGAGTCCTGTGGCACTTAAAGACTAACAGATTGATATATCGCATGAGCTTTCATGTTTTCATCTTCTTCAACGCATCTGATGAAGTGGGATTTTTTTCCACAAAAGCTTGTGCAATAAATAAACTTGTTAGTCTTTTAAGTGCCACAGGGCTCCTTGTTTGCTTTTGTTCCAAAACTCTTCCCCACCCCCTTTGTGGGCAGAGGCAACACCATGGTCTCTTCTGATCCACCTCAACTGGCCTGTTTTTGCTGCTTCCCTCAGGTATTTGCTTGTTGCTGTGAGAGAGCTCTGTTTCCCTCTCATCAACCCCCTGAGCCATGCTAAACATGCTAGATGTCTCTGCAGAAGCAAGAAGTTGTAGGAAACATGGTATCATACTAATCATGTAGAATAAGTTAGGAGCATCCATAAAGAAACATAGCATGGTGTAATTGGCAGCAAATCATATAATGAGTGTACAAGTGAACAGGAAAATCATGATATAGATCATAGCCCAGGGTGCACAGATGTGCATCCTGTGATGGCAAGGTACTGCACAAATGGAAAGACAGACAGCTCTTGTTCCAAAGAACTTACAGGCTAACCAGTGAAGGTATAGAGAAAGGAAGTGATGTGTCACAAGTCCCATTGGAGGTGAGAGACAGAGCTGGGCTGTAGCCCAGGATGTGTCCTGGATCTTGAAGATCTCATCTGAAAGATTATTGCATAGTAAATTGCTTAGAATTTCACCTGGCTACCTCATAGGGATAGCAAGCCAGGTGACCCTGCTACAGTTCAAACCTGCAGGAGTCAAACCTCATGTTTAATCCTGAAACCCTTCCTTCCTGAAGACAAATTCCAAAGCGGTTGCCGTGTTAGTCTACCATAGTTCAGCAAAACAAACAAGGAGTCATGTGGCACATTAATCTTTAAAAGTGCCACAAAACTGTGCTTGTTTTGCTGTTCTTTGCTGTGTGGCCTTTGGGAAATCATGTGCATCAGGTAAGTTTTCAAAAGCAGACATTGATTCTCTCTCCCTGTCTCTCCCTCACATTGTCTCAGTTTTTGGATGCTGACTTGAGACACTTAGGGACTAAGAAAGAATGAAATTTTAGCAAGTATGTACATGAAAAATGCTACTTATTAATTACATTCAAATTCATCAATATTATTTTATTTTCATATTTAGATTAAAGGAATGAATTGATCTTGCTATTTGAATTTTAGGTTGTAAATGCACTTTGGAAAACCTTTTCCAACTTACATGAATGAGATGGTGGGAGGCACCAAAGCAAAATTTGGCTTGTGGCTCCACCACACCTTGATCCAGCCCTGGGTGCTGGGGGCTGAGCTCAGGCCAGGGACAGAACAGGGCTGGACAGCACTCTCTCCCTGTTCCCCATCAGGGCTAGCCCAGGCCCTGCTATGTTCACCCAAATGTTCCTTTGGGTCCTCCTAGGAAGGTCATGCCCAGGGTTACCAACCATGCATTTTAGTTTGTACTGACATGAAGATCTGAGTTGATTTTTTGTTTTACTGACATCACTAAAAATATAATGTGACAAAAGTATGTACTCATTTGCACTGGTCTATCACTGGAATTTGGCTTTATGCAATTGTTTTAGCCGCAGTTAATTGATCAATCATACTCTTTGGGCATGTGCAATAACAGAAATGATAAAGTCATGATCAGTGTAGTTTTATGATACAAGTGATTCTAAATGACGATGACAATCAATGTCAAAGTACAATATATTTTCTTTCTACCCAATTTTACAGACATTTTCATTTATTTACAGATTTGCTGACTGTGTTGAAATAATCCTTTTTTTTGCTTTTTTTTTTTTTACTGACTGTAAATTTACAGACAGTTGGCAACCCTGGCACATGCCCACAGGTTGGGACTTAGAGCAGTGTTTCTCAACATTTAGTGGACTGGGGAACACCAAAGGTATTAATGACATTATGTAGAACACCTGATGAAAACTTTCTCAAAACCTAGTATATACCAGCTGTAATGTTCATAATAGCTGTGTATTATGCATTCTTGTGAAAACAATTCAGAAAACTGAATTAAATACAATTTTATGAATATAACATGAGTTGATGTCTAAAAAAATAGATACATAATGATTATACACACAACTTAGTACTGAAAATGATGTTACTCAAGTTTTAATGGGAATTTTGGCCCTGCATGTTCAAAGTTCACCTATTCTTGGAATAAGGTTCGTAAAAGTCTTACCATGGAAGTTACATCCAAGTGATTTTAATGTCAATGGTAACAGTGGCAGGAAATTTAAAATGTCCTGGCAAAGGAAAATGGTGATGGTGGATGCTGATGTGTGCCTGGAAGCTTCGCCATGGCTGGGACATTTTAAATCTCCCAGGTGGGTGTCAGCTCACCACAACGCTCCTTCCCCTCTCCCCACTCAGCCCACCCACCTAATGGGGAGGGGTCGGTCGTGAACACCTTCACTATGTCTACAGAATGCTAGTTGAGAAACACTGCTTTAGAAAACAGATAACAGTGTATGTGTGAGGAAACTGTGTGGGGTCTGGAATTAAGAGAGGAGCTGAAGGTGAGAGAAGAGCCTTCTGTGTCAGGAAGGTATATCTGGAGAGAACACAGTGCTCTAAGGATGTGGAATGTAGAGAATTCAAGGCTGGTTTCAAGTAAGTCACTGTCATCTCATGAGTCAACACTAGGAAGCACAACCTACATACTGCCATGAAAAAAATGTCATTTGGTGTGAGAGGCACTGTAATCTAGGAGAAAGATTTGGAGCAGAAGGTGAGTGTTTGCCTTTAAATGGAGGGACTGGTGAGATCAGGAGGTGAGTTTCACAGATACTCTTTCCACACCAATGGAAGAGTGACAGCAAAAGCATCTCTGTCAGTGGCAGGAAAATGGAGGTCCTGGTGATGGTATGTCTGTTGTTAGAGAAGGTGAAAGGGCAGTGGAACCCTCATCCCATCCATTTCTTTGATGCCTTTCCTGGAAGGGATTTTCCTGTAATGGTTCAGACCAAGGAACCTTTTGTAAGGGAGTGCTGCAAAACAGAGATACTCCCACCACCTTGTCAGAAAGGTGAGCCCAGTACCCGGGAAATCTTGGATCACAGTGTCTTCTCTGCAGAATTCTTAGTAGCTGATCATTTTAAACTGAATATAAATATAGGAAAGTATTACTGAAGTAGTAACATGTGGAAATACAATACAGGCTTCCCAAAGTATTAGAAATCAAGCATCCTTAAGGATGCCTGATATTTACCTGTCTTCCTTTCTTACATAAAATTGTTGTCAGCTGTGTACTGGAACAATGACAAAAAAATTCACATCTTACAATTGGGTGTTTAGAGTGCCATAAAATAGGAGCTGTAACATTAGCATGGATAGATCTTTAACCACAGCAGTACTACCTGGGCTTTTAGTAATAGAGATCATCATGTTAGATCAGGCATGGCCAAACTGTAGCTCATGAGATGCATGCAGTTCTTGGGAGAGCACAGCAGGGAAGGGAGGCATGGTTGGAGATATAGGGGCGAAGTGTGGCATGGTTGGGGACAGCAGAGAAGTGGCAACATTGTAAGAGACTACAGGAAAGTGCAGAATGTTTGGAGCTGGCAGGGAAGCGGCAACATGGTCGGGGACTGCAGGGAAGCGGTGGCATGGTCAGAGCCAGCAGGGAAGTGGCGGCAAGGTTGGGGACAGCAAGGATTCGGCAGCAAGGTCGGAGCCAGCAGAGAAGCGGCGGCAAGGTCAGAGCCGGCAGGGAAGTGGCAGCAAGGTTGGGGACGGCAGGGAAGCAGATGCACGGTCGGGGATGGAAGTAGACGCATGGTCGGGGATGGGGGGGAAGTGCAGCATGGCTGGGGACAGCAGATAAGGAGCAGCAGCATGGTAAGAGAGGACAGAGAAGGGGGAGAAGTGCTGCACAGTCAGGGAATCCGCAGCATGTTTAGATTTTCTCATAGGCCCTAATGCAGTTTATGTGTTGTTAAAATAAAATCTTGTTTAACGAGTCCTAAACATGACGTGGAATAATAAACAAAAATACAAAGGAGAAAAGTTTAAATCTGAATGTAGATTACTTTCAATTTTTGGCACAACTTACTGCTGTGAAGCATTTTATTCCTCAATGAAATTTGTTAAATTGAAACATTGTGCAATACTTAGAGATCAGCACCTGAGAGAGCTTTTACATACTACATTGACAAGTTACTGCCCAGATTTTAAAAAACTTGCCATTATCCTGCAGTGTTCTACATCCAGCAACAGCTAAGTTTTTACTGTATAGGCCTAGTTTTCATGGTAACTTTAAGTGATTATTAGAATCTGACATTAGTAGGATCAATATTTGCCCTGTTTTTATGATAAAATAAAAGTGTACAATGAATTTTAAGCTTAGTAATTTTGGAGTAGGTAAAAGTATGTGGTTATTTCAGTGCAGCTCTCGAAGTTTTAATAATCGACTTGTGTAGCTCTTGAGTTCCATAAGTTTGGCCGCCCCTGTTTTAGATAGTTCCAATGTGCAACTTCTTAAATAAAAACAATCAACTAAATTAAAAAACCTGTCAAAAATAGAAGGCATCCTAAAAGTATATCTCCACATCAGGGCAAATAATTCATACATTCATGTTCAAATATCTTTAAGAGGTCCTTTAACTTCATGTTGTTTGGCTACAGCTCGTTTCACAAAATTATACTTACAAGGAAACCAGAAGTACTGTCCAACAGGCAGCGGACTCGACAGATGAAACACCGAGTTAAAAAGGAGGAATAATCTGTTGGCATGCCATCACCCTCTTGTGCCTTTAACAATTTACTGAGAATATATTCTTCTCCTACAAACAGAATGGGTAATGTGTCATTTATATGAACTCAGAATAAAAATGTTGTGTACATATATGAATAAACAGTTAAAGAAATTGCAATAAAAGTATTTTGCAGCGACTATTCAATCATGAATATTAAAATTTGTCAATTGTACATTGTGAGACAAAAATTGCACAATAAGATTAAGTTATTGTCTTGGGGGCTTAAACATCCCTGTTTTCTGACTTTGTGATTTTTAACTAAGCAAAATTAATCTTACGTTAATATGGAAGTAGTTTTTCCTTTTGGCTTGCTTGACTTTTCAAAGAAAAGGAATAAAAAAAAAAAGAACATTAGGGGAAAATACCTACTGACACAGCTAACAGGCACCAGGCAGCCAAAGCTCAGTTTGTGCCTCCTCAGTTCTTCAGTAAAGCGTGAACTAGTTATGGGCAGGGGTTAAAGTAAGCTGGAACGTGCCAGAACGGCATTTGGGGGCCCACTATTTTTAGGTGTCCAGCATTCTGGGCCCCCTAAAAATAGAAAATGGAGTCAGAACGCTGCATTCCAGGGCCCACCATTTAAAAATAGTGGGCATCAAAATAGCAGGCCCCAGAATGCTGTTCTGGCCGTTCCATTAAATCTGGGGCGGGGCAGTTCCCTACTGGCTGGAAGACTCTGGGGAAAGGGTCAGGGAACCAGTGGCAAGAGGGGGGCTGGGGTGGGGGTAGGCATGTGGGGGCAGTAGCTGAGGTGGGGACAGGTGTGTGGGGAGCAGTAGCTGGATTGGGGGTCACGCGTATGGGGAGCAGTAGCTGGAGTCGGGGGTAGGTGATTGGGGGCCAGGCATTTGGGAGGCAGTAGCAGGATGGGTGAAGGGGGCCTGGACCTGTGGCAAGGAGGCCCAAACCTGCGGGAAGGGAGCCTGGACCTGCATGAGGGGGACCTGGAGATTTAGAAGGATTCTGAGGCCCACCAAATTATAATTTAACTCCTGGTTATGGGCACCAGTGCAGTTTTTGTAGTATGCATTTGTCATAAGAAAGACCATTACTTCTCTAGAAGTGTGAACCCTCAGACTCAATGAAATTCTCTTCTGTACATATCAAGTACAAAATTTCAAAGTGTTCATCATGGCTAGTTTCCAAACAGTGTCATTTACATTTAATTAATATCTGCATATTGTTTGTACAGGTTGCTAAATGTCTGGTGCATTTTGTTCCATTGAGAGGTATTTGTTTCCTCCATGCTACATAAAAGAGAGACACAATTTACAAAGCTCCTAAAAGACTGCAAGAATTCCTGTGGAAACCATAAGCCTCACAAGGACTGCTGTCAAAATTACAAGCCATGCACAGATTCTAGGTCTATGTCTACATCTGGCAAACTTAGTTCAGACTTGTTAGTCTGAACTAAGAAGTTCAAGGTTAGTTCGAACTAACCTTGGGTTAACTTCTGGTTATGGGCACCAGTTCGAACTAACGCTTAGTTCAACCTAGAATGCGAGGTTTGTTCAAACTAACTGGCTTAGTTCACGCTTCTTAAGTTCGAACAGAGCCTTAGTCCGAGTCTTGCCTGCGCCTATTTCAAACTAAAGTTTGCACTAAGTGCTTAAGTCAGGACTAGTGCCAAGTCTCACTAGTTCGAACCAAGCTTTCCTTAGTCCAAACTAAGAAATTTTTTAGTTCGGACTAGGGCAAGCCTAATGTGGCCATGGGCTAAATTAGTCCAGACTAAGCCTCCTTAGTCCAGACTAATTTGCCAGTGTAGACATAGCCTACAAGGGAAGGGATCGGCAACGCAAGCTCAGTGAGCCATCTGTGGCTCACTGAGCATCCCCTTCTGGCTCCCTGGAAGTCTCTTCCAGTGAGCCAGCTACGTCCGGGGACTCCCGGCTTGCCCCCCTCCCCAGCACAACTGCATGAGCCAGAGCTGGCGAAGCGGCAGCACCACAGCCCTCTAGCATTGGCGAGGGGAGAGGGGGTGTGCAAGCAGCGTGCGCTCCCTCCCTCTTCTGGCTCGGTAGCAGAGGGGTCCTGCCTACCAGCCACAGCCATCCCTCCCAAAAGTGGCTGGAGGAGAGCTGTGGCTTGCAGAGGTGGGGCCCTGGAATGGCTCCTCCACGGAATTCAGGCCACTTTGACCCAGCCACCCCAGGGCAGAATGGCCCTGATCCAGGGGTGGCTGGCTTGAAGCAGCCTGAACTCTGTGGAGGAGCCATTCCAGAGTGACACCTCCACAAGCTGCAGCTCTTCCCCGGCCGCTTTTGGGAAGGACAGCTGGCTGGTAGGCAGGGCCCCTCTGCTCCACCCCGCCAGCGGAGGGAGGGAATGCGCGCTGCTTGCACACCCCCTCTCCCCTCGCCAATGCTAGAGGGCTGTGGTGCTGCCACTTCGCCACTTCTGGCCCATGCAGTTGTGCTGGGGAGGGGGGCGAGCCAGGAGTCCCCGGACATAGCTGGCTCACTGGAAGAGACTTCCAGGGTATGTCCACACACAGTCTTTGAACTGAAATGATGCAGATTATTTCAATTTCAAAGATTCCCAGTCCACACTATGTTTCCTTATATTGAGATGAGGAGCTCCATTATCTCGCAATACAGAAAGCCATTTTGATATAACAAAACCTAGTATTATATCGAAATGACGGTTAAATTGAAAATGTTATTTCAAAATAACACTGTGTGGACGTGTTATTTCAATTTAACTGTTATTTCGATTTAACACTTTTGCCCTTCTCCATCCCTGGGTACTGTCCTTTCTCTACATATTGGGTGGGGGCATCTTGCCACACCTCCTATGGCGTCCCTCTCCTAAATCAAACTAGCAAGTCCTGTCCATGGACGTTTTGAAGTTTCGATTTGCGTTTCTAGTGGGGGCATGTTAAATTGATTTAACTTAAATCAATTTAATGATTTTATAGCAATTTTATTAAATCAATTTAACTTAAATCGATTTAACTGCCTAAGTGTGGACATAGCCTAGGAATTTAAAAGCCAGCCCATGCAGACCCTGTTCCACTAGGGCTGCTTGCAGATTTCTTTTTATCTGTAATTGGCCAAGTGCCACCTCCCCTGTTTTTCCTTTGCGGGATCTGGAGCCTCCCAGCTTGAAAAGATGCATGTAACCCCATCCCCATCCCACTCAGGGCCGGCGCTAGACAGCAAGTAGCCCCTGTGTTGCAGGAAGGTGCCGGCATTTGAGGGGCACCAAAAGGGGACAGCGCTGTGGTGCTCTCCTGATGACGTCACTAGTCTGTGCCGGCATCGTTCTGCTGCAGGGGGGTGGGGGGTGCCACAATCCCCAGGGCCAGCCCTGATCCCACTTCTACCTCAGGCATACTAGGGTCTCAGGAATCTGCTTCCGTTCTGTTAGCAGGCTGACTACGTCACAGCCTACCTTCCCCCACCCTGCTTGGACACGCTTCTCCCTTGTGTCCTGTGCTGGCTCCCTGGGCCAGGTCACCAGCTCTTCTTTGTTCCCTGGTTAGCCCAGGGCTCTGACTCATCCTTATCATGGCACAGCTGTAGCCTGCTCTGCCACAGCTCCTTACGCCTGGGCTAACAGAGGCAACTGAGGGGTTTATTGCCCCTGCTCTGCTATAGTTCATCTGGAAAACCTATTAATGCTCCAGCAACCTTCAGTGATGTAAATACATTTTGCTATGGGGCTGGTGTACATGAAGTCTGAGATATGTCTGAAGGACATCATACGTTTTACCCAAATGGTGACAGCCTCCAAGAAGTTGAGAAACTTTGTTCTTTCCAGTGAGTAACCTTATAAGATAGTTACAGCAAGTAACATCACCCCCATTGTTTAGAAAAGAGAGCAATGAAAGTAGGGCCAAAATTTTCAAAAATGATTCCTAATTTTGGATGCCTCCAGTTTTCATGAGCCCAATCTGCAGTACCTAAGGTAACTGATTTTTCAAAGGAGATGGGCATTCAACATTTCTACTGACTTAAAGAGGAGTTCTGGATACTCAGTTCCACTGAAAATTTTAGGCCCATTGGGACAAAGAGTATTTTTTCACTTGTCAAAAACTATTCTCACTTTCTTAGCTGGACAAAAATAAATACAACAAACAAACTTGACAGACTTAATGCTCATGTGCTGAGAAAGTTCTCTGGTCTATAGCTAGAAGGTGCGGAGGTGTGGTCTGTTTGAGCTGAGGCTAGAGAAGAAACCTTAACTGAAAAATTTCTGATTTTCTAGCATTTTTCATTAAGCAAATATTATTGTTAACAGACGTTTTATTTAAAGGGCAATGCAGCTTCACCCTCAGCTCTATATTAAAGTTCTTCTGGGAACATTATTATTAGTATTACTCCTACCTTAGTCAATTCACAACCTCTACATACCTCAGTTTGTCCATCTGCAAAATGGGCATAAATACTTATTTCCCTCCCAGATGTGCCCATTTATAAAGACCTTTGAAATCCTCTAATGAATGGATTGACATCACCGTACAAGTGCAAATTATTAATGGTTTTAGTAGTATTAGCAGATGCCAAAGAATCTCATAATGTAGTGTTTAAACTGATGGTTTACATTATGCTGAGGGATCACATTACCTCTATAATGCAGACACTTGTATGTTGAAATATGCTAATCATTCAGCAGCCCTCAACTGCACAGCAATACTTCACAATAACTCTGCATAGGAACAAACAGTAATTTCTCCATATAAAATTGCAAGGGGAATTTAAAGTGACAGAAAGGAGTCACCAGAGATGGAATATGGCTCAGTTACAAGTTCACATCCCTGTTGTATTCTTACCAAAAGGGAACCTTAATGGTTAGTAGTCATGATTTCTGTTCTATGCCTCCTATGGAGGAGAGCACTTCTAAGCAGCAGAGGGTGCCCTAACTCCATCCTGGCACAGGACTGAATCAAGGAAGATGGACTGCAGCACCTGCTTGCTCTTCAGAAGTGTTTTATCTACGCAGCTTAGTGTGAGAAAGCAAGTGGGATGATAGCACCATGTGATACTGCTATAGTAATACTATTCAGAAACCCACTGCACCTATTTTTTTGTATCTGATGTTAAAGACAAGCTCTTATTAGAATTAACCATTTATATGGATGAGGAAAACATGCACAGCTATATTAAATAGGAAAAAAATAAAAGTAATGTAAACTCATGCTTCAAGGCATAAAGAATTTTCTAACTGTCTAGAGTTAGGAATAAACATCCCCACGGGCTGCTCTTTCCGTAACTGCCCACTCTGAGGGCTTCTGTACCTTGCTTTGAGGGATCTGGTACTGCTCACTATCGGAGTTAGATTCCTGGACTGAAAGACGACTGATCTGGATTCACTATGGAAATTCTTGTATCTCTAATGAATATTATACAAACCCACCTGTTTCTGTCTGTACTTGTTCTCCAGTCACCAGTTGTGGAGGCTTCATGGCCCAGTGCAGTTGTCTACAGAATTCTTGGCGATCATCCACATGAATGTAATCATATATATTTTGATGCATTACATCAGTCTGAAATAATTACAATAAGCAATGTTTATCCTGTAAGCTCTTTAGGGAAGGGGCTGTCATTATCTTTGGTCTCCAGATCAGGTGGATGGTTGGCAGGGATTTTGGGTCACAGCTAAGATTGCTTGAGGAATGTTGTTTATGACTTTCTTGACTTTTGATATATTTACTTTTTGTTTTACACTATAATGTTCTAGTGAGGATTATTTAGCCTTAATTCCTAATCTCCTGACTTTCACGCATGTGCAAAATATTCATCAATGTTGCATTAACAGAGTTTTTGCATTTATGACAGATAAGCCTATTCTGATTGCTGGTCCACCAACAGGGGTAAGGGGAACAATTGCTATGGAACCTCATGATTTAAAAGAGCCCAGGTGGATGGGAGGATAGATGCATATCTTCCTCTCTTCCACACATCTTTCTGCCCCTGAGACTTCCACTATTTATAGTCTCTGTCCCACCTAACAAATAATTAACAGTTTCTGATGGAAGCCCTCTCAGCTTTCCTCTTCTAGTAGGCATTGACTGTTCTGCCCTGGGGCCCAGAATTGCTATCCGTGGGCCTGTCTGAATGTGAAACTGAAGGGATAAATTACAATAAGCATGAGAATATGTACATTTATAACATTTCATATCTTTGTTAATCAAAGATTTGTAATAACAGAGTAGCTCAAAATGTCTCTTTGAATATTACACAGAATACACTTTCCCCTGAGTTCTCAGAAAAATAGGAAAATTACAATACAATATCCTAGTTTGAAATGACATAATAAAATATAACTTGATTCCATTTATAGCTTATATATACTCAACTGTAAAGGCGCATCTCAAAACAGTGTACAATACATGACTTTTGAGAGCTTATCAAAAGAAATGACAATCAAGCCAATACAAATTGTACAACATTAGGTATTCTACATACTTTTAATATATATTTACCTGATGAAAGCCCAGATAGTCCACAATAGTTGATGATGCATAAAAGATCATTCCATCTGCACTCACCACCAAGGCAAAGCCATTCAGTGACTGGGAGAGGGGAGATAAAGAATAAAATAAATCAAAAGATAATTATTTTGCTCACAGAAGAAGTAAAATGGCTCTCATGTTCACTAACATATTTTCTAAGCTTTTCTTTCCTAGTAGTTCCATTGATATTTATAGGACTCTGATGAAAAGTTGCTACTCAGTGCAAGAGGAGCCGACTCTGCGCTTATACAGTGATGGGCTAATCAAATGTTAAATGTATCATATTCTGAAGAAAAGTAACACATGGGTGTATCTTCTCATTTTGATATATGGGATTCGATTTTCATATTTTATAATTAAATGCCTGCATATCAACATGAGGCGCTAGTAGTTTCAAATATAATTAGGCATTTAAATAGCTCAGAGGTTTTGAATATCACATCTCCGTTGCCATAAACGTGTAACTTCTAGTTAGTAATAACAGGATTTTAATTATTTCTGTCCTAAGGCCTTACTCCAAAATTGGATAACAGATTTGTTTCTCCTTGCCTATCATGATGTAAAGATATTTTAAATATACCCCCTCCCATACATTGTGGTAGTCTCCATAATTTTTCAACAGGAGCATTCTTCTCACTGGAGTGATGTAGTGGATAATGACCTGGAATGTGTTCTCTCTTCTTTTCTTAATCTTACCTTTTTGGTTACACTTAATACAGAGAGTAATTAAAATATAATTGCAATGTGGTTATCCTTTACAATACTTGGAATCCTACTAATTCATGTAACTACTTGGTTAATGACATGAGCAAATTACTTGTCAACCATTTAATTACAAACTTACTGTATTCTATTAAGTTTTCTGAATATATATTTTGATACATATACCTAATACAAAATCCTCTAACCAGAAAATTAATTATATGTGTAACACTTTAATTGTAGTATAACAACTATATAATTGCAGTCATTGTATTCTAAAGTGTATCCAGTTTTTCATAAACTTTAACAAATACTTATATTGCCACACATATAAATAAAATGAGGAATTTTTAAAGTGAGATGTCTAATAAAAATATACTGTTCTGATATCATAAACCAATACACAGTCAAGAAGACAAAATATGTAGAATAATAGCCTTAGCTAGGTAACATAACCAACAAGACAAGTATAAAAATAAGGAGAGATATAAATGAAGTTCATTACACAAATATAAACATTGGTCAGAGCTAATCTAGCTTTGTCTAATTTTACCAACCTTCCCCAACCCCTTGGACGCTAGGGCTATGTCTACACTAGTCAGTTAGTCCGGACTAAGCAAGCTTAGTCCAGACTAATTTAGCCTGTGTCTACACTAGTCTTTCGCTAGTTCGAATTAAGAAATGTCTTAGTCTGAACTAAGCACTTAATTCAAACTTTAAGTCTGAACTAGTGCAATGCAGACATGGACTAATGACTAGTTTGAACTAAAAAAGTTTGAAGTAAGCCATTAGCTTGAACTAGCCGTGCTTAGTTCAAACTAAAAAGCCATGGTTAGTCCCAACTACCCCAAGGCTAGTTAGGACTAACCTCAGACTTTTTTAGTTTGGACTAGCAAGTCCGAACTAAAAAAGCAGATGTAGACATAGCCTAGGACACTTCTTCTCCATCGTGGGACTGCATTTCAGAAGTGAATTAACTAATCCCTGCATATAGTTTATATATCAACTGGTAAAAGGTACTGGGATTATTTGAAATTAAAGTTGTGTATGTATGTAATGCCGCTATCATCATTTCCACTTCCCTCAGATGGTGTTGATACTGAAAAGATAAACATGACAGTGGACAGATATACTAATTCTCATACAGTTTGGCACCGGGTTTTCATGAGCTCAGTTCTCTAATTCTTTAGCCACTGGCAGTTCCCTTTGTAACGTTCATGGTCAGAATTTCTAGAGGCCAGCACCCAATGTGCTGAACTCCTCCGAACATTTGACTCTAACTGCAGGGTCTGAGCCCCTTTGAGAAATTTGGCCTTGTGTGACTACACACTCCAGGGTGCCCTAGGCCTTAAAGAACGCATGATGTGTGAAATGGATAACTAGAGAGAGGTCCAGCAGAAAGTCCTTAGGGCCTTAGAACATAAAACTGTTTTAGCAATTGATTTAGCTAAACTTCTGCTGGCCGGGGCTTAGCTTTAAGTGCAGACAAGGACAAACTCTGCTCAGCACTAGTTTAGCCAACTGGAGTTAATCCCTGCTCAGTACAGGCTTTACCTCTGGCTAGCTGAACTGGTGCTGCTCAGTAGCTTCTCCACCGCTGTTCTTCCAGCAAAACCAATTGCTGGATTGGTGCCATTTTCTAGTGTAAAACATGGATCTAGAGTCAATGCCACATGAAATGTAAGAGGGAGTGTTGGGATTCCTACTTTCTCCCATTTATACTTTTTGCTGCACTAAGCGTATCTCTGACGAATGGGATGACACTCTGTCACACCCATTTACAACACCAAATGGAGACAACAAAGGATTTTTGGAGTTTTGTCTCTTTGGAGTCTTCTTGCAGCAATAAAAAAGCACCAGTGATGTGATGTCAGGAATTTTAGTGCATTTTAAACATCTGGCAGGCTCTTTAACTAAAACCTCCAGATTAAAAGCCTCCACAAAGATAAATGAAGCATTTATGTGAGCTTCTTTATGCAGGTGATGATGCTTTTAATGTGCACACAGCAAAGAACCACCAGGTCATCAATTATTCATTAGCTGAGGCAGCTAGAAATGATGACCTTGCCATCTGCCTCAAGGAAAACAAGGTAATTTGCCAGCCCACATCTGGGAAAGTACATACAAGATGTAGAATCACTATGAAAAAGAACACAGGGTCTGAGCACCCCTAATACGCAGGTTTTTTGCTTCCAAGGAAGATGGGGGTACACAGTCCCACTAGATGGTAAGAATTTTGTCAAACGTCGTTCTTCAGGATCAAGACATGGCTACTCAAATTAGCAAGGGATGTTCTATATTCTGTATATTGCTGCACATGGGCTCTGCACCATGCTTCTCAAAAAACCGATGACTACTTTAAAAATGCAGAACTGCTTTCCAACTCACTCCACACCTGTGAAATATGGAGACACTACTGCTAATAAGTCAAAGAGCTGGGGTGGGGTCAGAGCAGTAGGATGGGTTTGTGTTAAAAGGGAGACCAAGGGAGCGTGTGTCTGTGTAAGGAGAGATTAGAGAAATGTGGGAGGAAAGAGAGATGTGCATGTGTGTGTACATGTCTGTGTAAGAGTAGTGAGGGGGCCGGAGGAAGTATTCATGGATATGGGAACTGATTAAGTTGGGGGAGGTACAGGAGTGGGGTTCAAGGATGTATCTATTTGGGTAGAGATGGAACAGAGCAGGGAAGTGAGGGAGAAGTGTGGAGGATACCATTACACTGTTTTTTCTTTCTTGTAACACCTACCTTCTTTTCTAATTTATGTAGGGAGACTTTAACTGAATATCTCCTGATTTCCTAATGTTTGAGTCTGGGCTTTTGAAGTCCCATGTTCCAGAAGAACATAGGGAATGGAAAGCATGGCTGTTAAGTAGCAACCTTACTTCCACCTTAACAAAGCTATTTGTGAGTAACTCAAGAGCCATGTTATGAAAATCTTACATTAGCTGGGAAACCCACAGCACAATCCACACTAATCTAAAAAACAGCCAAGCATGGAGCAAAACTTCAAAACTAATGTCCATGTGCTTGGCTGCTTTTTAAAAAATTTATCTTATAACACTTCTTGATGAGAAGACACATGATCCATAACAGAGAGGAATCAGTACAGAGGTACCAGGGAGTGATTGTTGTGCTTCCCCAAAAGAGACCAAGAATCTGCTTTTATTACCCACTTGCTCCACAGATGGTGACACATAGCCTATGTCAAGGCTTTTTCCCCACTCTGGCACTCTGAGTGCAGAAGGTGGGGGCCCGCAACAGGCCAGAAAAGCCACTGGCCTTAAAGCCTGCTCTTAAAAGTCTCCAAGGCCTCCAATTCCTGGCCTTGGAGTGGTATCGCTGCCACCACCCAAATGCAAAAAACCTCTTGAGACCCAGGAAGGCGCACTTGGGAATTCCTCCCTGGCAGGTACTTGCAATCTTCTTTATTCCTCCTTCAGGAAAGTGACTGAACTCCAGCTGCAATATGAGCTGGAACTGGAACAGGGTTCCCTCTAGTAGCTGCCTGTGCAGTCTAAGGCACGGGCACACAAACCTCTTGCCCTTCAGGACACAGAACCAGAACTTACTTAAAAGGTAAACTCTTTAATCAAAAAAGAACAGATGATAAACACAGAGAGTTGCTTCTCTGGGAATTAACTTAGGTAGTTACAGGGTAATGGGGTTGGTTACATGTGCTCAGCACAGAGAAATCCAAAAAACAAGCCAAAAACAAAGAAAATACCCTGACCGCGTCTAAGTAAACATTCTCTGTTCTACCCACGCCTGGTCAGTACCAAACTTAGCTTATCTCTGGTAAGGATGTTGCTGGATTCTTCCTCAGGCCCCTCTGGCCTCCTCCTGATCCTTCCAGGAGCTCTGCTGCATCCAAACAGACCCAGGCCAGGCTGCTGTTACCATTCAAAAAGCTGTGCTTCGTTCCTATTGGCTGTCCTGGGACTCACTGACCAGAGTGTTAACCCCTTCCTCCCCAAGGGTTATTACAGCCTACACCTGGCTCCATGTGTACATCCCCTAGCACAGGCTGGAATGTTGGAGCTCTGCCGTTCCCTGCCCTATCTTGCCTGCTCTTACCTACATACGTGGTGAAGTAAATATAGCAACCCCATGGAAACTATATAGCTCTAGTGCAGCTATCTCAGGTAGACAACTGGCACAGGGACCAGGCCAGATTAAGGCAGAGGTTTTAGGGGCTTCAGCCCAGGGCCCAACTTAAAAGGGGGTCGGTGGCCCTCCAAAAATCTGGCCCTGCTCTGGCCATTACAGCTCTGGCTAGGCCTCAGCAGCTCAGGCTAGCTTGACAGGTCTCTTTTGCCAGGGCCCTCGGGGCCTTAGCACAGTGGTCCGACAGAGCTCCAGGCCCTGCAGGTCTGATGCCTGAGCCATAACTAAAGAATTTGGTGCCCGGGGCATGTTCCGATCGGAATGTGCCCCTTACAATGGCCGGCGCCTGGACCGAGCAGTGAGGAATGTGCCCTTTAATGGAGCGGCTCAATGGAGCCACTCCAGTGTGCCTGGGGCAAAGCCCTGCTCACCTCACCGTAGTTATGGCCCTGCCAGAGACTGCCCCACCAGCCAGTCCCGCCCTCACCCCAGAGTGCGGCTGCATGCGCCTGCCCACCCTGCTCCTGGTAGCCAGCCCAGGGGTGGGGCGGGACATGGTGGGAGCACTATGAACCATGGCCTCTGGCCCCAGCACCCCAGCCCTCCTCAGCACCAAGCACTGGTCTCGCAGGGCTAGCAGGTCTGCTAGGCAGTCCCAAGGCTGGCATGTCCAAGCCCCACCCCACCCTCAGGTTGGCTGCTGTGGAGGGTGAGGCAGGACCCTGGCAGGAGGCCCGTGAAATTGAGCAGTTTGGGGCCCTAGGGCGCCTTTATTCAGCCTTGCACAGGGTAGTAAGGGGGCATATTACAGGAGTATGTGCAAGTGTAGGAAGGACTACAATCCAGCTCTTAAGATTTTAGAGGAAAGAGAAACATACTAAGATCTTCATTCTGCAATTCTGTGTCCAAGCTCTGCTTACTACATACTAAGAAATAGTGTTTTATCAATAATAGTTCAGTTGCCTGCCCAAACCTTGAGTATTTTACTTTTTCAAAAGGTTTCATAGTAGAAATTTGAGTAGTGACAACTAAATGCAACTTTAGTGTCTCAGCTGCGAAAATAAATGATTGTAAAATGCCATTTGGTAAACCATATGGATTCAATGACAGATGGAATTTCTAATCCAGGATAAAACTTGAAACATGTGAGACAGACTTAACTATGCACTGCAAACACTCATTTGTGTTTGGGTTTGTTTGTTTAAGAAACTCATGTTTCTTACTGTACATGAAAAATTAAATACTTTTTTTTTTGAATGGAAAAAAGGGCTTGGCGTCAAACTATGGGCTGTGTTCTTTTAAAAACATGTACATCCAATTATGTACTCACGAAAAGGTGCACCTGCTACTTAAACAAAAAAACAATTAACGCATCAGTTCAAAGCAAGTTCACTATTACTTTGTGCCCACAGTAGCTCTTCCATTGCGAGGTTTTAGAAACACTATTATTAAAGAGGTTCTCCCTGGGAATGAAGACAAATATCTGAGGAAAATAGGACTTCCTTTGGCAAGATCTTTTATATATCCTGATGTTTTTTCTAGTCCCATAACAGAGAATCAGCCAGAAAATACTTCAAAGATATTTTGGTCAAGGTCATGGCATAGTAAAAATAAGAAAAAAAGATCAGTTCCAAGCCACATTTCTCTTATTACTCTTCCTTGAAATAAAGGAAAATTCACTAGCATTGTGCTCTCCAAAGACCATGTTGCTATAGTTACTAAAGAACAACAGTCAAGGCCTGCAGCCATGCCTTGTTCAGAACAGATTTTCAAGTCACGCAACACGGATACTAAACTTCCAAAGTCAATTGGCTTTCAATTTATCTAGGGCTGTTTCATTTAGCAGTCTGTTGATGGTCTTTGCACCACATATAGGGAAGGATCATTCTTTTCTGATCTGAATAAAAAGCTTCCATAAATGGTACACTCATTCCTAACTGTCTACTTAAGAATACTACTAAGATGCAGAGAACCTTTTTAATTTGTACCATAATTTTTCCTTTCTGCTAGTGTTTTTAAAAATTCACAATTACCCTGCACAAAAATCATTTTATAGTTCTTAACTAGTTTGCTCTTTACAAGCCAAAAAAATTCAAGTAATTAGAAATCTGATATCAAGCTGAAATACAAAAAGGCTATTCAGAAATACACTACTGTATTAAGTGACATCACAGCATGTCATTCGCTAGGTTAGCAGGATAATAAATAGCACTCCAAAGATTTGTGTGCATACATCATATCAACAAAGTTACTTCAAAGGGGCTTCTTCAGAAAGTAAGCACTGCTCTGTATGATTATAGGTTATAGAACTGTAGCTAGTTTAAAAAAAAAAAGCAGATATGTATTTTCATCATTGTAGCCAATGGAGATATGAACTGTTTATGGGTAATACTTTTGTCACCGTCTTTTTCTATGTGTGATCCCTTTGATCATGGGAGGCTTCATGGATGAATCCCATAGATAAGGAATACTATATATTGAAGCTCTTTTCATAAACAAACCTGTGAATGCCATAGGACTTGAACAAGAAAAATTTGCATGCGGGCTAGTTTGAGCAAGGAAAACTGTGTAGGGTAAATTTATGCCTGCCAAAACTGGATTTCAGCACTGGAAAAAACTTGTATTCTCAGGGCTTGTCTGCACTGGAGGTGGGGTGTAATTCAATCTTACGTTGTTGAATTAGAGAAGGTGAAGGCGAGTAATCGCAGCAAATTGCTTGCTTGGATCTCACATTGAGACCGCTCACATTGCTTCCTGAAATGAACTGCACTGTGGGTAATAGGTGCAGGGGCCTGTGGGGAGGCTAACTCCCCCACCCCTCTTCTCTAAAGGAAAAGCAAGCAGTAAAAGCTTACCTTGCTCTTTCTCTGCCACAGGCACAAGAGAGATACACAGTACTGCATGCAAAGAGAGGAATTAATTGAAAACTTTCTGAGGCCGCAGGCTGAGGAGGAGCTATGTTGCTATGGTGCAGCAGGCAGGAAAAACTGGAAAGTTGCTCTCTGATTACAGACCTAAATTCAAATCATAGATTTTGACCTCAGTGCTACACCACTTGCAGTGGTGGTGGTAACAGATTGAATTAAAGCACCGTTATTTTCTAATGTACTGCTCTGACAGTAGAGACACAGGCTACAGAAGACAGATGTAAGCAGCATTATGTCGAACTTCACTGTCAGTGTAGACTAGGGCTCCCTCATTCTACTACACCTTCTCTTGTCCAAGTCCATGTTCCTTCCTATCTGACTCATTCTAGGTATTAATATTCAAATCCTCAAGAAGAGTTGTGATAATGAGAAGGTTAGACCAAGTCCCTTCAGTGCTATCCAGAACAAGGTCAATCACTGCTGACTTTCAACCATTTCTTGCACCACTGCAGCTGAGAAAGAGTTTGGACCTTGGACCTCCCATTTACTTTTGGATAAGAGACCTGTGCCATCTGGAAGGGAGGGAGGACCAGGAAGAACTTAGCTTCCAATTTTTTTTTTCATTTATCCCATGTTTTGCTATCATATCACTGTCACAAGAAAATTGGATCAAATTCAGAAGTATTTGTTCCTGTGTAGTATTTTATATGTCTGTACCCAGTGAGGGAGCTGGAATGTGACAGTTTGACAAGAAGGAACTGACACAATATGCATCTTGGAAATGTGGTGGGAAAACATAAATCAATGGCCTTTGGTGATTTGGTCCCTCGTTATAAACTTCCAAAAAAACAGAGTACATCACAGAAGGAGTGGGGTGTGAGGGATCATATGCCTTAAAATTGGGCCCATGGGTCCCCAGGCAGCAGTCAGGCAACAAATGCCACCCCCTCCAGCAGCTCACCAGAGTAACTAGGGAAGGGCAAGCTCACAGAAGGCCCTGCCCTCAAAGCTCCTGATTCGAGGAAAATATTCACTCCCCCTCTATCCCAATTGAGTAAGAAATATAAACTAGTGTATAACAACAGGAATTTATCTGACCGACTAGAGGAATCCTTCATTGGCTGTGACTTTGGACCCCTCTTTAGGGTTGCTGCCTTTCTAATGACTTGCAACCCAAGGCCATACCCCTGCCTCTATCTTCAGGCCCTGCCCCTTCTCTGCCTTTCCCCCCAAGTTCCATCCCTCCATGTGAGCCAGTTAGGCAACCTGCTTCTGGAAGCAGTGGTGGCTGCTGTACTGCCTCCTTCCTTCTCCTCAGGGTTGCCACAGACCAAAAAATTAGACATCAGAGCTTGTCAAATGGCACCAGGATACACAACCAGAGATCTGAACTATCTAGATGAAAACCTAATGAATGGCAACCCTACCTCTCTTGTTTATCTGAGCCCTGCTTCTTCGCTTGCTCCTGGTTCCTATCTTTGATCCCAGACTCCTATCTACTCCCAGTTCCTACTGTCCTACTTTACTCAAGGCTCCTAATCTCCATTTTACCCTAGACTTTTTTTCCAGCTCTGCCTTTTGGTCTTGGACCTGATGCTGTCTTTGGTTTTGACCCTATGATCTGATCATTAGACTGGGCTCCTGCTCTGACCACTAGCCATGACTGCTCACACCCGGACCATTACATGGGGTTGGTGTGTGTACACATGTATAAACAAACATCACACATTAGCTATATTTATTTTAAGATATTTGTAATACTGATTAGCATCACAACTAAAAATAAGTTGGCCTATTAATCTGTACTAATAAATAACAGGAAAATGACACTGATGTCTTCGTGTACAAACCATGGATACCAACCACTGCCCTTCCTCCCTTTACATATCACCACCCAGTTTGAGCTTCTGAAATAAACTGAGTTTACTTAATACTCACCAACAGTTTGGGGTAGGAGCTCTCTTCCTCTTAGTTATGTCCACTGCCTGGTGCGATGGACTGATGCCTTTTGGCTGTAACACAATATATACAACCACTCTACCAAAGAGGGGCTGAGAACAAGCTCTAGACTATGACTGGTTTGAAACATTTTGTAACCCTGTACTTAGCAATGTGACACCTGGGGAGGGCCCACCCAGTGCTGGGGGGCTAGTGGCAAAGCGGCCTGAACTCCTCAGACCATTAAAGTTAATGGAAAGACATTAACACAACTTGAAAGTGAAAAGAAAACCCCTGTCTTGGACAGGGCTGCCCCTTTGGAACTTAAAAGAAGTGAATTATCCTCAGTTAGAATATCTTATAGTAACTGAAAACTTTCTAAAATGGAAGTGGTTTGAGGGATAGGAAAACAGGCTGATACACTGGAGAACTGTTCAGAGGCAACACATAGAATCATAGGGTTGGAAGGGACCTCATAGGTAATCTAGTCCAAGCCCCTGCCAGAGGCAGGACCACTCCCACTAAACCATCCCAGTCATGGTTTTGTCCAGCCATAACTTGTATTAGAAATTCTCTCCCATGAAAGCTTGTACAATGAATTTGTTAGTCTTTAAAAGTGACACCAGAATCCTTGTTTTTTTTATAATAAAATGTGAAAGAGTCAAACATGAATCTGCATCTTTATTTTTTTTTGTAACTTGCATATGTTTGCTATTCCTTAATATTTTATCTTTGCATCTGTGATTTTTCTATTAAATAAACTTTTGATTTATTTTTATGTCAAGCGAGTCACTACAGTGCAAACCATGTGGAGTGTGAATCACAAAGTGTATGGGAGGTGTTTGGGGAGTGGTTTCATGTATTCAGTGGTGACAAACCAGAAAATAACAGTTTGAGGGTCTAGTACTTAAGATCTTGAGAACAGCAGATTTGGGAAGTTGGGGCTAGAAGGGGTATTGCCCCAGCAAGACGTAACTAGATTGGTGGAAACCAAGGTGAGACCTTGCATTTGTGGGCAGGATACTGGTGTCAAGGCTCTGAACCAAAGCAGCACAGTATTAAATCACACCAAGATTACTGGGCAGGCTGTGACAGAATCCCTTACTGGGTTGGGTGGTCTCCAAAACATCACACTTATACAGTTGGGTTTGATATTATAGTTCATGATTATACTTTATAATACCGGGATGAGGTATTTTAAAAGGATAAAGGTTGTATCATGACTGCATGCATAATCATGGTAACTGGATGTGCAGATGACTATTTGAATATCCAATGTATTTACCCATGCAATTATCACAACAGCAATTTTTAATTTGACACAGTTTCACATGCACTCTTCTTGCTACTCCTTTATAATTAGAGCCCAGTGTGGATACAATATCTGTATCTGATCCATGATCCACAAAAGTGATCTGTGGATTTCTGTGGATTTGTAGGGTTTTATATATAAAATCTGGATCCACATCTACCTGTGATCTTCAAAAATGGTCTGTCAATATCTGCAAATTTGCAGGGCTCTGTTTATAATCAGGATGATAGTATACAAATGAATATAAGCTCTTCCAAGAATTAATTTCTGAAACAAAGAAACAATCTTGATGATAATTTGTGTAATTTGTGTTTTGAGTTCCTCAGAAGGTGCTATTATATTTGCAGATGAAAGAAAAACTAAGGCAATAAGATATTTTAATTTCATTCTTCGGTTATTCTGTAGCTAATCTCAGTGTTTCAACTTTCTTCTCAATAATTTGTCCAATACAAAAAATGAATCCCTATGTTGATAACTTGATAATTCACAACAAAATCACTGATTGTTCAGTACTCTAAATCTGCAATAACAAACCCCAGCTACAGAGGATCCTCATCCTTTTCCACAAAAATAATTCAAATCTGAAAAGAGTCTCGTGCAACATTTTTCTGATGTGTACAAAATTAAAGCATGCACAAACAAGTGGCAATCCTCTGGAATTTTCAACAATATTTCTAACATGTACAGGAGTTGAGTACTGAAGAGTAGAACCATTGGTAGCATGTCCCTCTTGAATTTGGGAAAGCCAGCTCTACCTGAAGCCCCACCCTCCTAGTGCCACCTCCTCTAAGACTCACCCACTTCCCACCTCCACTCTGCCCCAGGCCACATTCCCATTCACCTCCTCTGACCAGGCCCCAGCGCCCAGACTTCTTTCTCCTCTAGCCTCTCCACTCTTGCTCCTTTTCTTCCCACCCCCATTTCTCCTCCTCTCCAAGCCCCACACACCTTTCTCACCTTGCTCCTTTGGAAGAAGGGGCTTTGGAAGGGGGTAGGAGGCAGAGTGGAGACAGGAAGACGTGAAGTGAAGGCAGGGCTTTCGGTGCAGTGGTTGAGTGAGAGCTTCTGATAGCAGGAGCTCTTTGGGGAGGCTTAACTTCCCTAAGCCTCTTATACCCAATGCCCATTAATAGGAACTGTCATAATATTTCATCCCTAATCAGCTTCCATCAGTTTCTGCATAGTAATAGTTATTGTAAATGATAGACATTGCTTGCTGTTAGACACAGAATTTCAAACTAGATACTGGTGATAGCCCATATTCTATAGCTGTGTGTTGCAGACTATCAGTGTCCACAGCTCTACTTGAAATTTTTTAGGGGTCCACGAATGGGAAAAGGTTGAAAACCACTGCTCTGTACCATTTCTGGAAATGCTGCTTCCCTACGTTTTAATTGCTGGTAGCAAGTCCTCTGCTTTGACATTTTTTTTGAATAGTGTGATTATCAGGGCACATTGCTCTTGTGAATTGTGCAAGACATTCTATGTTTTGCTTAACACTTGTGCATTCTACTGTATCAAAAACTCAGAAATAAAAGAGTAAAGCATCAAACACATGTTTTGGGGTCAATTTCTGGTGTCATGTAGTTTGAGGAAAGTGAGATTGTGGGGACTGTCTTAATGTTCTAGAAAACTGTAGCCCACAAGCAGAGTTTATAAAACACATCCTCCCTCTTGGCAAAAGAAGCAAGGAGACCTGAGGCACGTAAAGACCAACAGATTTATTTATCACATGAGCTTTTGTGGGAGAAAATCCAAAAAATCTGACAGATGCTTTGAAGATGTAGGGTGATGAAGTGGGATTTTCTCCCACGAAAGCTCATATGATAAATAAATGTGTTAGTCTTTAAATGCCAGAGGACTCCTTGCTTCTTTTGCTGAAGTAGACTAACATGGCTGTCCCCGTTGGCAGCCGTTGATTCTGCTGGGAGAGAGGAGAGTGGGTTATACAGGCTCAGGGAAGCAGGTGGCTCACGAGCCCATCTAGATGCAAGATAGAGGAGGTCAATCTTTCAGAAGGGGGTGTGAGTCAGAAACTCTGCTGGCCTGGGAACAGACCGGGAGCTTGGCGCGCCATGACTTGGGGCTCGAGCCTCATCAGCCTGCTGCTGCCGTGGGCAACCCAGCAGCAGACCTGTGGCTCAGGCTCTGGGACTTAGGGCTTGAGCCCCGTAAGCCCAGTGCCAGCAATGCCCCTGGTGTGAGTTGAATAGTCCAGAGAGGAATCCTGGAAGCATCAACAGCAGCTGCTACCAGTGCTGTAAACTGAAGCATAAGGTTGGAGTAGAACTTTGTTTGAGACGTACAGAAGAGGAACATATGAATAGGAAAGGGGAATGGAACAGACCTTTGGGTGGCATGCAGAAGTTCAAGGATTTCAATCTAAATTTATTCAAAGTTAAAAAATACAGAAGAGAAGTTACTGGGTAATTAAAAAAGGAAGGAAGGAAGGAAGGAAAAGGGTTAAGCAATAGCTCAAATGTTTAAAAATATATAAGACCATTTAAAAACAATCAGCTGTGTTGTAATTTTACTGCTATACCAGAAAGAAGTCAGTTAAAAGGAATATTGATCCTGTAATGTTCTTTAGTATATAGTATAAGCAAATGAAGAGAAACTCTAAACAGAATATTGGTATTGGCTTTGGCAAATGAAACCAAATCACTGAAATGCAGCTTAACAATACTGCTGCTTGAATCTTTTTTCTTGTTATTGTTCCAGAAAACACCAGGGATTGCTATAACTGAATATATAGAAAAATAGTTACTCTCTCTTCTTCCTCTTTGTCTAGTTAATTTAATTATTTCCCTTTTAGCCATCAGCTGGCTTAATAGTTTTCCCCTGTTGGTTGTATGGGTTTGTTATAAAGCAGCTGAGGAGAAAAATGCTTTAAAAAACCAAAAAGATAATGTGGTAAGAAAATCACAATTTTTCAGCTGTAGTACTTGAAGCTAGTTGGGGTGGTAAAAGGTGACTGCATAAAGCTGTTGAAGTTCTGTTGACTGATTACAGCAGGTACAGTTTCTTAATTTCACTCTAGAGTTAAAGGAGGCAGGAGTAACTGTACACAAAGAAGTAGGACAAAGGAGGCCCTGAAGAGAAATCCTGTGAACAGGCAAATTCCTAGAAAAAAATGTAGTCTGAGATCTATTGTGTTATAGTTTTTAGATTACTAATACAGCCAAATTCGAGGGAGGGGGGTGTGTTTGGACAGCAACTCTGAGGCCCTGTACAACACTTAGAGCTGGGTAGAGACTAGAGATAGCTGGAATTTTTTTGACAAAACATCTTGCTTCTGAAAAGGCAGATTTGTCAAAACTGAAGCAGGAAAGGGTTGATTTCTATTAGTTTTCTCATTTCAAAAACCATTGGAAAAATGTTTCAAAATTGTCCAAATGTCTCTTTTCTTCATTTTCAATATGACAAGTTCTGGTTTTTACATTTGAAATGATTATTTTAGTTTAGAATTTGACACTAGGTATAATAAAGATTGATTTCAAAAGGTTGAAATTGAAATGAAAAATTTTGATTGATATGATCTGAATTTTTTTTCTTTGTTTAGATTATTGGATCACAATTTTTTTTTGAGATGTTGATTTTTCATCCTGATACAGGACAGAAAATTTTTCCAAAATCTCAAAATTATTCTTGAAATGGAAAAACAATTCCCCACCAAGTCTAGTAGAGACTCAACACATTCACATTACTTTATTTGAAATGCACTAGAATTCCAGTGAACTGTGTTCTTTTAAAGATGGACATATTCCTAACAACCTGCTTGAGAAAACAAAGGAAGGGAATGGAAACACTGAAAAGATCTGTGCTCTCTCTGCCACTAATTGGAAATGATAAGAAACGGCAAACAGGCGCAAAAAGTGCAGGAGCAGAAAGTAAATGCATGTGTGCAACAAGAGATAGAAAAAAACCCAAGCATCTGATGAAGTGGAATATTCTCCCATGAAAGCTCATGCGATAAATAAATCTGTTAGACTTTAAGTGCCACAAGACTCCTTGCTTTTTTTGCTTTACTAGACTAACACAGCTGCCCCTTTGGAACTTGAAAAGATAGAGAATCTTTCCTGATTCTAGTTTAAGGGTGTCCCCAATCTACAGATGTCCTTTATTGCTGTATTCTTAATAAATCATCCCAACTAACTGACGCCAGCTCAGATTATTTCATCTGTCTTATTGGAGGAAGTGTACAGTTTACAGCCAAAAGTGACTGAAGACAAAAGAATACTGAGAGAATTTTAAAAAGTTATATTAATTTTATAAACCACAAACTTAGTCCATGAAAACTTTATACACACATACTATTTTAAACATCACCACACTTGAAATACAATACAAAAGTGAAGTAGTGAGCTTCGTGCAGGATTTGTTCTAGCGAGAATATGTTCTTCTAAGACGGAATAGTGATGTCAACATTGATGGAGTTGAAAAGCAATTCATGACCACAACAGATGGTAAACTTATCCAAGAGGTTCCATTAAGCTCTTTAGTAATTTCTGATGTTGCAAACCCCTTCCCCCACCACAACCCTAATTTAACAATCCTCCATTACATGCAGAAGGTCCTGGGTTCAAACCCCAGGGGGCTAGACTCGATGATCTCATGAGGTCCCTTCCAACCCTATGATTTGATTCTATTCTATTTGTATTTGACCCCAATGCTTCTTTTTAAGTTTGTATTTAAATAAAAAGAGGAAGACAAATTTCTTGCACTCAGACAAAACCTCAGATTAAGCTACATTTTTCAATATCAGAGTTTATTAAGTACTGATTACACAAAGTTTGGCGAGAGGAAATGGAATTACTCTAACGCTTTTTTAAAAAAATTACAGGAAACTGGGTAGGAAAAAGGTTTCCTGTGTTATTTCCTTATACAAAGTGCAGAACAGCACCATGAGATGTTTTCTACTATATCATTTCCCAATTCATCTTGGAATGAAATTTGAACAGATGTTAATTTAAATTCCAATTCAGACTGGATTAGTAGACACCACCTGGAAAGGTTTTCTTGTGCTATAGCACATAAGTATTCATCTCTCTTGAAAACAGGCTGCAGAAATCCTATTATTCACAGTTGTTTTTCAAGCAATGCAATAATGCCTCTAACAGCATATTTCATTTGCCAAAAACCAAATCATGGAGTCTTTACTCTGCCAAAAGGCCCCCAGACTTCAGTCAGAGTTAAGATTTTAGGGTAGGGCCCAAAAGGCCTGATTCAACTCCCATTCGGGCTGCATCAGTAATTGCCGTCCATGGTTATTGGGGATTTTTAAATAATCCCTAAAAGTGCCTAGAGACTGATACTTGCTAATTTTGTTTAATAAATCTAAATAAATAATATGGTACTAATCAATATGAATGAAAGTGGCAGAATTGAGTTCTTAGTAGTTAGTGGGCAAAAGTCAATCATTTATAATGAGTGTCTCCCTCATTAGAGCAAATTACTGAGGTTCAACTGTACCTGGCAAAACAAACAACATAGGCCTTATTGGGACACACTAATGAGGTCTAAAGCATCAAGCAGCATAAGAATATCTAACTCTGAAGTCTGCTACTAGCCATGTGTGCTGAAACCAAATGCCATCTGGGCTGCTTTCTTGGGCTATGTCTACATTAGGCAAAGTTAGTTCAAACTTGTTAGTTTGGACCAATAAACTCAAGATTAGTTTGAACTAACTTCAAACTTATTAGTTTGAACCAACAACATGGAATAGTTTGAACTAACGTTAGTTCAAACCAGGGGGGTTGCTGTGCTTGGGCCTGCAGGGCATGGGCATTGCACTCCCTGGCTGGCAGCGCAGTGGAAGGGGCCCAATCTGGCTCCGGGATGCTTCTGGCAAGTGACTAAAGCTTTCTCCAAGCTTCTGCCACTTGTGGGAAGCAGCAAGAACCAGCTCCAGCTTCAAGCCTCCTGCAAGTGTCTTGAAGCTGGATCCAGCCCCTGCTGCTGCTAGTAAGCAGCAGTGGCTAGGACTGGATTGGGCCTTGGGGCAGGATCGGGGCCATGGGGGGGAAGCCTGACCCTAAGGTCCTGACCCTAGCCAATAACACTCCTGGTTCAAACTAGTCCACTTTGTTAGTTTGAACTAACTGCCCTTAGTTTGAATTTATCAAGTTCAAACTAAGGGTTAGTCCTGGTCTCCACTGTACTTGGTTTGAACTAATGCTTGAACTAAGCTCTTAGTTTGAACTAACTGGTGGTAGTTACAAGTTCGAATTAAGCGTTCATTAATTCAAACTAAGGAATTCTGTAGTTCGAACTAATGAAAGTCTGATGTAAGCAGGCAAAAAGTTAGCTCAAATTAAGTCTCCTTAATTCAAATTGACTTGCCAGTGTAGACATAGCCTTGGGTGCTAGAATGAGTGAGTACAGCATACCACCAAGTGTGAATAGGCTTTATCCCCATGTGCTTCAATAGAATGAACTGAGTTACAGAATCAATGTGTGCAAATGTTCTGTTCCAAAGGGTAGGAATATTAGGTATCATTGGAATGTCAGATATTTTTTTGAAGAGAGCCTGGATTACTCTAAAATATGCAGGGAAAAACAAGCCAAGGAAATTTTGCTTTAATCAGTAGTGTCCATACACTCAGCATTCTGGACTATTATTCACTACAACTGGAAGATCACTGCCTGTCTGCTCCCTCTAAATCCTGTGGGATGTTTTAGTGGTAATAGTGACCATTCTGCCAGAGATGTCTTATTATTGGGTCTGATGTAATAATTTTGATCTTAGAAGGAAAAAATAACACTGCTTGGAAACAGATAACTTCCGTAGTGGATGGGGTATGTCACAAATATGGGCAAACTGACAATGTCATTAAGTAATAAATACCATGACTGTGTGGTGACCTGGAAGGCTTGAAGTAACAACATGAAGAACTAAAACTGTTAAACTGCATGACAGAAAACTTCTTGGAAGTTTAAGGTTAAATCTCATTACAGAATGCCACTTGGGTCTCAGAGCTAAGAAAATAGAGAAGGTCCTAAGAGTGGGCTACGTAAGGAAAAAAAGCAAGAATCTTAATAATATAGAGTTGACTTTAGTCATAAGAGTTTTGTTTGCTTTTCTCTCCTGGGGCATGTAGAAAGGTGGGGAGGCAGGATAAGAAATGTCTTCAGATATGCTGAGGGTGAGAAGTAGCTTGGGTGAAAAGAAGAGATGAGGAAAAACGTAAATACTGGTAAGTAATTCTATCTTTCCTGAGTTTTCACACGATAAAGTCACACAGTAATGCTAATCAGTGCTTGATTCTGAGAGATGCTGAGCATCCACAATAATAGCAGCTCTAAGGATCAGGCTAACAGAATGTATATTTAAGAAGAAAGTGGAGAAACTTGAAACTATAATTTGAAAAGCTTTGGCCATTTCAGTCTTCTACTCATCTTCTGACAGAAGAATTAAAAGCTCATTAGATCATCAGGGTTGGTTGACCTCCCTCTTTAAAATATGTTTCAGTCCATCACCAGTCCACCGCTTAGCAATATTCTCTATTTTGACAAAATGATAAATACCCTTTTAAAGTACCACTTGAAATGTAGACCTTCAGCATATAACGTATCCTTAAACAGTACAGTGTATGTGTGAGCTAGATCAATGGTAAGTTTATTTAGCACCAAGTACCAACTGGTATTCAAAACAGGCTTATATGAATCCTGGAACCAACCATGAGAACCTTCATAGTGTGAGGTGTTTTCAAGTCAACGAAAGAGTAAGGACTCCCTTCCAAGCTGACTGGATCTTATAACAGCTGATAAAATAGCCTGAGTCACGTGATCAACCATGAAACACAGTAGCTACTCCAGAATATTAGCTTTTTCTGCAGATCAACAAGGAAGGAGGCTACCTAGTTAAAAATGCATAGTCCACTACAGCTAATAATGTGACCTGGGATCAACCAAACCCACAATTTACTGTAACTCAAGAATACTGCAAGAGCATTTGAACCAAAATCAGATCCCTGGGGAATGCCACACACATTCCCAACAAATGCTAGAGAAAATTCCTCCTTTAACACCATCTGATATTTCTCCACTATTGGAATCAATTCAATACCTCCACTTGTAGCTGATCACCATCCAGCTGATGAGCTCCTGTCTCAAATGTCACTGGCAAATCCAGTAAGAATAGGCCTCCTCTGCCCATTGGAATAGGCCGATCATTAATGGCTTAGCAAAGTTAATCTCAGCACTTGCAGTGTGTGAAGTCATACTGAAATTTATTATGTACATCATATACACATCCTGTGGTGGACCTCAGAGGCTTTTTAACAATGTTAAATGAGATTAGTAGGTTTGATCCTAAGTTACATTAAGATCCGTTTAGGTAACTGTGGCAAAAGAGGCTCTTAAAGGAGCATGAAACAGCTCTGCAAAAGTAACTTATGTTCAAAGATCTTCCCTGATCTGTACAGCTGTTATAAGAATGCTGGACCAGCCCTTGTTAGGGGCAGAGTGGAGATCTACCTGGAGTGCACTGCAGCTATTCCCTGCTTTCTAGTCCCCACAGTGTCACGTGACAAGAACATGGGCAGTTGTGTCTAGTGGCTGTAGCAAGAGTCAGGCCCAATGGTCAGAGCACGCATCAGGCTCAGTGGTTAGAACAGGAGTCAGGAGCCCAGTGTCTGAGCTAGAGTCAGAGGCTGGGCACCAGAGCCAGGGGTCAGAGCCAATGTCAGACATCAGGAATTGGAGCCCAGGATCAGAAGTGAGCACCATGGAGTGAGGTGATGCAGGGGCAGGGCTGAGAATAAGGCAGGAGCTACCACAGCCACAGGCAAATACTTCGAGCTGCTAGTGAGCTGCTGTTGGTGCAAGAGTTGGTCTGCTGACTCCTCTCACCAGCCAGTCAGACAGCCTACATTAGGTGGCCCAAACACTGCTTCTGCAGGCTTTGCTCCCAGAGGCTATGTCTACACTTAGAGTTTCAGTTTGAATTACTGAATTCAAATTAGTCAATTTGCACTAATAATTATTATTCAAATTCAGTCAATTCAAATTGACATGGCTACACTAGAAAATCCAATTCAAATCAGCATGTCCGTGAACAGGACTTGCAATTTCGAATTCAGTAGGGGGCGCTATTGTATAGGGAAAAATCAAGCTGTGGCTAATTCAAACTAACAATGAATTCGAATTGACATGGCCACACTGGGTCAATTCGTATTATGCAGTTTGAATTGACCTTGACTTCGAAGTCAAATGAGGTTTGACCAATTCAAAGTCAGCTTTCATCAGTTTGAACTGAGGAGTTCCTCAATTCGAACTGAGGAAAGCCAGTGTGTCCATGCACTTAATAGAATTCGAATTGATGGCAATCAATTCGAATTCAGCTCTAAGTGTAGACATACCCTGAGTGAGTGACTCTAGTGCAGGGCCCAATTCCTCACACATATGGAGCTTTGGGAAGCTGTGTAAATTAAAGCAGTCCTCAGGCTACTCTAACTCACACAAGAGCCCAGGCAAGTCCCTGGATAGCCCCGAAGATGTGCAGCACACAAGCAGTACTGCATGCAACTTCCACCATCATCCCATACCTCCTTTAAGCACGGGAACTGAAGAACTGAGAATCAGGCCCTTTTATTTAATTGAAACTACATGAAAATTTTGGGATGCAGAATGCAGTCACCCAACCAGGAATTTGACTAAGATTCCATAGCTGGAACCTTTGCAAAATACTGCAACTGGATTTTTCAGAGCCACAAGAGTTCTGGAAGTATCCCATTCAAAAGCTGGCACATCCAACAATCAACAATCTAAAGTCTAATACAGTGCAGGACAATTTGTTCAATGCTGGTTCATAGGTTAGATTATGCTTAAGTTGCACGCATTATTTTAGAAGCAGAAACAACAGTATTTATCACTCACTTCTAGTAGAAGTTCACCTTCTGGTATGGCAGTCTCACTGGATAGGCGGTCCTCTTTTATTGTGTGTCCAAATTGTTTCTTAAAGTGCTTTTCTTGAATGGCTGTTGGAAAAAAAAGTAATTGACAATATGTAAATAATACTGAGGAGGACTTTTAGTTACTGAAAACTTACAGTTGGTCTTAGGGAAAGAATCACATATTTCACAGCCCAGATGGTTTTTATATAAAGTTCTTTCCTTGCTTGTCATTATACCTATCACATTATTTTTTTACTGGATGTGTTTTTTCCATTATTATATTCTACATATAAAAACAACAACAAAAACCAGAGGAAAACAGCAAAGGGGATAATTGATATGTTACCAACCTGTTTTTGTTTACAAAAGTATGCATGTTATGAAAATTCTAACAAATGGTAACAGCGTAAGATGGTCAGAGGGGGTAGAGCATATGAGTAAATTTTCTTATGTTCTGTTTTGACCTCTTCTTTGGCATGGAATCATCTTGGCCATTCACTTCTATGACTTTGAGACTAATTCTAAGACCAAAGTGAATATTCTTGAAATGCCTTTTTTTTTTTCCCCAAATGTGAGTTTGAAGTTTGTTTTTTAGCATGGAAAGCATGAAAGCTTTGTACTTTGGATTAAAATTGCAAAATTTTCTCTGATAATACCAAAAGGCTTGGTGGAAACAAAGGCAGATTAATTCCAGAGGGGTAGCTGTGTCAGTCTGTTTCAGCAAAACAAACAAGGAGTTGTGTGGCTCTTTTAAAAACTAACCAATTTATTTATCCCATGAGCTTTTGTGGGCACAATCCCACTGATGAAGTGGGACTGCACCCATGAAAGCTCATGTGATAAATAAATTCAAAGGCAGATTACCTTGGCTGACCACTTTTCTCATGTATGGGCTATAACTACTGGTTCTGGAACATCTTTGGCTGACCAGATTTAAGTCTCTACTGAAATAAACATGAAATTGAATCCCTGAAAGAGTGATGATTTCAAATCTAGTCTCATTTATGAAGATAATCAAAGAATCACCCAGAGGACAGAATTGATTTTACATATTATCTATTCGGTGAATATTTGGATAATTGAGGGTGTATGAAGTGTGAAGCAAACCTTGTAATTCTGTTAAAGACTGAGCTTCATTATTACTTCTGGGCTTTTAATTATTTAACCTGAGTCATCTTGAGACAACTATGGTGGCTAACTGAGATGAGACACTCACCACAGTTCATATGTACCAAATAATAAATTAATTCTATAGAAGTTTAGTTCTTTCTTGTTTCTGTTCTGTTGATGTGAAGGGACAGTGAGGAGGGTCTGCCACTAAGCGGACCAGGGCAGTTGGTACATAAAGGCTACACCAACCATCAGCCTGGAGTAACAGACATAGGTTAATGACCTCCAAAAACGTATGAGAGCATCTAAAATAATTCAGTCCACATGGGAGTATTAAAACATAACCTGGAATGTTATTGGACTCTGCTGAATTCAGTGATGACAGCTGGATGTATTTTTTTAAATAAGAGCCCAGAGTCTAAACTGACTAAAATTCTCATAGATTTAATAGTATTAGTTGAAGATCACAAAGGGCATGGTCCAAAGTCTATTGGAGTGATTTCTCATTATTTCAATAGACTTCAGGTCAAGACTTAATTAACCTGAATCTCCATAAGGAGTCAAGAGACACATTAAGTTTTCATAAGATATGATGACAACACAGAACAATAGTTATGGAAGCTACTTAAGAAATGTGAAGTAGTTTCTAACTCAGACAATGAACATTTACTTCTAATGATGCTGTAGACTCATATTTCTTAAACTGTACTCTCAAGGACAGAGTGCCCCAAAACTACATAAAATAGAACTAAAGGTGGGTTTCCGTGAAATTCCTCCAGACACGATTTCATGTTTTCAACTTCGTAAGCTATTCTGCAAAATGGATAAGAAACTTCTTGCGCCCTGGAAATGTACACATTTCAGAGGCTGGGTTTGTAAGTTTGTGTTGGTTTAAATGTTAGGGCTTTTAGAAAAGGACACATGCTTTATCATTTGCATGTTCCTGTTCAACTGAGCGTGCCCCTATGATCAGTAAAGTCACCCATAGTGTTGTTTGAAGCTGGGCATTATACAGGCTGTAAATGCAATTTCTGAAAGGATAGCCCACATCCCATTGCACCTAGCCTCCAAAAGTCTATCTTCATAATTTTCTACACAGAGTCTCATTATCATTGTGTAGGTTAAAGAACAGATAGGGAGTGGAAACAGGAAATGGAGATTTTTGTATGGGTTATTTTGGCTTTGTCAATAATTCCACTGGAGCAAACTCCATCTTTAAAAGTACAGCATTATTTTATTTCATTGGGCAGATTAGATTTCCTGCCTGTTTGGTAGTTGTCAGGCTCACACAAACACAGCAGCAGAGGCACAAGAAATGTTTGTTCCACAGTCCATCTAGTACTAGTTTCATCTCCAAAGAGAAACTATTGAACTATCATTTGGTCTTCTAGAAGTTCCTGTATGCTCAGCCACACAAATCTCTTTCATAAGACATTATATGCATTGCCCCGAAATAAGAAGAGATCAATAGCAGTAGCCATAGCAACCCTACTTTTGCCAAGAAACAGAATGGATTACTCAGAAGCAGAAAAATTGGTTCCTGTACCTGGGTCCCCATTGCATTCTCATCACTATACACTCCTTCCCAGTGCTGGAGGCACTGTATTAAAATTAAATATGAACATAAAATCCTTAAATAGACACAATCCATCTGGGAAGCAGGGGTCACTCAATGCACAGAGCACCCAGAAGACTGGCTGATCAGTGATGTTGGTCATAATGCATCAAAGATGAGGGCAGCAAACATGGAATTTCAATAAGAAAGAACAGGGCATATTACAGTGTATAGAGCAGTGGTTTTCAGACTTAGGGTCAGGACCCAGTACAGGATTGCATACACTCAGGTACTGGGTTGAGGCACCCCTTCTGCTGCCACAAAAAAATTGGAATATATTGCTGAAAGATGTAGTTGTTGGGTTGCGGGCATAAATGATTTTTTTTCAACTAGGTCCAAAGGAAAAACATTTGAAAATCACTCGTATAGAAAACAAACTAAAAAACATTCTCTACTGGGAATGACAGACAAACAAGCAATAATTAACCTCTGTTTTAGAGCCCTCTTGATGCCAATGGAGTAATTAGCCATATCAGTGACTAGAGCCAGGCAATTTTATATTTGGACAAACTTTTCAATCAAAAGTGCATTTTTGAGGATCTGAAAATATTCATCAAAATCAGTTCAGATTGATGAACAGTTTCAGTTTTTAGAATAGTTTTTTAAAAGAGTCAAAATATTTTGTTTTGACCATTTTGAAACATTTTGTTTTGACTTTCATTTGAAACAGCATTTTGGTTTATAAACGGGCCAATAAAAAATGAAGCACAACAAAACACAAGTACCTGAAAAGGCCAAATCAGAATGAATAATTCAGAAAAGTTTTGATTTAGTTGAAACTGATTGAAAAATAAAAATTAATTTTGTTTCAGGTCAACTTGAAATGTTTTGGTTGATTCAGCCAAGATATTCAATTTGATGACAATCTAAAAAAAATTGTTTTTGTTCATACCAAACCAGAGAAGGTTCCCCCCCCCCACAATGATTTTTCACAGAAGCCTTTGAACCAAAAAATCAATTATTTACTCAGTTCTACCAGTGACTGAGTAGTAAGAATTGAACAAGAGTTGCTAGAAAGAAAGCAACAAGTGATTGTGATTGGTGATTTGATGATGAGTCGTCTGGTTCTGAGACATGAGTGGCCAAATTTGAAAATTAAATAGAATGCTACCTCCATGGATGTAGAACAAATGGTGTAACAAAAAGAACAAAGAGAGCCTGAAGACTGAAGGAAAAAATCCTCTAGTTGTCTTGCATGTGGGAAAAGATTATGGGAGATTTAATAAAATCAAGGATGATGAAGGGATCCAGGATGAGAGCTGAAACCTTGTTGGAGTTTGATTTATTATGAAAGGCAACTGAAAAAAAGAAATTGATAGGGGATACAAACTGATGGAAGTATCAGCTGAACCAAGAGGTAGAGTTTAGATTTATGGAGCCTAGGAATGCCTTCATGAAGAGATACAACTATTTGGATCATCAGACTATCTCCAAGAAAGTGTAGGGGATCAACCTGCCAGGGTCACTGTTCGTTAGGGAGGAAGTGGACAGAGGGGGGCGCTTTTGCTTATCTCCAATGATCTGATATGTATTTCCAATATACAAAATAAAACAGAAGATGGAGCTGTTCTGCAAAAGAAGACTACAATATAAGAAAAGCAATGTTAATATACAAGAGTGACAAATGCAGAGAGCATAGGCAACAAATTTAAAAGGATTATAAACTCTAGAAAGCCTTGTGGAATCAGAAGAATATAAAATCCACAAATGTGGAAAGGCTGGAAACTGATTAAAGCACCATAACTGAAGATACTAGGTCAGACCAATGGTCCATCTAACCCAGTTTCTTGTCTTCCAACGGTGGCCAATGCCAGTTGCTTCAGAGCAAATGAGCAGACAGGACAACTGCCAAGTGATACATCCCCTGCTGTCATCCATTCCCAGCTTCTCACAGCTAGAAAGAGGCCTAACATACTCAAAGCAGGAGGTTGCATTCTGATCATCTAGACCAGGCGTGGCCAAACCGTGGCTGGGGAGCCACATGTGGCTCTTGAATGAAAAAGTGTGGCTCGGAAAGAAAGTCAGCAAATTAATTTAATAGGTAAAAGTATATGGCTATATGCCTCAGTGCAGCTCTTGAAGGTTTAATAATCAACTTGTGCAGCTCTTGAGTTCCATAAGTTTGGCCACCCCTGATCTAGACTAATGGTTATTGATGGACCTATCCCCCATTAAATTATCTAACTCTTTTTTGAACCCAGTTAGAATTTTGGCCATCACGACATCCCCTGGCAATAAGTTCCATGGGCTAATTGTACGTTGTGTGAAGTAGCACTTCTTTTTGTTTGTTTTAAATCTGCTGCCTTTTAATTTCACTGGGTGACCCCTGGTCCTTGTGTAATATGAAGGGATAAATAACACTTCTTTCTTCACTTTGTCTGCACTATTGATGAATTTATAGATATTTGTTATATCCTCTCTTAATCCTCCCTTTTTTAAGCTAAATAGTAAAGTCTTTTTAATCTCTCCTCATATGGAAGCTGTTCCATACCCCTCAACATTTTTGTTGCCCTCCTCTGCAGCTTTTCCAAATCTAATTTATCAATATATCTTCTTTGAGATGGAGTGACTAGAACTGGATACAGTATTAAAAGTTAGCGTGTAAAGTGGACTTATATAGCAGCATGATCACTTTCCATCTTATTATCTATCCCTTCCCTAATGGTTACTAACATTCTGTCAATTTTTTTGACTGCCCCTGCACATTGAGTGGTTGTTTTCACACAATGACTCTAAAATCTCTTTCTTGAGAGGTGCATGTTGTTAGACACCGTCATTTGGTATGTATACTTGTAATTATGTTTTCCAGTATGCATTATTTTTCATATATCTGTAGCCTTTTTGTTGCTGAGTATCCCAGTTTAGTGTAACCCTTCACAGCCAGCTTTTTGACTTAACTATCTTGAGTAATTTTACCACTTCATTGTTCACCCCCTTTTTCAGATCACTGTTGAATATGTTGAGCATCACTGGTGCCAGCACAGATCCCTGGGGGACACTGCTGTTATCTTTCTCCATTCTTGACCATTAGTTTGTATCCTTTGTTTCCCATCTTTTAACCAGTTACTGATCCATGAGAGGACCTTCCCTCTTATCCAGGGATGTCAAACATGTAGCTCATGGGCCTTTCATCCAGCCAGAGACTATGCTCCATGGGACCACATGCTTTCCCTAACAGAGACAGAGGTATCACACAGAGCAGTTTTGCATGCACAGCACTCCAAGATGCCACAAGAGTGCCATAATGTTTTCATTTATGGAATGCGCAGTTCACTTGAAGTACGTCAAAATCCAACCTGGCCCACCATAGTAGTGGGATATTCTCCCATGAAAGCTCATGCGATAAATAAATCTGTTAGTCTTTAAAAGTGCCACAAGACTCCTTGTTTATTTCCAGATATGTGACTCACTTGACTTTAAACAGATTCAGGCAAACACTAAAAGCAGTGAGGTAGTTTACTAACACTGCATTAAGGCATGCAGAAAACAGGCCAGCTCTTCCATGGACAATGGACTGGCCTAAGCATCTGATAAGGAGATGCTCATCGACTCAGCATATGGAGAAAAGTCATACACATGTACTTCTATTACCTGATTCTGAAGAAGAGCGGGGAAGAGAGGAGGCACAGAGTAACATGCTAAAAGGGGAGCAATTTTGGCTCTCTGAAGCTCTCTCTTGCAACCCATCTACAAGACAACATCAAGACTGTCCTCAGGGAGGAGAGCCTGGCTGGGGACCAACCAACCAGCTTGTGATGAGAACCATCTAAGATTGTAAGGCTACTGAAATTGTTACGCTTAGCTTAAAATGCAATTTGCTTTTATTCTTCCTGCTCAAATCTGGCCCATATTCCTCTGGCTTATAATTATTTAAAATCTTTTTGTACTTAATATACATACTTGTTTCTTTAACAAAAGCAGTGCTTGTGGTTTGGATTTGTGTTGAGACTTCATTTAAAGTGACAGAATACATCAATTTTTTTGAGAAATTGATGAAGTAATATGAGCTTGCGAGGTTTGGTAGGCAGCACTGAGCATTGTGGGAGGGCAACTCGTAGAGTTGCATGTAGGACTGGGGGTAATTTCTGGGTCATTCTATTGCACAATCCCGTGAGTGGCTGGCCAGAAGCACTCATTCACTAATACAAGAACTGCTTGCTTGCAGGAGGCTGTGGGTGAGTTGACCCAGGAGTGGGTGTTTCATACAGCTGGCAAGTGCAAGATGGGCTCCAGGAGTGAGAGACTGGAGTGACAGCAATACACAAGTCCAGATTGCATAGGGGAACATAACACCTCCTCTACAGACACCTGAGTCTGGGACAGTTCTTCAGTTTTGTCACCTAATAAGAATGGCTCAGATGTGGGGAATTTCCCTCACATCTTCTGCAGAGAAAATAGAAGCCAAGAATTATTTAACTTATCCACAGCTGTTTTGCCTTCCTCAAGTGCTTCTTTAGCACCTCAATTGTCCAGTGGCCTTATGGATTGTTTGGCAAGCTTCCTGCTTCTGACATACTTCAAAACATTTTGCTGTTAGTTATTATGTCTTCTATCCTTCAACTTCTTTTTTAAAACTCGACTTGCAAGAGTTTATGCTTCTTTCTATACTGACTAGAATTTCTCTGCAAAAGAAGAAAGCAATGAACAAGATGTATAATTTCATGAAGGCTGACTGTCCAAATCTGTAATTTCATGAAGGACTGCTCAGATGGGAGGGTAGACTGCCAGTTCCTGGTATGGAAATGCAAAAAGGGGAGGAAATCAAAGAATATAAAATTAAGACTGACAGATGGGGTAACTAACTGTCAATGAATGTGCAAAAATGCAGGGGAGGATAGTTTTGGGTTAATTGAATGTTATATGTAACAAAGCAACAATTTTGCTATAGTGGTTTCCTCTTTAAGCACCACTTCTTTCAGGGAAATCAACTGATAGGAAGGAGACGAATAAAGAAATTGCTTTACATAAGTTAGAAAATGTACAGTTAGAGGCAAAGGAAATAAATACATCCATCCAAATCTTCCTCCTCCATGAAAGTATCTCAATGGAATTTCACAACCAGCTTTCTTATTCTGGCATTAGCATTACCTGTTTGTAGACCTCTAAGCCTCTTGATTTGAACAATTAAATCTAGAAAATCTTGAATATGTAAAAGGGGAGAAAAATCATTTTGACAGCTTTAATTCTGAATGCTTGAGAAACTTACTAAAAATTGTCCTCATGAATTATTTTTCTTCTGTCCTCCACTTCGAAATCACATATATGGTGTAAGTACTATTTTATCAATATTTACATAAACCTCAGATTGCTTGTTAAAATATGATTTTAGACCAATAGGACTGCTTTTTCCAAATCAAGTTCCTCTCCTGGATCAACCTTAACTCCACCCCCTCAAGTTACAGGAGTGACACAGTTCAATAGTTCTCCAAAGTAGCAGGGAGACCCTTATACTGGGCAGATTATAATTTCATTTCAAACTCAGTTTATCAAAAAATGACCTAAAATATAGAAGCCCAATTAAACTCTAAATTTCTTTGTACTCTTGACCACTACCTTTTTCCTATATACGTGAATTTCTCTTTAGACCAAGAGAAGTTGATCATCTGCACCATACTGAACTGAAAAAGAACTCAACATGAAGTTCTCCAAAAAAGAGCTATAAAGAGTATTTCTCTCACTATTGATGTGGCGCACACACTGGCCATGTCTACACTGTGGCTTTAAGTCAACTTAAGGGCCCTTAGGTGGATGTTAATAAAGCCTAGGCCACATTCCAAGTCAGCAAAGTCGACTTTCCTGGTTGCTAAAGTCGACTTTATAACTTCCATTTATAAAGTTGACTTTATCATTAAATCAACTTTATTAATTCGACTTAAGGCAATGTGGCCCAGGAGTTGCTGTAAGTCGACTTAATTGGCCTCCTAATCATAGAAAACATGCGGATGGGGGCTGGAGAGAAGGCATAACACAGCTGGGAGCATTCCCAGCTGTGTGCACCACATCCAAACTCCCCATGTTCCCCCAGCTGATCTGGCATCCTTCCGCCTTCTCAGCCGGACCTAGCATCTCCCCCCATTCTCAGCCCGACTCAACATCTCCCCCCATTCTCAGCCCTACCCTGCATCTCCCCCTATTCTGAACCCGACCCGGCATCTCCCATTTCTCAGCCCAACCCAACGTCTCTTCGATTCTCACCCAGACCCGGCATCTCCCCTGCTTCTCAACCTGAACCAGCATCTCCTCCACTTCTCAGCCTGACCCTGTATCTCTCTTCTTCCCCTGACCCGATCCAGTGTCTTTTGCCCTCCTCAGCCAGATGCCTCATCTCTCCCATTCTCCAAACTGACCCTGCATGTCTCTCTTCTCTTGTCCCTCTCCAGTGTATCTCTCTCCCAGTCTCCAGTGTGACCCTGTGTGTCTCTCTCCTCTTCTGCAGCCAAACCCCATGTGTCTCCCCTTCTCAGCCCAACCCTGTGTGTCTCCCCTTCTCAGCACAACCCTGTGTGCCTCCCTTTCTCAGCCTGACCCTGCCTGTCTCTCCCCTTGCCCTTCTCAGACCAACTCTGTGTGTCTCTCCCACTATGCAGCCCGACCACACGAGTCTCCCCTTCTCAGCCAGTGTCTCCCCTTCTCAGCCTGACCCCCCTGATATTGTAAAACAAACAAGGAGTCCGGAGGCACTGTTTAAGACTAACAGATTTATTGCATGAGCTTTCTTGGGAGAAAATCCCACTTTGTCAGATGGTTTGAAGATTGGGGAACTTACAGAATGGTAGGAAATAAATGCAGGGGTGTGTAAGACATAGGATCAGGTCACACTGTAACAGCAAATCAAAGCAGTTGTTAAGATTCTGGGAAACAGCACCTAGAAAGAAAGAAAGCTGCTAGTTTTTTCAGATTAGATTGTGTGAAAGCAGGATTAAATCATGACTATGGATTTCTTTCCCATTATAACAGGTGATTTGACATCACCTTCCTCTATGTGCTGTTTCCCAGTGTTTGCGTCTTGACAACTGCTGCAGCCTGCCCCGGCACTGGCAGTTGCCCTGTGGCACCTGGTCCAGAGCAGGAGGAGTCTGGGCAATGCAGGGTGGTTGTGGAGTGCTGTGCTGGCACATTGCTGGGCCACGTCAGGCTCCCTGACCTCCCTGGGCTCCCTGTTGCTACACACAGCATGGAGGGTGGTGTGGTCACTCACTTCCTGTAGTAAAGGGGTGGCCAGGAGAGAGGGGCACTTCTGCTGTGGTGCACTGTGGGCCAACTACCCAAAATGCACCAACCCTGGGCAACCTAGCAGCTGCCAGTGTGGACATGGGCAGTCTCCTGGCATTTTGAGTGTGGACTCTCTAAGCTGATTTAACGAGGTCTACTTTAAGTCAACTTAAAGTAGACTTTATTAAGCCAGCTTAATAAAGCCCTGTAGTGTAGACATAGCCACTAACACTAAGGACTAGACTCTTCAGATTGCACATTAAAAAGTAAATAACATACAACATGAAAAAGAGTTATTATAAATGACTGAAAAATGAGAACAGTATCTTTTCATTCTGAAATGTCACAGCTCACAGTTTGCATGACTGTTTCAGGAAAAAAATCACCAGCAAAATCCATTCTCAGACAGCCTGATGTACGGAGTCCAGTACTGTAGCAGAGCCCACCAGCCTGCCAGATGAAATTATGCAAGCACTAATGCAAAGCTTTCTTTCCCTACTTAGTGGTTTTCATAGTCTGCTTCTTCTTAAGAGATTCTTTGAAATGTGTCTGCCCTTTGAAGTTTAAGTACAGAATGACATTTAATTAAGGTACCAAACTCAGTAAACTGAGTATTTTTCTTTTCCTTCAGAACCTCCTCCCCTCTTTCTTTCAAAATTATTTGCCTCATTCTTCCTGAGAGCTTAATGGGTTTCCCATGTACATGGGGTATCAAAGACATGCCATCTTCTGACAGTTACTTTCTCCTCTAGCCATTTTACAGTATATTTTGTTCCTCACAGCTTTGCGTGATTAGAGCTCACAGTTATCTTCACTGCATGTGGGCGGGAGCTGGGCGCAGAGCCACTGAGTTGAAACTCCACCCTTTGCTCCCTTTCCCTCCCCAGCTGAGGAATTCCTTTTGAGAAAAACACCAAGCGGAGAGACCAGGCCTTTTGGTAAAAGCGCACTGTCGACTCACCAGATCCCACAGTCACGCAATCTAACCGGCTGTCAATCTTCCCTTGCATCTGACAGTGGTCTGGCTCTTGTTCAAACCATTGCGTGCAAGCAGACAAGCCACATTACCCTACAAAGTATTTCATAATAACAACAGCTGTTAAATATTGATGACTCCTGGCAAGCTCTGAATGCTTTTCATGAAGGTTAAGCCTTCATGTAATGGAACCTAATTCCTTATTATATATTGTATCAGATATCTGGAAATTGCCTAAAAAAAGAAATGTGGCTTAAAGTGAAGAATCAGAAAATAACTCCCATTCATTAGGGAGAGGGGGAAAATTGGCAAGTTAAAAGGCGAAAATTATTTCTGTCAAGAAAATTACTTTTTACAAATAGACAGGAAAAGGCTACAGGAAAGACAATCAAAACAATTGGTTTAGTTATATTCTGCTGGGTTTTTTTTGTTCTCTAAATAGGTTCTGATGAGGATAATGTCGTAAAAATAGCTGTCTGATTTGCCATGCTGTATATTTACATAGCACACTTTACAACACATGAAACTATTCATCTGTCAAATACATTATAATGGGGCAAATACATATTTCTGCACCGCTTCTAGTGCCATCAATCCTGAATGAACTAGCTGGTGCTGGGTTTTGTGAAGGACAGTGAGGAAATCACTATGAAAGGTGAGCAACAGCTTCTAGTGCTGGTAGAGTTTCCACCTTTGAAATGCAAACACCTCCCCACACACACAAGGCAAGCCCTCCTGCACCCCCAGCCACAAGGCAACTTCACAATCAATCAATCAATCAATCAATCAAATCATAGGGCTGGAAGGGACCTTGTGAGATCATCGAGTCCCTTTCAACAGCCCCTTACAGTATGTAGGTAACTAACACTTATAGATAAGACTAATAACATCATTTTCTTACTTAAACTGTGGAAGTGGGAATGCTGCAGCATTATTAGCTGGACACGGGAACTTTTACCATTAAATATCCAGTGTATTGTGATCATAATGCAAATCTTTAAACCCAAGTAAAAGCATCTCCAAGCAGATTGAATTATTTTTCTGGCAACAGGAAAATCCATTAAAAAAAAAGGCCAGGCTGGTCAAATACTGGCCAGATGGCAACCCTAATCATAGGGGGTGTGGAAAGGGGTTAATTTCTTGTTTGGAGCCAGCCCTGACCTCCCCCGAGCCCCTGCAGAAATCTTCCATGTTTTTCAGTTTGACCTCCTAAATTAACAACTCACTGTGCTCACTAGTCTCACTTCACCTGACCGCTGTGCTGACTCTGCAGAAAGGTAGTCAAGTCAGGCAGGAGAACATGGCTGTCTACCTTGAGGCTTTGGGAGATAAATGCCATGAAGACAGAGTGGGCACCTCTGGGGATTCAGGCCACAGGCAGAGGTCAGTGCGTGAAGCAAATGAGGGAACCTCACCAAGGGAAGGAAAGCATGTTGGGGCTCTATTGTATGAGAGGAGTTTTTTTCTCTCTTTAGTCAGAAGGTAAGAATGTGTGGAGGGTGAGATGTGTGGAGGACTGCCGTTAGAAGAGAAAAAGCTAAGAAATCATAAACAGCTGTGTATTTATCTTTGGTTATATTGCATTTCAGTGAGGAGAAGCACCGTGAAGCTTAGGAGAATTCATGGTGAAGATAATTCCACCGACCTTCCCGTCACCAATACTCACAATGTGGGTCAAATACCAAACAATATAATCTTGTATTAGTATCTTAAAACTCAGTGAGCATAAGAAATAACTATTCATTATTTATACTTCATTCAAAGCAATATTTTCTAAAGAAGGTGAACTTTTGTCTGTGAAAACCAAGATGTAGCTTTTTTACTAAAAATGTACTAGAAATTTTGAACTAAACTCTATGGCAACAAATTAATCATAAACCCATCCTAGTGCAAAAGAAATGTAAATATCGTAATCATGTTAGACATGCAATAGCTACAGTAAAGGAGGCATTATAATTCCATACGTAGTTTCTTACAGAATTTTGGAAATTACTCTTGAAGCACTCAGTCCAGAAAGAGTGTTTAAAATTGTTTGCCTATTTTTGAGATCTCAGGTTGAAATATTAATTTTCACTTATGTTTTTCAAATATTTTACTTTTTTTTTTTTTTTTTTTCAGTTTTCTACTCCTCACTCCATACTGTGCAGTGGAACACAGTTTAAACCAGTTCAGATGTTCCAGACTTTACCCTGCTAGTCCATTTTACCCTTGTTGACTGCCCTGAGTCTTCACCATCATCTGGCCAGTCATCCTGCTCCCTGTTTGTCTGCATGTGAGATTATCAGATTACACATTCATTTTATATTTGCACATTCAAGGACTGTTCATTCCAGAGTGTGCTCACATTGAGGTCTGGAAGCATACATGGCTTAGCAAACAGGTAACCAGAGATGCTAAGCATGTGTGATTCCTCCTGCATTCCCCTGCTAAGATGGCACTGTAAGTTACTCAGCAGGGCTTTTGGGTTATTCTGCTGGGATGTTGTGCACCTTTTCACATGCAGATCTGTTTAAAAACCGTGTAGCAGACATAGTCAAACTAGTCTTTTCTATTTCCTCTGCATTCTCAGCATTTTCTTTAGTGTCACAGAATCTAGTTTATTCTCTTTCAGTGTAAAAAAACCCAAGGAGTCGTATGGCACTTTAAGACTAACAGATTTATTTTTCGCATGAGTTTTCATGGGAGAAAATCCCACTTCGTCAGATGCTTTGAGGATGGGTGAACTTACAGAATGGAATGAAAATAAATACAAGGGGGTGTAAAACATAGGATCAGGCCATACAGTAACAGCAAATCAGAGCAGTTGTTAGGTTCAAACCATGGGAAGCCTGAAGTCAAATTACCTTTTGTAATGGGAAAAGAACCCATAGTCTCAATTCAATCCTGATTTCACAGAATTTAGTTTGTATATTAATTCGAGTTCAGCTGTTTCTCTTTGAAGTCTTGATGTCCCAGTCACATCTCTGACGACGGTCATTAACAAATCATTTAATGAGTGATTAGAAAGATGGAAGTGCTCAGCAACTGTTATTTTTGTTTTGTGATTTCTGGTATCAGCTCTATGTTCATTTATTCTTTTGCGACTAGACTAACATGGCTATTCCTTTGGAAATTGACTTTTTCAGTGTATCTCAGAATATTTCATTGTTCGGATGTCATCTCTTTTTTACTGAGCCCTGAATTCTAACATCGCAGGCACGTGGCCCCTTCGACCTGTATTTAGTTCCACTGGACTCAGTGGCTATGTCTACATCTCACTGCTTAGTTCAGACTTGCTTAGTCCAAACTAAGTAGTTCAGAGTTAGTTCAAACTAACCACAGGTTAGTTCAAACTAATGGGAACTTTTTAGTTCGAACTAACAGCATTTTTTTAGTTTGCACTAACTTTTTAGTTTGCACTAAAAAAACCACAGCTATTTTAAACTAACCACTTAGTTTGAACTTATTTAGTTCAAACTAGTATGGCTACATCATGCTAGTTCGAACTAAAATTCAAACTAGGTTTGAACTAAGCGGTTAGTTTGAACTAATTAGTTCGAACTACGTTTTGCTTAGTTCAAACTGAAAATTTTTTAATTCAAAGTAGGCAAAGCCCAGTGTAGACACAGATCAAATTAGTTCAGATTAAGCCTCCTTAATCCAGACTAATTTGCTAGTGTAGGCATAACCAGTGGGGCTCTGCAACAGAACTGAGATTGACTTGCACTGTTCTTATTGCAACATCGAGACATTGTCCACTGAATTTCTGTTGCTGACAGGAAAGAGAGAAGAACAAGAACAATGTGTGTTACATGAACTAAGTAAAATGTATCTCAGCGGCAATAATAACAGAAATCAGAACCTTATGACCAAGCCTGTGTGTGACTGAACAGGAGCATGATGAAAGAATAACTTATGAGAATTATTGCATACAAGTGAAAAACAGCTCTTAAAATCATAAAACCATAGAGTTAGAATGGACCACTAGCATCTTATAGTCTAAAATCCCCTGCCAAGATGCAGGATTCATTGGGTACGCCTACACTGAAGCCTTAGGTCAATTTAGGGAAGCTTAAGTTGACCTACAGACCCCTGTGGCCACACTGGGTTTTCATTAAGTCAACTTAAGCGCCTCCTTAAGTCAACTTAATAATACCACCCCTTAAGGTCGACTTAAGCCAATGTAGATGGGGAACAGCCCTTAAGTCAACTTAATTGGCCTTGAGCCCCCCCCTCCCAAAGTTCCTGGCCACCAGGAAGTGTCGACCTAGCACCTGCCAGTGTGGAAGCAGTCTGTCAACAGGAGTTTTCACCGTGAACACTCTAAGTCGACTTAATAAGGTCGACTTTAAGTCAATTTAAAGTCCGACCTTGTTGACTTAACAGAGCCTCCAGTGTAGACATATCTATTGTGTCTAAACCACCCGAGACAAGTGGTGCCAAGATACATTTAGGGTGCCTAGGATAAATACAACTTGGTTACCACTAGGAACCCTAAATACCACTGTGATTCAGTTTCCCCTCACCTCTCCTCTCGCCTTTCCTGGCAATGCATTAGTTAACCTGCTGAACTCAAAGCAATCAGAGTAACTTTATGATGTGTCATTTACATCCCCATTTATGTGCCTTCTGTATATGGTCCCTATCTGCAGACCAGCGCCGTCTCTGACTTAGACTTCCATTCTCTCCTTCCAGAATATTCCTGCATTATACAATATTATTCTTATTTTCTCCCCTTTGTATGAAAAGACTCAGGACTAAATAATTACCACATATCTCCACGGAGGGAGGAATTTTATCCATTATTTTTCAATGAAAATGTTCTCAACAACCTATGTCATTAGATCAGTCAATCACCAAAGAGACTCTTTAAAAATAACCAAAGCACAGACACTAGTGAGATAAAGGAAGTCTTTAACACGATATGAACATTGTAATTTAAAATACTCATGTTGAAATCAGAGAGCATAAGATATGGATGGGTTATACAGAAAAATTCCTGTATTTGGCTTCATCAAATGTAGAGGCAGAAATATCATTGGAACAATTACTTGCAATACTGTATTCTAGCACCCAAAACATACTGGGAACTTAAAAGACAAAGATGCAGATATATTGCCTTCTTCCATACTTTATAGAAAGCAATCTCCATTCTACAATGGAAAGAAAGAAAAAACTCCAGAAATTTTGCTATTCATTTGGAAGGATGCCCTGCCATGCAGAAATCAAGGAATTCACATTACAATAGTGTTTGCATTTTGTTTCTAGAGTACAGGAGAGATCTGTGTTGCTTTTTCTTGTTCAAAGTTATCTAGTGAGACTGTCACATTGTAAGTTGTGTGAAGAGGTGGGTGGAGGAAGGAAGTGAAACCAAGTAGTCCATGGTAAATCTGTCTGAAGCAGTTTTTCAGAAAAGATTTTTCTAGTTAAGAAAGAAAAAGAAAGTGATGTGACAAGATATTAGTGAATAGAATTCTTTTTACACATCACTTGACACAGAGCTATTGAATCTTTTGACAATAGCTTTCAGGGGTTATTTTAAAATCACTCACTGACATCTCACAAGTAGTAAACAATAAAATGAAAAATCGTCCATTAAAGTTGTGAAAGTAAATGCTGAGATCAGAAAATTAAAATTGAAAAGCTACTATAAAAACATTAATTTGGCCAACTGATATTTCTTGAATATTTCATGGTGTACATTTAGCAACAGAGCCATGAATATATATCAGGGTGCAAATCTCAGATCTAATTTTGCAAAGTGACACACAGGTGGGCCTTCTCCTCACTTGGAATCTCACAGAACTCCATGAATGAATAATAATCCAGCACATATTGCTTTGCAGGACCGGGGTGTTATAAACAGAAATAGCAGAGAGAGACAGAGAGATAAAGAGAGAGAGTGTGTCTGTGTGTGCTGCTGGCAGTCGACTTATTTATGTTCCTATACTGTGGCATCTCCACTGCACTGTGCTAACAGAAGACACCCTCCATTCACTACAACCTTACTCTTTTTGGGTGGGTGGATTTAAGGCATTGACCAGACAGCATTTCCAGGACTAACTGAGAGGATCTCCACAGCCCACTCAATCAATCCTGCTGCATCAATTTGTGCAGCCATGGCAGCTTAGATATGTCATTTGTTAGTCTTCAGAAGTACCATAGAGCTCCTTCCAAAAGGGTAGCCTTATTAGTCTAGTTCAGAAAAACAAACAAGGAAAATAGGAGGAAAATAAATGCAGACATGGGTACCCTCTTGGAACTAGACACACCCTGTATGAAGGGCTATCCCTAGATGGGGTGAGCAGGGCCACCACCCTGGGCCCCGCAGTTCAGCAGCCCCCACGCCATCTCCCCACTGCTCAGTCAGCCCTGATGGGGGGCCATGACAGTACTGGATCTTCAATTTCCCTAAGCAATATGAATTCTTTTTCTTTAAAATGGAGAATATATAATCTTTGAAAGTTCTGAAAGTGCAAACACAGTGCACTCAAACTGTAGCCGTGCTTTAAATTTGTTTTCCAGTTTCCAAAAACTGAAAATATAGCAAACTACAGAAATAAAATTAATAGGTATCATGTCCCAGATCCTCTATACTTTTTCCAATTCTAATATATCTTTTTTGAGATGGGGTAATCAGAACTGCACATGCTATGCAAAGTGTGGGCATAAAATGGATCATATAGTGACATTATGATGTGTTCTGTTGTATTATCTATGCCTCTGCTAATGATATTAATATTTTGCTCACTTTTTTGAATACCCCTGAACGCTGAACAGATGTTTTCAGCGAACAGTGTACAATGACTCCTAGGTCTCTTTCTCGAGTGTTAAAAGTAAAGTTGGACACATCATTTTATATATATAGTTGGAATTATGTTTTCCAGTGTATTTTGCTTTGCATTTATCAACAGTGAATGGCCTCTGCCATTTTTGCCAGTCACCCCTGGCTTTGTGAATTGTTTTTGTTACTCTTCACACTCAGCCTTGGCCTTAACAATCTTGAGTAACTTTGTGCAGACTTTGCCACCTCACTATTTAGTGCTTTTGCCCAGGGTTGTTGCTGGTCAGGGGAGGGACCCGGGGCATGGCCCGCAGGCCCCACCCCCGGCATGCAGGCCCTGCATCCCCGGCCAGGGACAGGGCCACCGCGGCCAGGCCCCAGATCTCCGGCTCGATTGGGCTGGAGATCCGGGACACTGGTGCTGGGGTTCGGGGCACATGCCCCGGGGTGCCCAGCGCCAGCAACGCCCCTTCTTTTGCAACATCACTCATGCCTTTGTGTAACCACACAGGTCTCAGTACAGACCCCTGGAGAAAATTACTGTCTACGTCCCTCCATTCTTTAAATTGCCCATTCATTCTTACTTTAAGCTTCCTGTCTTTTAACCTGATACTGATCCATGAGAGGAACTTCCCTCATACTCCATGACTGCTTACTTTACTTAAGAGTGACAGACCTTGTCAAAGATTTTTGTGAAACTCCAAATGCACATATCCACTTGATCACCCTAATCCACATGTTTGTTAACCCCCACAAAGGATCCTGCAGTAAAAAACTGGTGAGGTATTATTTACCTTTAAAGAAGCTGTTTTGACTTTTCTCCAGCAAATCGTGTTTGTCTATAGCTATCTCTATACTAGGAAAAGTTAGTTCAAATTAGTTAATTTGAACTAATAAGTTTGAATTTAGTTCAAACTAAACTCAAACTTATTAGTTTGAATTAAAAAGGTGGACTAATTCGAACTAATGCTAGCTCGAATTAGTCTACTTTGTTAATTCGAACTAACTATCCTTAGTTTGAAATTACTAAATTTGAATTAAGGGTTAATCCTTGTCTATTTGTCCTTAGTTCAAACTAAAAATTGAACTAAGGGCTTAGTTCAAACTAACTGGCAGGTCTTACTAGTTTGAACTAAGCTTTCATTAGTTCGAATTAAGGAATTCCTTAATTCAAACTAATGAAAGCCTAGTGTAGACAGGTACTAAGTTAGTTCGAATGGAGGCTTAATTCAAACTAACTTGCAAGTGTAGACATACCCTAGCAAGTGTAGACATACCCCTAATAATTCCATCCTTTACTAGAGTTTCAACCTGTTTGCTCGATACTGTGATCAGGCTTATCAGCCTATAATTGCCAGGATTGCTTTTAGAGCCTTTTCTAAAAATGGCATTATATTAGCTATCCTCCAGTCACCTGGTATGGAGACTGATTTAAGAGACAGGTTACATAACACAGTTAGACATTCTGCAATTTCATATTTGAGTTCCTTCACAACTTTTGGTAGAAACATCATCTTCTCCTGATGATTTATTACTGTTTAGTTTATCAGTTGGTTTCAAAACCTCCTCTATTAACACCTCAGTCTGGGGTAGTTCCTCAAATTTACTACCTAGTACTAGAAGCTACTAGAACTAGCACTAGTACTGCCAATTTTTACAGGATAGTATTGGGGTAGTACTGATGGACTTCCAATTTTTACAGGATACTTTTTTCACTGACTTCCTCTGTTGTCATCTTGGTCAGCTGGTGGGCAGTATATTCCTACTGCTACATACTTATTATTCAAGCACAGAATTTCAATCTTTTGCGATTCGATGGTCTAGATAGACACATTTAAGATATGTACTATATTTTATACTGTGCTTTCATTCACATCTAATCCTACCCTTCTACCAGCAAGCCCTGTTCTGTCACTCCTATATTTTGCATGTTGGTGTTACTCAGTCCTGTTGATTATCATTCCACCAAATTCCTTGAGTAATTCTGGTCTCACACTGCTTTTGCACCAATGTAATACTGTTGACTTCCGTGAATCTACCCCTAGCTTGCATCTGTGTACAAGAAATCAGAATCTGGCCCATAATTCTTGGATCCTGACATCGTTGCTGTTTGCTATTGAAATGGTTATATCAAAGAAATATTTCAGATAGAAAATCAGGAACAGAAGACACAGAATAAACAGAGAAGGAAAGATCATGTTTTCAAGCAAATGATTCTAAAAATGGTTAAAAAGAACTAAAGAAAATACACAACACAGAGGCAGAATTATTTCCAAGAGAAATGTTTTTGAAGAGGAATCATTAAATATTCAGATTTTGACTGCAACAGCTCAAAGAGAAGTCAAGAGCACAGAGCAAAGAAATTTTCTCTTAGCATGGCAGAGCTTCAGGGAAGGGGCTCATTTATGCATTGCTGGTCTATCATGCCGCAGAGCTCTATTCCACTGATCAAGAGATCACTTTCATAACCACTTTTCTGAGGTCACAGCTGAGTTTGCTACAGTCACGCAAGCCCCAGCTACTGGAGTTTACTATAACAATACATATTCATGAAAACCTCTTGAAGAGTCAGGACATCCTCTCTACTGAAACAGACGTAAAGAAGATACGTGTAAGCACAGTGTTCCCCTTGAAATACAGGTCAGAGCTGTTTGGTTTGGTTTAAACATTTAGCAGAAATGGAATATGGTACTTCCGAGTCTTGTCCAGATACAGCAATATACCAGTGGTAGAAAAAAAACCCAACCTTTGTCAAGATTAATAGTGGAAGAATGCTGTTAAGAAACATGTGCTAAAGTCTTTTCAAATACTTAATGGGGTATTTTTTTAAAAAAAGTCCATGTCTATCAAATGTATGCTACTGTAAATTATGCTAGTTCAGTTATTTTAAAAAGTCCTGGGAAATACTGAAACACACATTACACATACTAAATTATAGAAAAGAAATTGTCCTGAAAGGTCTGCAAATTGGCATGTATTACTACTAGTTGACTAGAAACAACAAAACTACAGAAATGTAAGGTAATTCAATTATCTGACTGTCAAAAGTTTATTCAGAAAGAAATAAAATAGTAATTCTGAGCAACAGTTCATAAAGAAGAGAAATTTCTTTTTCTTTTTAATTGATAGAATATCTCTCAAAGTACTGCACAATAATCTTTTGAATGCAGTAGCCCTTAGGCAGTGAGTGGTAGAGCTGGTAAAAGTGCAGAAAGCCTAATGTAAAGAAAAAAATTAACACACCATCTCTACTTGGGTAAAGTGAATGTTAATAAATATAAAGGTTTAATTTGGTCTATTTCCATTGAGTATTATGGCATCATGAGGAAGACAATTTCTGTTCCATTGGATTATCATCCCTAGCAACTATCTCTTTGAGTAAAATTTTCCAAAGGTCCTAAGTGATTTAAGAGCCTATATCCTATTTTTAAAAATGGTTCTAGATATGTTTAGGGCACCTGTTCCCTTGAATCTTAATGCCACTTGGGAGCCTATGGCTGTGTCTATACTGCAATTAGGCACCCACGGTGTGACAATGCCAGCTGATTTGAGCTCCTGAGTCTTGGGATAAGGGGCTGTTTAACTGGAGCATAGACATTTGGGCTCAGGCGAGAGCCCACCCTTTGAGAGCCTGTGAGGGGAGAAAGTGCTGGGAGCCCAGTCTCCAGCCTGAGCCCAAATTAAACAGTCCCTTAGCTGAACCCCCACAAGACAGCTAGCATGTGCTGGCCCTAGGCTTTTAACTGCAGTGCAGACAGACTCGTAGGCACTTTTGAAGATAGAATGTAGATTCTTAAGTAACTGAAGAGCTTTTGAAAATAATTAGTCGCCTGTCATTATTTTTTATTACTCTGTGTACTACTACTACTACTATGAATTTCTATGGAAATGGCATTAAAACAGAGTCTAATAATGTCAACTCCACTGCAAATAAACAGACTTGACTTTGTCTGCTCTTTTTAAAGTCAGGCTAAACTACAAATGCTGAGTCCAAAGTGGGAAAGCCTGAACTACTAATACAAATGCTTCATTAATTTAGTGGACCATTTCCTTTCTGCAGTTATGTGGGAAACAGATACCTCAAAGCGGGACTGTGTTACTCTGTCTTTTAAAAAGTTACACATGAATGGGTGTACTCTACCAGACTCTGCTGCTCCCTTCCATGCTATCAATTTCACAAGGTCTTTTGCATTCAGTTCCCTTTTTCATTGTAGCCAATCTCATCCCACACAGGTCCTCTAAAAACTATAGTAAACACATTGCATGCGCACAGCCTGTGATAGCTGAACAATTACATCTCAGGACATTGTTTTCACCCAGAACTGAAGACAAAACAACAACAACAAAAATGCTAGCAAGGATGAATAAAGCAAGGACTCTGGTTCAACTCTCATAACAGGACATCAAATAATTATACATACACAAAAAACCTTAAGTAAATAAGTTCCCCATCTTCAAAGTGTCTGATGAAGTGGGATTTTCTGCCACAGAGGTGCATGTGATAAATAAATTTGTTAGTCTTTCAGTGCCACAGGACTCCTTGCTTGTTTTGCTGAACTAGAAAAACTCTTAAGAATTTATACTGTAACTTAAGTGATTATGTTCCAAAGGGGTAATCATGTTAGTCTAGTTCAGCAAAACCCTTGCTTGTTTCAGCGATTACACTTGAGATTAAATACAGATTACATTGCTGCGTATCATTGACCAGCCAGGAGTCACTGTAGGAAGAGCAGTAGTCTCTCAAATACAATCACTTACATCTGAGTGATCAGCGTGACATGCAGCTACAGCCAGCTGATGAAAGAACTGAAGCTGACAGTGAACAGAGAGCCTGTATGGGCTGTGTAAAGCATCAGTTGCTTCTGGTGCACCCCCTCACAGACAGGAATGGCTTTGTGGCACCCTGCCTCAGGTTCCCCTCTTTGGCAGCACAAGGATTCTGTGCCTGGCTCTCCGGCTTAAATACCATCGGGGGCCAGTTTATTATTAAACCTAATGCAAACAGTAAAGTCCCAAAAGAGCAGAAACCCTCACAGTGCCCTCTCTCCTGGGAGATAATCCTCCCCAGGAAGCATCCCTCACTCCCTCTCGTCCTCTCACTTTCCCCCGGTGACCAGCTCTTCAGCATGGAGATGTCAGTGAGTAAGCCACTTCACTGTCCCCCTGCATTCAGACTGCTCTAGCCCTCGACTTCGGCTCTGGCTTAGAGCCCATAGGCATGTCCCAGTCTCTGGCCTTCAACCCCAGGTCTCTGGCTTTGAGAATGGGTCCATTTTTAGGGGGGTCAGATGTCCTTTTTTCAGTCCCATTTGCATAAGCTGACGATGCACAGGTGCATTTGCCCTACTCGCTCTTCATGGGACAGGCACTGTGACTGGCAGACTAAAGGAACCAGCACCCTAACCCTTCTTCTGGGGTCAGCTGTTTAGTCTGCTCCCTCCTGCAAGAATTATCATTATAGGGAAATACATGGCTCTGGAGCCTCCCTCTTCTTCAAAGGCCACAGCTGAAAGTGGGAGATATTTAAAGGTGGAAGCTCTGTTTCAAAGGAGCATTCAGTTTTACTACTACCTTCTTTCCTCTACTGCAAAGCATTTTGGAACTGGCAGATTATAAATCCATTCCCTGATGCTGAGGTAGATGTACAACTGGTTGTGTTCAGAGTTTGTCTGCTGTTGAGGTTTTGGTTATTCTTTTTTCTTTCACTTATAAATAAATGTTGGAATTGTATCCTCTCTCCCTCAGTAGGTTCAAGATTTAACACACATACTGTTAAATTTTGTTAAATAATAGCCAATGTCTATACATGGAATTAAATATTTTAAATTGGAATTTTAATAGTTGTAGCAGATGAATAAAAGTCGTAACAGATTAATATAAGAATAAATTATAACAGCTGCAAAAAACAGTTTAAATTATTTGTAATCCCTTTATTTGAAAATATATCACTTTTTATCAGATAGAGTACCTTTAACTCCCTTTAAAAGATGACCAAAATGGGACTTCTTTCTGACAGGTATACATTTCTACCATTAATCTTTCAATTCTAGGAAAAGAATTGGCTTCTAATGTAATGTAGTGAAGTCAGAATGCAACACAACCTCCGTTACTTAGGTCCCCAAATTATTAAGAACTTCCTAAACTTTCCTTTACATTTCTAACAACCGGTGTCTCAGATCCGCACTCTGGGTGCTTCATATTCTCTTAATGCAGATGAGAGGATGCAGACAGTGATTCTGACTAGCTATTAGTATTCTTCGCATTGTCTTTCTAGTTCCTTTGTGGAATTTCTGTTTTATCAGCAAGTTCCACACTAAAGTGTTCTCTGATTCAAATATACTCCAGTTTGTAATTCAAAACCGAGCCATCTGAGGTTAAGAGAACTACAGATTGTTATGTATTAAATGTTATGTAGTAATTTTAAACAGCTACTAAAGATTACACTTATTCTAAAATGAAGTCCAACTACCCTGGAAAGAGATCAGAACTGACCTTTAAAGATTTTACAGTTACAAAAATCATGTCAAGCATTATTGTTTTTCCATAAAAAAACCTGTACTCTACACCACACTTTCCACCCACTGTAAAGATAGGCTTAGAGCTCAGCTGCCTTTGTGCCAGGTCCCAGTGCTTTCTATTTGAATGTTGCATGCAGTAAAGTCAGAAGTGTTCCATTTTCCAGCAGCCAAAACAGAACACATTTTAGGTCAGATCAGTGGTGTGGAAACTGTGTGGTGCACCCTTCCCAATGGGAGGGTTGCAAGAGGTTCCTGGAGGGATGCAAGAAAACTGGGATCCCATGGGTCCCACAGGACCTGTTGTCATAACTGTGGGAGCAGAATAAAAGTAGAGGAGTATGCCGTGATAAAAATAGAGTGTGCATGCCAGGTGGGAAAGGAGCAGGAGTAAAAAAATAATCATACACTGCCAATAACATGAATGCACTGACTTATAGGTGGTACTCCCCGGCTGCCCTGCTCTGAAGGCAGTGCTGACACCAGCAGCAGCAGTGCGGAAGTAAGGAAGGCATGAAAGATTCCCTGAATGGTAAGGCTGATGCTATCAGGAAAGTTTGCCCACTACTGGGCTAGGTAATGCTATAGTACAGAGCAGTACAGATAGATCTCCAAGCAATATGTAAGTGGAAGGGAGTTTCAAGAGAGGAGCAAATAGAAAAATAAATCCAGTTATAGAAAATGGTTTAAAAATACCATAGGTTGAGGATTCTTTGCAAGTGAGTTCCCAAATGTGGCTGGAGATAGAACAACATTTAAGGGCCTTTGCAATGGTGTCCATAAGGGAGAGCTAACGGTATCTAAGTGCCCTGCTGTGGAATTGGCTGATATGGCATAGGCAAGACACTAAAGTAGTGTAAAGAGACCAGTGTCTTCATCCTCACTTCTGGCCAGGCCCTGTGCCAGCCTTGGCTCTGACACAGAATTAATTTGTCTCACTAGCCCAATGAGATAAAATACTCTGTAGAAGCAAGGTGCAGTCAATTGCTGCGGAAACAGAAACTCTGAATTTCCCTAACTAGTTCATAGTTTACAGTAAATTTACTACAGACTTCATATTCCTTTGCTATAGCACATAATGCTGAGAGTCGGTTGTTTCAAAACTTCCTGCACTGCGGCACATGTGAAGGGAACAGCCGGGGTCACAAATTCAAATCTCTTTGTAATCCTGATTTTCCTTACAGAATTTAAGTTTATAACTTAAAAAATGCTTGCATGTTTTTCCATTGTGAAGACAGCCTTCACAGTGTAAACAGACATGCTGAAGCCAGTCCCATAACTGTCAGGGGGATGAGAGTGGGAAGAGCATTGGTCAGGACAGCTGACTCATGAATTGCCTGGCCCATAATGTCAGCCACAAAGGACTGAGAATACAGGCAATGGCAGGAAACCAAGGGGTGGGAGAGAGGAATCAGCAGTAATGTAAACTGGCAGCCTAATAACACAGAGAGTACTGACAACAATTCATTGTTTATTCCCTGCCTCTGCTGCAATGATTCTCATTGTCTTGCTGCTGAGGTAGGAATATATGTGGGAAGGGAAAGAAAGTTACATTCCCTCCTTTTGGTCCCTCCAATTACTTTCATCATCTCAGATTACACTGATGAAGAACATATAGACTTAGAAAGAGCAGAAGGGAAAACAGGTCTTCTGGCATATGTCTACACTTTGGGCTTAATTCGACTAAAGGAGGCTTAAGCTGACTTAAGCAAAGCCCTGGCCACATTTGGAGTTCATTAAGTTGACTTGAGGGCTTCCTTAAGTTGACTTAATAACTCCCGCTGTTTAAGTCAACTTAGGCATTAAGTCAACTTTATTAAGTTGACTTAATGCAATGTGGCCATCTAATTCAACTTACAAAGCCCTATGTAATAACTTGTGCCTGCTTAAGTCGACTTAGTAAAGTTTACTTACGAAAAAACATTTTTTATTAAGGCACTTTCTTAAGTCGACTTAACCACCTTTGTTAAATCAACTTAAGAGAAGCGTGGACTCACTAAGTCGACTTAATAAAGTCGACTTTAAAGTAGACTTTATTAAGTCAACTTAAGAAAGTCAACTTAGCTTTTGTAATGTAGACATAGCCCGACTCCTCTCAAATCCAATATGATCCCCTAACCTGTCAATGCAAGGAAAACAGATGGAGAAGAACGTTTGGGATGAAAAGAAGAGTTGGAGAAGTGGTTGAAAGGTAACACTGGAAAAGGAAGAAGATGACATAGGGAAGAAGACTTGGAGATGGAGGAAGTGAGAGGAGGAAACAGGGAACATGGGCAAAGGAGGGAAAGAGGAAAAACAGATGTAGAAAACAAGATCCAAAGCAAGATGGAATCAGAAATGAAAAACTTTCAGAAGAAAAAGGGGAGGTGGACTGTAAGAAGAATGATCTAAAGAAAAACAAATGGAAAATTTCTCTAAGTCAGAAGAGAACAAACGAAGGAACACAGATACTGAACACAGAAGAGAAATCACCCACGTAAAAAATAGGAAGAAAGGGGAAGAAGGAAAGAAAAAAGAAATGGCAGTTATTTAATAGTTTAACATAAATGTACATTGATAAGATATCTAAATTTTATCAAATTCATGAAATTATCCCATGGCTGTGTTTTATATGTTGGTTGGAGGCCACCGCTCTGTGCTCTCCCAAAAGTCCTTAAAGCCTTTTACCTTTGCTGCTCTGGCTATATTGTGGCTGGCTGAAGAACTACACCAGCAATGAAGATCTGAACTAGTGTCTTCCACATCAAATTATTTAAATGACATTTTAACTTCAATATCAAGAAACACTTGGAGTGAAGCAAGAAACTTTTCATAAACATGAAGCCAAATTTGGACTACCGCATTCAGATAAAACACCCACTGGCATCAAAGCTGAGTAAAACTAAACAAGGAGTTGCAGCTTTGCTTTGTTGTCTTTATGGTCCCTCCATACCCTAGCACATTGTTTACCAGAATGGGCTTTTTGCTCAAATTCTGTCTACAAGAGGTCTTTCCTGGCACACTGCCTCAGCTGGAAGGTGACTGGGTTTCTCTCTGCCCTCTTTATCCTTGGAATTTTTCCTTTTACTTTTCCCAGTCACCTCTTCTGCAGCTGCAATTGAGATGAACATATGGCTTACAAAAATTCCCACTGCTGCTACAAGATACTGCATGCATCGTTTGACAATGGGGTACTGGAGAGTCACAAGAAGTCCTGTACTCCACTTTGGGGCTTGTCTCTGTAGTGATTTGCTTGTAGAAGGTTGTGAATTTAGAGACACTCCCTAGCATGGGCCAGTGTTGTGTGAATTGGGAGATGTGCCCTGGAGAAGATCTAATATGGCTGCTCCCAGGTACATACCTGGATACCTGTCTGTATGATTAAAATTCTATTCCTTACTCATTCAGTAATATGGTCTTTAATGAACCCTCAAGATCATTACAGTCTATAGTAGGAGAAATGGACAAAGCCATTCCAGTTTGCTGTTACTTCTGGAAGTAAGGCTAGTGAGAACTGTAAGTTCGGTCAGTGCCTTTGTAGAAAATATGTTTTACTGAAACTGGAATATATAATGTATGCCATTGGTCACTGTCTAATTGTTGTGACTCCCTCTAACTTGTGTAGAAAAATAAGTTAAAGAAACAACATTATTATATTATATTATATATGCACTAAATACATTTGTTAGACTTTAAAAGTGCCACAGGACTCCTTGTTTGTTTTCATGTGACTACAGTGGATTCTTAGAATTTAGTGTCATTGCAGTTTTACTGCTAGAGAGACAGCCCAACTTCTGTCCAGAAAATGAACTCTGAAGAGCTCAGCTTTTGCCCAAGGGTAATGCCTGAGTCACACTGCTGATTTTACAGGCATTATAAATCACCCTGACGAAGACAATCCCTACAAGGAATGCAGAATGTGACAGGAGGGTTTTGCTGCTGGGACATATCACACGACTGGTGAGCAAATTCTCAACCTGATACTATCACTGCTTTATTAGCTAGTAATGCCTGTGACATGACTCTGAGCATGCTCCCCAATTAATATGGTACCTGTTTATGTACCTAAGCATTTGTAAAATGTCCTTCCCTGTCGTATTAATAAGAAGTTAAACACTACCGGGTGGGAACAAAGATAAACCATATGAGAGTCTCATCTTTAATACCATACCTCTTAATTTAACTGAGATACATCAGATATCAATTTGGACAACTAAAACTTGCAGCAGTAACAGTAATGAAAAAAATTCAAACCTCAAATGGATACACAGAAAAGTGTCTCACTCCAATATTAGTAGGGCCTGCCTCTTGGAAGGTGCAGAGCACTCTTTTGTGTGGCTGAATATATTCAACTCTCACTGGATTCTGTGGGAGCTGAGAACACTCAACACTTTATAGGACAACCTTTAACAGTGAAGGCAAAACTCCTGTTTTAAATTTAAAGCATTCCTATTTTTCTCGCATAATGTCTTTTTCTGTGGCATGAAGACTTTTCCCCACATCCACTAACATGCAGGTAACAAAAAAATATAATGTAATTCAATCCCAGCTTTTCTGTATTTAAAATTTCAGTCATAAAGTTGTATTACCATACTTCCATTTAATTATTATATTCATCAGCACATGATTCATTATCTAAGTTTGACTATTTCTCCCCTTAAGAAATTTTTCCATAGCAATATCGGTAAGTACATTTTAACAGGCCATTCCCCTGTAAATTAAATAAAGCTTCTCTGATTGTTGAATAAAATATTTGGAGGAAAAATATCAAATTTCAGTGATAAGATTCATAAAGCCACATTGTGAAATATAACAACAGATTGAGGATAGCATGTTCTATACCAGATGTTGAGAAACTCAGGGGAGAATTTAAGATGTATGTAAAGTGATATGTATGGCTTACAAACAAGAGAGTTAATAAGAGAGCTATGAATTTGTGACTTGATTGGGACAAAGAAAAAGCTCTAGAACTTCCGTTCTGCTCCTTACACTTGGATCTAATCCCTCACCTCCTTGAAACCCTCCTCTCAAGATCGATCCCTACCACCATTCCTATAAGAAATCAGTCAATTAATATGCATTGACTGACAGCCAGATGGGGTTAGTTGGCACTTTATTTATATCTATACAAATTGTGCATGTAGATAATATATATTTGATTGTATTCTCCTCCCTCCACCTTTGGTAGTCCACTTGCCTCCTTAAGCCTTACTAGAACAATGGATGCCATGTGTACAGGCCCTACCATCCATGTAGCTCCCCATTCAGCAGGACTCCATGGAGAGGCAGGGTCTGCTTGCATGCATCCTAATGAAGGATCAGGGCCCTAGACTGTAAGGCTTACAGGGTAGGAACTACATATTGTATATGTTTGTACAATACTTACCACAATGAACCCCAGTTCCAGTTGGGGCTTCTGGGCATAATTATAGTATACATATTAAATAAGAATTAACTAACTTAAAACGCTTGAGACAAGATTAGTGACCAAATATTCAAAAATTAGAATGTTTGTGGACAGAGACTTCACGGACTGGTAAATTTCATTAGTAAGTAAACAGGTTGGGGATGAAATTGTTAAGTAGAAGAAAAAATTAGGAAACAAATATGATCTATAAAACTCCTAGTAATATATCTACAGTGCCCTAACAGAAGATAAAACATAATTTAAAAATCTAAATTAGCACTAACGTCAAAGAAGGATTTGGAAATATTAGAAAAATAGGTTCTACTCCAGCAAAAATTTGTACAGAGGGTTAATTTGTATATATGATAAGTAGTTGCAATACTTACAGTGCATAAAAATCTTTGCAGAACTGGACCAATACAGAATAATAGTTCCTACTGGCTAACCACCACTAAAGAAAAAAATACCACTGTTAATGGGGAAGTAGCAATAAAACGTGACCCCTATTTTGCATAATTATTGTATTTTTAATTAACTTTTATAAACAGTCCATAGGTAATACAGTCATGGACACCATATAAATGCCCACAATATGATATAGGCTATAAAGATTTAAAAGGGAAGAGGTGAGACTGGAAGCAGAACTAGGACTGCAGTAGAACTTCAGAGACTAGCATGACTAATTCCATCTTTTGCAAAAATACATTACAGCAGTGAACTTTTACAAAATATATTACACCACCTTCCCATGAAATATATTTTCAGGAACTTTAGTAAGGATCTAATTTAGTGGAGTTTTCACTTATTTTAAGATTTCACTTATTTCAAGATTTAGAATACATATGATCTGTGTGGATACACAGAAATGCACCAAAAATTGTAATCAGATCAAGATTGTTTTATACAAGGGAAATGCAAGGAATTATTTAATTTGAGAGAGAGTAGTTGTAAATGCACTGACTCATCTGTTATTGCCACATCAGACACACAGGAAAATCATGTGTGTCAGGAGACTGGAATTTTCTTTTCAATATACTTCAAAAATGAAGCCAAACATAATAGAATGGAAAAAGTACTTTACACTAAGTCAAATGGGCAAAGAATAGAACTAACTAAATCCAAAGCAATGTAAACTTTGCAGATTGTTTGCAGCGTTGTTCCTGTTTTGGTCCCCAGATATTAGAGCAACAAGGTGGATGAGATAATAGTTTTTTTCAGAGCAACTTCTGTTGGTGAAAGAGAGAACCTTTCAACCTACACAGAGCTCTTCCTCAGGTCTCTGAAAGATACTCAGAAGATATGTTTACATTACACCAGTGCTTAGTTTGCACCAGGGCATGCAAGGACTAAGCTCTGGCACCTCTAGACTTGACAGTTCATAGCCCTGAAGCCTCTGGGCTTGTTGCATCGGTTATGAAAGTAAAAAGAAATTGCCTGAGCCCTGGCACCACTTTCATTACAAATTAAGCAATAGGCTACAGGGCAATTAAAAAACAGTGGCTGGCCCTTGCCAGTTGACTTGGGCTCTGGCTGCGGAGATGTTTAATTGGACTATAGACATTTGGGTCTGCACAGTGGAACTTGTGCTGCAGCCTGAGCCCAAACATCTACATCACAATTAATCAGCCCTGCAGTTTGAGCCCCTTGAGCCTGAGTCAAGTGACACAGGGCAGCTGAGGATGCAGTTAGAGGGCTTCTCTTTTTTCTCTGTATTAAAACATGTTCTCTCTGGGTATTTGGGTGGCCTGTTCCATGATGTGATTGTTGGTGGGCAGTTTAAGTGTATCAAGGTGCACATTCCAGACTTTCTCCTCAGATCATAATTCCAAGATACCTGAATGTCTGGCTGTTAAGAGTGATTACAGGATCTGTGAAGGTAGGTAGGTGATCATTGGGTTTCTTATACGTAGTTGTCTGTGGGTTTCCACTGCTGAAGCTGATTGTGGTGTCCAGGAAGTTGGGACTGGTTTGAGATTGTTCTGGAGAGAATTTCACAGAGGCAGAAATCTATGACGGAGTTTAGGTCTGGAGAATGTTAAAGTCGTGATAGAAATCTATAAGGAAATTTAGGTCTCGAGAATAAAAATATTATCTCAGATATTGGTTTCATGTTGCATTTGTCAGAAATTCTTCTTTATGGCAGTCCATGAAGAGGTCTATTAAGAGGCCCTCTTAGTATCTATGGCTATGCCTGTGGTTTGGACAAAGTTGTATGGTTGAATGTAAAACTGTGGTGGATGAGGATAAAGTGGATGAGTGTGGCAATGTGTTTGGACTGGACATGTGAGGGTTGACCATTGTCTAGTCAATGTTTGAGGCAGGCAACCATGTTGTCACGGTGAGGGATCTCAGTTTATAAAGAGGCCACAGAAATACCTCAGCAGAACCTCCTTAAAAAACACAGTCTTTAAACTGCACACCCTTAGTTGTTACCTGCCACCCTACATTAAAACCTCTATGGGGTATCATTAATTAGTTACCTCCTATTCTCTTTGAGGACCTCATGCTGAAAGAAATCTTTCTAAGCTCATCGTCAGAATCAAGCTCCCCACAGACCAGGACCCTCCAATTCTAAGTTATACAAGACCCTGTCATAATAAGAGAGGTAAAACTTGCAAACGTATGTCACTGTTAGAATGATCAATACCTCCCACAACACACCTTTTAAGATCCATGAGTCCTATATACCTATCACAACGTGACGTACCTCATCCAATGCACTAAATGCCCCAATTACAACTATCTGGGTGAAACCTGACAATCACCCCACTGTCAAATTAACTCACGTGGGAAAACAGTAAAAGACAAAAACATCCACTCATCTACAGGTGAACACCTTTCAGAAGTCAATCACTCTATATCTGACCTCTCAGTTCTCAGCCTCAAAGGAAACCTGCATAACATTTAAAAATACAAACCTGGGAGCTTAAATTCATAATGTCGCTAGACATTAAAAATCATGGTCTTAACAAAGACACTAGATTTATGGCTTATTACAACAATCTGTAACCCACTAACCCCCCGTTTTTGTCCTATAAGTGTTAACAGACCACTTCATGTTGAATGGTCTCTTAAAATAAGTGCTAACTACTTATGCTGAATAATCTGTTCAACCTTGTGTTTAGTTGTGACACCGAGAATGTTTCCCAGGGTACCTCTAAACTACAGCAGTGGTTTACAACAGGTATGCCAAGAGAACTCTCCAATTGTGATATGAAATTTTGTACAAAGGTAATTGTAAAGGGACAGCATGGCCGCCCCCAGAGGTGGCAAAATGGCCACCCCCAGAGGAGGCAAAATGGCTGCGGGGCAGCTTTCATCAAGGCGGTGCCCAAGGGGCAGGACAGGAAGTATAAAAGCCACGCCAGGGAGCTCAGTCCAGCCCTGGCTGCTGAAGAGGAAGGATGGCTCCTCAGCCCCGGCCGTTCCTCCTGGAGAGGGATCCTGCGCCTACCCGCAGACCTCCATCCCAGTACCCAGATGGCTGGCTTGGGCCTCCACAGCTGATGCCCCGGAGGAGGAGCTGACTCCGATAGGGGATGACAGACAGGGGGGACAGCCGGAACTCCTGAACCCCAAAGGTTTCCCGGAAGGCTCAGACTGCTGTGAACTGGCCCTGCCGTCTTCGTGCGATTTGGATGAAGTGCCGCTCACTCAGCCAGAAGCTAACCTCCCTGGGGGGCAAGACCTGGAGGAGCTGCCCCTTCTGCCAGACTGCATGGAGCTTCCAGAGTTACCCCCACCAGAAGAAGTGGAGGTCGCGCCAGAGCTTCCTGATTTACCACCGCCAAATGAAATGGAGGGCTTCTGCTCGTTGCCCCCTGAGGATATGGTTGAAGGGGCTGAACAGGTACTGGGGGGAGAGGGGGATGGCAGTAGTCCAGCAAAATGATACCTCACACCAGGGTCAGCGTGTTGCAGTTGGATCCCCGCTGACCCCATGGTCAAATGCCCGGCCTCTCTCAGGGTCCTGGGCTGGGACATAGTGAAGTAGGGCAGCTTGTGTCCTCCTCCTCCTCTCCCCCTTTTCCCCAGATGGCACCCCCTTTCGTATACCCTGCATGGTTTACCCCTTGTCCCTAAAGATTTGAGTGTCGAATACCCTATATAAAAGAATTTGACTTATGGTGGAATACCTTCTCTGCATTGTAGACTGGTGTTCTAGATGTACTGTTGTTTTTTTTCCAAACCCCTTCTCTCCCCTGGAAGGGGCTGCCAACTTTAAAACTAGTTTGGGCCACCTGCAGCCAGTGTCCCACCTGCCTTTGCGTGAGGCCAGGAGAACCTTGTCACAGTAATGAAAATCAATGTAAGCCAATCATTGTTTCATCTTAAACAATATTCTATCTAACCAAAATTTCAACTCATAAAACTTGTGTAAATTAATCATCAAATTAAAAGCAATGTATAGGCCTGTCGATTCAAAACGTGAACATTCTAAATGCAAGGGGGTCAAAGAGCAAAATTCATATGACGTATTTTTTTCCAGTGGATTTAAAATATCAATGTCTTTGATCCTTCTTTAGTATGTTGTATGCACTATGTTTACCCCTCTACTAAAACCATAATCATAGTAAATGTGATGTCTATGAACAATCAATTCAGCTCAAAAAATGGGTATGTCATGCAATCGTTTCTCTCATTGGGTATGTCTACAATGGAGCTCTAGGTTGACTTAACCTGCCCTATGTCAACCTAACGGTACTCCCTGGCCCATTCATAGTTTATTAAGTTGACTTAAGGAATTGATAAGAAATCTAAAAAGTATCAGCTGCCATTTGTATGAAGTAGGGTGGATGCAGGTGTTGGAGAGGCCAGAGAAGAGGAAGCTATACTGTGATAAAGATGAAAGATGAAAAGAGTCTGAATGAGAGTTCTGGTGATGTGTATTGAAGAGTTACTTTCTATCCTAAGTGCAGGACTTTGCACTTGTCCTTATTGAACCTCATGAGATTTCATTTGGCCCAATGCTCCAATTTGTCTAGTTTTCCCCGAATCCTATTCTCCCCAGGACTTGAAATTGGGGGGTGATGTAGGGGGGTGTTGGGGTGCTTACTAAATTGCTATAACACTCTTCCTAGCTGACAACTGCTGGGGTGTTGGGAAATTCAGGGGGCATATAAGGGTGGCGGGGGGGGGGTCGGCCTGCCCTCCAACATGTTTACCATTCCCCCCAGCTTGGTGTCATCTGCGAATTTACTAAGCGTGCAATCTATCCCATCATCCAGATCATTAATGAAGATGTTGAACAGAACTGGCCCCAGGACTGACACCATGGGCTACTCCACTAATAACTGGCTGCCAACTAAACATTGAGCCATTGATCCCTATCCAGTGAGCCCGATGATCTAGCCAGCTTTCTATCCACCTTACTGTCCATTCATCCAACCCATACTTCCTTAACTTGCTGACAAAGAACACTGTGGGAAACCATATCAAAAGCTTTGCTAAAGTTGAGGTATATCACATCAACAGCTATTCCCGCATCCACATATTCCATCATCTCATCACAGAAGGCAATCAGGTTGGTCAGACATGATTTGCCCTTCGTGAATCCATGCTAACTATTCTTGATCACCCTATTTTCCTCCAAGGCTGTGTTCACACAGCACTCTTATTTTGAAATAACAGAGGTTGTTTCGAAATAAGAAATACCCTGTTCACACGACATACGGTTGTTTCGAAACAATGGCACCCGTTGTTTCGAAACAACGGCGTTGTTTTGAAACAACTTAAACCCCATGTGGGGAGAAAACAATGCCGTCCGAACATGTTGTTTCGAAACAACAGTGACTTGTTTCAAAATAACTGTTGCCTGAAACTGCTATTTCGCTTTGAGCTTTTTTCCTTAATTCGAATTAACAAACTGTTAATTCAAATTAAGTTATTTCGAAATAAGGCATTATTTTGATACAAGTTGTTTCGACACAACTTGTATCGAAATAATGCCTGTGTGTGAACACAGCCCAAGTGTTTCAGAATGGATTCTTTGTGAATTTGCTCCATGATTTAGAGCTATGAAGGAATAAGATCTGGGCATGGCCTGGATGTACAGAGCAAGACACAGGAAGAAGTAAAGTTGATGTTCATGAAGGATACCGGAGCAATAGGGAAGATGGTGATGTGGCCTACAGTAAGATAATTGGCAGGTGAAGAGATGGATTAGGTGAAAAGATAAGGAGTTCGTATTTACCCATTTTATTCACCAGAAAAAAAATTAAAACAGATTTGCAGAAATGGGACAATAATAAGTATTGTAAGCTAATTTATTGGCATACACAACAAGCTGTGGAGTACCGAAGCTCAGGCTTGGTCAGCACTTGAATAAGAGATCACCAGAGAAAACCTGTGGTCCAGGAAATGGAGCTTGCAGTTCTCTAGATTGGGTTCTCTCTCCTATGTCAGCACTGAATCAGTGCTTCAATATGCTGTCCTCAGCAGAAGGTAAACAGAGGTCCTAGGTATTTGTAGTCATTAATGCTCCCAAGATATTCTCTGTACAAGTAGAGGTGTTGTCCACAGATGTATTAGGCAAATATCAATGTATGTGTTACGCTTATTTGTTGTATTTAATTTAGATTTCAAATAGCTGTGTGTTACACTTTAGATATAGTACACTAAATAAGAACACACTATATAATCAAATACAAAATACATCAATCAAATTTCATCAATGGAACTTGAATCTCAAAAGAGAGAACTAGTTAAAAAAAAAAAAAAACCCTTTGGGTCACCCAGTCTTGGCTTTATCTGTGCCTCAGTATCCATCTGGATGAGTCATTTCAATGGACCATTGGCCATTAGTAGAAATGGAAAAACAAAGCTTATGTTATCAAAATGTCAGAGACACCACAACCCTTTCTGCCTCTCTAAGGCCCCAAAAGATCCATATATACATTGAGCAAGAGACATGACAAAAGACAAACCTTGGACAACTACAACTGTAAGGTAATGCTTACCACTATCCTTTGAGATCTCTCAAAATGAAAAAAAGTAACTGAACCGTTATCAAAGGAGGCCTAAAAGATCTCTGATAGAACATATCCATAACACTTTGTAGTCAAGAGGACTAAAAGAAGTAGATAATCTGATGATCCGTATGTATACCTAAGATCAAACTCTTCTGTGGTATGAATCAAGGTGGCTCCCCATTGACTTCAGGAGTTTTAAAAAGTATTTTGCAGGTTAAGATCAATGACTTCACTGGATCTACAGTCATTTACATAAGCTCAGAATCTGTCCTTATCCTTATTCTTCTTCAATAGTGATGACCATAATGCATTATTATATTCTTCAATCTGACTTGCTATTTCTAAGTGCAAAGTCCTGTTTAAAATTGTACTTAAAATAAGTTTTAAAATGTGAGCTATTTATCTAAGTATATAAATGCCCTGATAATGACTTTACCATCTCTGATGGCTTTCTCTTGTTAGTATGCATATGGATATGATCCACAGACTGTAGCTCATATATATTCCCCAGCATTACAAATCAAAACTCAGGTGAAAGAAATTGCTGCCACAGCCATAGATCTTGAACCCAGGTCCACAGGAATAGCCACACTTTACCCCTCCATTTAGCGGCCTACTCTCACCTACTGACCCAGGACCTATGAACCCTAGCCCCAGTTTGAGGCCCTACACCTTGATATCCCATTGCCAGATCCCCAGACCAACTGGTCAGTTTGCTGGCCGTACTTCAGTCAGCAACCGGAATAGGAAGCTGCCCAAACAGCTGAGAGACACACAGCTCTGGATCTTGTACCTTGTGCCCCCAGCTCCCATGGCTGGATTTCCTGGTGTCCTGATCTGGTTTGGCTCCTGATCCCTGACTTGTGATTCTGATCTCCAGTTTGTCTCCTTCTTCTGATCTTCCAGTATCCTGACCTAGCCAATTCTCAATTTCTAACTATGGATTCAGGCTCTGCCCAGGACCCAAGTGTGATGATCACATTGCTCTCCAAATAATGTTTCTACTGCTACAAAGGCATTCTGAATCAAAATTATCTTACCTCCAGAAAAAGCAGTATTTAATACTTTGTACGTGTACAATGGGATCTTAGAACACTTCCAATGTCATTAAGTTAATCCTCCTAAAATTCTCTTAGCAATTAATATATTCAGGTGGGGAAATGGTAGAATGGAGAGGAGAAGAGGGAGTAAATGCCTTGGCAAAGGTTACAAAGCATCTCAGCAGCACGGCCAGGAATAGGATCCAGATAATCTATTTCCCAGTCCTGAGCTATTGCCACAAGATCATGCTCTTCACAGCCTTGTGTAAATATAGTCTGCCTATCAAAGTTCCCACCGACTCAGAAGGGATCATTAGGATAATCAAGTCTTCTCCTTCACAATGTGGGCCACAGAATCTCAACTGCCTGCTCCTGTAGTACTCCCGCTGGCTGAGTTACTGAAGCCCTCAAGTCATCATTTAAGGGTTCGAGGTACAGAGAATCCATTAGCAAGTGACATGTCCCATACTGCACAGGAAGCTGAAAAAAACCCCAGGGCTTCTGCCAATCAGCCCTGAAGGAATATTCCTTTCTAACCCCAAATACAGGGATCAACTAAACCCTGAGCATGTGGGCAAGACTCACCAGCCAGACACCTGGAAAAAATTCTCTGTACAGTTTCTATCAGATAGGAGATACTGCATTTCCTTTACACACATCTATGCTCAAAATAAGAAAGAAAACTAAATCATTTTCTTGACAGTGAGAAAACACCTTCCTTTCTAATAATTTGATTGCTCATTAAATTGAAAACAGGTGAAAAGAAAATCAGAGTTCATGCCTGAGGCAATACTTTCCTCATCTCTCCTCATTTCTATTGCAGCAGTTGTTAGGGCAACACTATTGCCAGTGGCCTTCTCGAATTTTTGCAATTAAACACATTTTTTGGACGGGCCAAAACCACCCTTTGATTTTCAGCTCCATCTGAAACAGAACATCACAAGCTTGACATTTAGCTCTTCATCACAAACTGACATTCACAATCTTCTTCAGACAAGACAAAGAGCGTTAAATCCATAAGCTACTGTAGTTATTCCAGATTTACATCAGTGTAAATGACAACAGAATTGGATCCATAGACTGCTAACAAGAGGCTTCAATGGCTAATAGCCAGACTGTGACTGAAGACATCAGCTGTACTGGTGGTGGTGAAAAGGCCTATAGACCCAGCAGGAGCTGATCCGAGAGCAGAAGGGAAGGGACGATCTTCTTTCACCCCTGACACTGGACTTAGTAAGCCTAATTTGCTCTTGCGCTGCACCTTGACAGTCCTTAACACCAGTGAAGCCTGAGTTTATTTCAATTGCTACCAAATTAGAAAGGTAATAAATGGTTACACAAAGGAAGGGCCATGGAAAATGGGGGTTAATGGCCACATATAAAATTGAGTATTTTAGTAATTTCTCCCAGCCCTAGTCTATCACTGATACCACTCCACGGATAGAAACATTCACCATTGTTTCTACCACCATGTCATCTAGAGCTAAGAGCACTCCTACCATTGCCAGCAACAGAGATAAACCAATTCTGAGAGAACTCTGTAGCAAAGATCGTCCCTTACCATTTTCTGTTCTGTGGCTTATGAACAGCCAATGCAAGCAATGTCACAACACTGAGATCTATGGAGTCACTCACCACAAAGGCACCTAAAAATGAAAATATGGCAGGAGTAATACAACCAGAACTGCAAAAGGAAGCCCTGAAAGAGATGGAATAGCAATTGAAATATGATACACAAAGGTTATACAAGTCTTTAGAGACCTCTCCTAGGAGCTCCACTAAGCAGTGACCAGGCCTAACATCACCGAGCTTATGAGACCTTAGATCATAACTACCCACAGAAGCATTGTCTGCAGGCAAAATTCTGTTCTTGTGGTGTTTGGTAGCTTGGTGAGAGAAGATGTAGGAACAAAGGCTACGTCTACACTAGTCCAGCAAGAAAAACAAGGAGTCGCGTGGCACTTTAAGACTAACAGATTTATTTTTCGCATGAGCTTTCATGGGAGAAAATCCCACTTCATCAGATGCTTCGAAGATGGGTGAACTTACAGAATGGAATGAAAGTAAATGCAAGGGGGTGTAAAACATAGGATGCTTTACACTCCCTTGCATTTATTTTCATTCCATAGGATGTTTTACACCCCCTTGCATTTCTTGATATAAACCTCTTTTCCCCAAGTATCAGTCACTTCTTCTCCTGCAAGTATACCTTAATGCAGCTGTTTTCAACCAATGTGCCCCAGCACACTGGTGTACCGTGAGAACTGTCCAAGTGTGCCATGAAATTTTGTACAAAGGTAATGAAAGTCACTATAAAACAGACATTGTTTCATCTTAAACAATATTCTATCCAACCAAAATTACAACTCATAAAATTCATGAAAATTAATCAACAAATTAAAAGCGAGATATCGGTCTTTTGATTCTAAAACACGAACATTCTAAATGCAGGTGGCCAAAGGGCAAAATTGGGATGACATTTTTTTCTGGTGGATTTGAAACATTAATGCATTTGATCCTTTTTTAACTTGCAGTATGCACTATGTTGCAAACCTCTCTAGTAAGACCATAACCATAGTAAATGTAAGTAAATGGAACATTTATGAGCAATCAGTTCAGCTGAAAAAAGTGAGTGTGCTGTGAAATTCATTGTCTCACTGAATTGTGCTGCCATGTTACTAAAAAGGTTGGGACTCATGTAACATTTATCTCCTGCATCACGGCTGCAGCTTACTGTACAATTGACTTCTAAACATTTGCAAAATGGCTAGATGGGTCACACACTGAAAAGGGAGCTTCAGTAAAAGTGTATTCAACCTACTTAAAGGCTCAAAATAATCAAATACACATTACTGAAAACCAAAAACAAACTTAGTAGTACCATAAAAGATCTGACATATATTTATAATTAAGGCCCTTTCTCTGCCTTTCTTCCAAAGGTATAGAAATAGACAGGGAATTTGGAGACAACTTCAGAATTTGCCACTGGCATGGGGCATTTCTCTAAAGTAGAGGTGGGCAAACAACAGCCCATGGTCCAGATCTGGCCCAAAAGTGCCTGGTTTTCAGCCTGTGAGTGCTGCCCCTCTCCCCCATGTCCCCAGCTCCAGTGGGGACTCCTGCCATGGGCAGAGCAATGCTGTCACTTTGTCCTTCTCCCAGCTCCAGCAGAAGCTGGGAGGGAGAGGGAGCAGTTGCAGTGCTCTGGCCCCAGTGTGAGCTGCCACTGCCGCTCTCCTGGGTCCAGCAGTGGTTTGCACAAGTCCCAAGCTGCTGCTGGACCTAGGAGTGGGAGGGACAGTGGCTTCTCACTTCGCTCCCTCTTCCTCCCAGCTTCAGTGGTGGCTGGTGCTGGGATCACAGAGCTTCCTCATCTCCATCTCTCTCCCAGCTCCAGCAGCTGGCAGCGGGACAGAGGGGTGGCAGCACTCCGGCCACAGCCTGAGCTACTGCTCTCCCTAGTCCTCCCAGGTCCAGCAGTGGCTTGAGTGCACACCACTGCTGGATCTGGAGGGGGAGGGAGAGTGGCAGTGGCAGGTTGTGCCAGGGCCAGAGCGCTGATGTTATTCCATCTCTCTCCCAGCTTTAGCTGCAGCTGGGAGGGAGAAGAAGCAGTGCCTACACTCTGGCCCCAGTGTGAGCTGCTGTTAGACGATGGTGGGGGAGAGGCAGCAGCAGCTCACGCAGAGGCCAGAGCACAGCCACTGCTTCTTCTCCCTCTTAGCTCCAGCTGACGCGGGGGGGGGGGGACAAGGAGCAGTGGCAGTACTCTGGCCCTGGTGAGAGATGCTGCTTGACCGGGAGGAGGAGAGATAGAGGCAGCCCACACCAAAGCTAGAGAGCGCTGCTGCTGTTCCTTCTCCCCCTCAGCTCTGAAGGGAGGGTGAGTGAAGCCAGCTCCATCCCTTTTTCTGGGGAGAGTGGGCTGGCCACGCCCCTCCAAGCCCCAACCCCCAACCCCATTCCCCACCACCTATGGTCCACTTTGAGTGGCCATCGGTGGCATGTGGCCCTTGTGCCCAAAATGTTGCCCACCCCTGCTCTAAAGTATTTCCTTACTATTCACAGATGAGGGGAATTTGGGACGGATTTGAGGCCTTGTACTCTTCTTGGGCTGCGGTTCCTTCAGAAGTTCAGTTCAGATAAGCTACTCTATTAGAAGAAACAGAGATGTTGAGGCCAACATGATGATTTTGGAATTAGTCTGTACAACTTATGAATTCTGGTTGACTGTAAAGTAGTTATTAAGTTGCTATATCACTGTACGTGTATCCACCATTGCTGGAAGGGATGTGTCACAGTCTTGCCAGACTGGGGACAATGAACAGTCAGTAGAACTCAAAGCCTACCTATTAAGGTAAAAATATCTGAAAGACAATGGCTTGGCTGGAGCTGGAAGAGCATACTGCCACCAACTTATTTGCAGATGGGGGGTAGGGAGGAGAGAGAATGGGAAGTTCTGAAACTGTACAGAAAGACAGAAGTGACAAACAAGGGGTTTAAAAAGGATTCCCTGGGGCAAGACAGAGAGATACACAGAAAGTTTTGGGCAGGAATGAGGAAGGGGACAAACCAGGAAGGTCAGAGAAGACGAGCTGATGAAAGAAGGTTCCATATTTCAGAAAACAAGCCATACACTGCAGAACAAGGGCCCTGGATGTCTCCAATGACTTTGACCCTAGTCCAAAGAATGTTGAGGAAATGGAGTGAGGGAAATGTGTGTAGGATTTATTATTTTTGTATAGCTGTGTGTATCTCTTGCATGATTAGGTAAAGAGCAATGGTTTAGAATCCTCTGCAAAATGTCAGTGCACTCCATGTCACACACTGATCTCATACCCCTTGAGGTGGACCCAGAACACCACACAGCTGGGCTCTGGAAGATGCTGTGTTAATGACACAGAGGGAGACTGAGGGGCAAGCACCAGTTCTAGGGCTGGACAATAGGCTGTGCGGCCATAGCTCTTGGGAGTGTGCTAGGCAAAAGGCCTGCACTCCAAGAGTGTGCTTAGTGACACCAAAAGAAGGGCAGTGCCTAGATGCCATCAGACTCTGGAGGCTTAAAAGACCCAAGGATTCAGAAGCTGGATTCCCATCACAGCAGTCCAATGAGTGGCCAACAGGAGACACTGGCCTAGAGTTGTGATAGGTAGCTACCCAGGCCACTTTCCTGTCAGAGAAGGAAAGCAGAACTCTCTGTCTTCCAGCAGCCAAGAGAAGGAGCCTGATTATTCAGACTTCTTGCAGCACCTAGGGCACAGGCAGAGCTTCCAACCCATTCCTAAGCATATGGAGAAAGGGAAGTGGGAATCCCCCATACCATCCAACAGCCATGGGTGTGGTGGCATCAGACTTTTTCTGTTACTTGAAAAAAACCATTTCCTGAAAGAGACATGGGGAGGAAAAAGGTGGAACTTTGATGAAAGCAGGTAATGTGCAATAAAACTGTTCCTCTTCAGGAAACAAGGAAAACAAGGTCAAAGCAACCTACTCTTTGGAAAGGAGTGTATCAGAAAGCAGGTGTGCACAGCCACTTCTTCAGAAACAAACCCGACAGACTTTCAGGAATGAGTGTGAGCCTAGCCAGGCTTCTCAAACTCATGATACATTTGACAAATTCCACTGAATTTTCAGCAGCTGATCAGATAATGATTTACAGACTGTACGTCTTCCTTCAAAGATTTAGTTATGCATCACTTCCCCAGGAAAACATTGTTTCTTCTTTCATTTTGTTGTGTTGCTATGCAAATGAATAAAACTATATACAGGTAGTCCTCACTTAGTGACCGGGTTCCGTTCCTGAAACCTGGTTGATAAACGAATTGGTCACTAAACGAGGAGCAGCCCTTACCGGTATTTCAGGCATAATGTACTTTACTGGTAGTGGGTTTTTCAACCATCGGTAGATAGTTTTAATGTCACCTTTGCATCATTTATAACATTTTTAATATATATTTTAAATGTTTTAAGCTCTAATGTACTGAACTTAGTTTGCATAGTGTACTGTAAATATAGGTAATCTGAGAGAGTTGATGCGAGTTCTCGTACATTGCCATAATACCAACTCATCAGAGAGCCGGTCATAACTCTGAGGGGTCACTAAACGAGTAGGTCACTAAGTGAGGACTAGCTGTATCTATAAAAGAAAGAGCATGTGTCTGTGAATGGTGTCTTTTTGGCTGATGAATTCTGGATACTTTGTTACTCTGAATATTTTGTTAATATACAGCCATTAGTTTTGTCCTGGTTGTCATGTACTCCAAGTACAGCAGATGTCTTTGGTGCTAGTTGTCTTCTCAGAATACGGTGGACAATTAATAGCTTTATCGATTCTAAGGCCAAAAGCACCCACTGTGATCAATTAGTCTGATTCTCAGCATAATACAGGCCATAGGATTTCCCTAAAATAATTCCTGATTGAACTACAGCATGCAGAAATATATTCAACCTTAATTTAAAAATTCTAGTGATAGAAAAACCACCACAATCCTTGGCAAACTGTTCCAGCAATTAATTACCCCCACTGTTCAAAATGCATGCCTTATTTCCAGTCTGAATTTGTCTAGTTTCAGCTTTCAGGCAAAGGGTCATGTTTATACCTTTGTCTGAAGAGCAATCGCAAATATTTGTTCTCCACAGGCATTATAAATGGAAATCAAGTTATCACTTAAACTTCTCTTTGTTACAATAAATAGATTAATCTCCTTGAGTTTTTCAGTATAAGACATTCTTTTCAATCCCTTAATCATTCTTATTGCTCTTCTCTGAACCCTCTCTAATCTATTCTTCTCAAATTGTAGACACTATTTCTTGTATATACTTTAAATGCATTGGCACACTTTAATACTCAACATAAATGAACTAGTAACTTGGACTAATACAATACGTACTCAAAAATTCTGTGTATTGTGGGGTTTGGGTTTTTGTTTTTTGTTTTTGGTCATTGGTTTCTCTTTACTGAGATAATATACAATGTATTTTATTTCAGGGGACACAACTGGAAAATCCACAATGTAAGGTGGCCAGATACCAAGTGCGAAAATCAAGATGAGGTGGGGATAATAGGTGCCTATATTAGACAAAGCCCATAATATTGGGACTGTCTCTATAAAATCAGAATATCTGGTCACTCTACAAAAATGCCTCCAGTCTTTCAAATGTCTATAAAGGATGCTCTTAGCTAAAATAAATATTTCTTTTAAACAAATATCCAAATCTACTTGCCAGGTACTTTCTTCAAACTAACCACTTTATCCCCAGCAATCCAGACTTCCAAATTAAACACATATGCTGGAGCTGAAATTAAAAGAATGGTTTCCAGTTGAAACCAAAGATTTGAGGACCATCCCAAAGCTTCTATTATTATTTATAAAATTCAAATGAATTCAAATGATTACAAAGCAATACTAAATAAAGGAAAAATACCTTATTTTTTTTCTTTGAGTGTGTTGCTCCAGAAAGCAGATTTTACAGATCTGTGCATTTCTTCTCCTACACTAAAAGCTGCATATTTACACAGAATGTGAAGAATCTCTCAATCCCAGTGAAGACTTTAGTTGAAAAGTTACCAGTGAGAAAAATCCCCGGGAAAACAAGAATCTTGTGCTTAGACCTCCTAGTAAAGTAGGAAAGTCTGAGAAACTAAAGAATCCTTCCGAGGAACCTCGATCACGTGACAGAAGAGAGGAACCCCTAGTTTAACAAACAGCCCTCTTGAGAACTGAGGTGGTATTGCAAAGATCAGCCCTGTCCAAATCAGTAGGACAACAAAGCACAAGTCCCTAAACAGCCATCCCTCCCCCAAACTCTCATCAGGAGAGCCTAATCTAAAGAACTCAAGGTAAATAAAATAAGCAGAAACGCCCCATGTATCTTTGCTCTGGAAGAGCCACAAAGCATACAATTATGATGAGCAAATGAAAGTGGGAATAGGTTGTAAGTAACAGTACTGAAAATAATGTCAAATTGGGAAAATTCTGTTTCCTTCCCCTCTCAGAGGGCCCAATTCAACTTTCATTGATGCCAGTGGGAATTAGATTAGATAGATACACAAAAGCGCCCCCATAAAAATGAAGAACATAAAAGGAATTACCCCCTAATATAAGAGTCGTGGCAAATCAGAAAGAAGAATGGAAGCCACACAATATGCTAATCCTGTCCATGTGAAAAATAGCTGAATCAAAAGGACTGAACATGAGAGGTTTCACAAGTGAGAAGATATGTCTAAGAGAGCATGCAACTTATAGAAATTAATACCCACTCTGTTAGAGGAAAGAAACAGCCTGCAACTGTTAGTCACTGTCACAGCTCAGGACAACTGTATTTGTATTTCCCCCTCATTGTCCACCATGGTCATTCATTTTTAGTATCCCAGGCTATGTCCACACATACATCGTCATTTCGAAATAACTTATTTCAAAATATAGTCCTTATTTCAAAATAAGTTAATTTGAATTAAGGGAAAACCTGCTTTTGAAACGGCTGTTATTCTGAAATGGTTATTTCGAAATAAGGCCGTTTGGACATGTTGTTTTGAAACAGTTGTTTCAAAACAATGGTGTTGTTTCGAAACAACATGTCCATACAGTGTTATTTCAAAATAACCATTTCGGAATAACAGCCGTTTCAAAATAAATGGGGTTTAAGCTGTTTCAAAATGATGGTTCTTATTTCAAAATGACAGAGTTCATCATTTCAAAATAAGAAAACATTGTGTCGACCTAATCTTTTTTATTTCAAAATAACCAGTGTTATTTCAAAATAAAAGATACGTGTGGACATACCCCAGATCTTCAGCCAACACCTCTTTTGAGAGAAGATCCCCATCTTGTTCCTTCCTGTCCAGGGTGTTTCCAGGCTGCATAGTTTCCCACATACACTCTAAGGCTAAATCTACACTAAGAAAAATTAGTTCAAATTTGTTAATTCGAACTAATAAGTTCAAGTTTAGTTCGAACAAAACTCAAACTTAGTTTGAACTAACAAACTGGACTAATTTGACTTAATGTTAAGTTGAATTAGTCTACTTTGTTAATGTGAACTAAGTGCCCTTAGTATGAATTTATTAAATTCGAACTAAGGGTTAATCTTACTCTACATCATCCTTAGTTCAAACTAAGGATCAAACTAAGGGCTTAGTTCAAACTAACTGGCAGGTTTTACTAATTCAAGCTAAGCTTTCATTACTTCAGATTAAGGAATTCCTTAATTTGAACTAACAAAAGCCAAGTGTAGACAGGTTGTAAGTTAGTTCGAATTAAGCCTCCTTAATTTGAACTAACTTCCAAGTGTAGACATACCTTAAGTTCCCAGCAAACCACACGACCTAAATCATCAGCGTCAGCATGTGGTTTTCTCTCCATGGCTATAAATAGTGTAACTGCCCACACCTATAGGGTATCACACAACCCTTTCTAAACAAGCTATTTAGTCTTAAAGTGAAAGCATACCAGGAAAAGCATATTAAAATAATAAATGAACCTACATATCTACTAATAAACTTGCCAGAGATGATCCCTACCCCAACAAGAGTTTGGAGATGCATCGGTCCTTCAAACCCTACGAAGGGATTTTTCTAAGGTTGTAAGTTCCTAACATAAATGTCAGCGCAGAACTAATGTCCCATGAATTCTTCATTCTTTCTTTATACCATTTGAGTCTTTGATGGGTGATCAGCAGAAAAAACTCACCTCCTCAGGACAAAAGTATAAAGAGGCTAGGCATGGTCTACCCTTACTGGCAAATTCAGTGGCAGTCAACAGGAGTTAGGCAAGCTGTGCAGAACAGCTTGTGTAATTTATGTCAACTTCTTAAATTCTTTTCTGCATACTGACTCCACTATGCTGCACTGATGGGAAATCTGTACCCCTGATGCAGCACTATTCTTTTTTTTTTTTTTAACTATTTTTTTGAAGGTGACTTTATTAAACCTACCTCTGGATTGATTGAGAAGGTCTTTACTTCCACTCAGCTGAACTGAATAAATCAATCTGACAGCAGTGAATATTCCACTGTCAGTGTAGACACAGCCTGAGGTCTTGCATAACCAAGGCTATGTCTACACTTAGCATTTCAGTTCGAATTACTGAATTTGAATTAGTCAGTTCGAATTAATAATTATTAATCTGAATTCAGTAAAGTCGAATTGACATGGCCACACCAGAAACTCCAATTCCAACTGGCATATCCATGGACTGGACTTGCCAATTCGAATTGGAGGGGGACACCATGTTAGGTGTGGCAAGATGGCCATGTAAAATGGCTGCTGCTACAGCCAAACCCCTGCCAGGCTCTGGCACTCTGAGCCTGGCAGAGGGAAAAGCATCCCCTGCCCTGCTCCAGCCACAGTGCGGCTAGAGCTGGGGAGGGGATACTTTACCCCATGCCAGGCTCAGAGTGTTAGAGCCTGGCAGGGGAAGTTTCCCCTGCAAGGGGGAGGTTTCTCCCCAGGGAGCCATGCGCCAGCAAGACACCCCGGCGGGCAGCTCCTGCAGCGCTGGCCACCCACTGGGAACACTGCCCTGTGGGCGGCTCCTGCACAGCTGGCCGCCCGTGGGGAAGGCACCCCAGTGGGCGGCTTCTGCACAGCTGGCCAGCCAGGACGCCTTCCCCATGGGCGGCCAGCTGTGAAGGTGCAGCGTGCCAGGGTGTCTTGCTGGTGTGCAGCTCTCTGAGGAGAAGGCGCGTGGGGGTGGCTGGTGGCCAGCAGGGCTGGAGCCAGATCTAGGGTCCCTGTCCCCAGCTGGGGGACAGGAATCCCATTGCTCCCCCCAGCCCAATGTGGCTGGGGGAGTGAAGGCACCTTTGGGGCTGCTGCCCCAGGTGCTGAAGGGCTGGTCTTCATGCACCCTAGGAGGAAGGTCATCCCTTGTCAATTCAAACTCAGTGAGTTGGAATTGACATGGCCACATTGGGTCAATTCGGGACTAATTCCAAATAAGCTTTCATCAATTCGAACTGAGGAGGTCCTCAGTTCACATTGCTGAAAGTGGGTATGTCCATGCACTTAATAGAATTCAAACTGATGACCGTCAGTTCGAATTCTGCTCTAAGTGTAGACATACCCCAAGAGTGTAATGTTTGCGTCTGCTTACCCCTAGAGATTTCTTGGGAATTTTTTTTTTTTTTAACTTTGTTTGCCCCAAAAGATCATTCTTGTCTGGCACATTGTTTCAGATAGTCCTTGGAAGTTTATAATACTTCCCAAGGTTTATATTGGCCACATCTCCCCATTGTGGCAGTTACAGACAATTCTGAAATAATATATACACTTTGCATTTTTAATACATTGGACTCTAAAGCTACATACTCTTAATTCGATAATGGTTTTTGAAGAAATTGCAGGAAAATTGCCATGTCTCTCACAGTCACAAGCTGAACAAAGGGACCATTTCATCTTCTAAAGTTGCAAATCACAGCAAGGATTTACAGCAGCATACACACTGAAACCATACACAGAACCTGACACTAGCTAGCTGGCCATATAATAAGAAAATGAAAGACAAAATACTAAGCCTAGAGATGCCCTGACTAACGTGTTCCTGCCAAGAGAAATTAAAGAACAAACTATAATACCTTGCATTGAAATAAAGCAAAATCCACGGGAGAGAAGAGGTTCATCTGATCCAAACTTCAAATTGAAGTTCACCTGGCCTTAACACTGATATGCTCAAGTATAGTCCAGATAAAGGTCAGGCCCACCTAAACATACCCTTGGGACAGCAAACTTGGCTGTTATACAGAACTCCAAAAAAGATCCAGTGGATCTTTCTCTAAGTAGATCTAACAATTAGCAGCCTTCCATCAGTAGGGCATACCAATGATGAGCATACTGTTAGAACTTAATTAGTGTTTGCACAAGGCCTTAAGAGACACATATGGAAGGTGCTATGTAAGGGCAAAATACTATGGTTATGTACACAGGAGTATGATTGCTGTACAGAATTACAAACTAAACTTAGAGGGAATCATTCAACCCACCAACAACACATAGCCAATTCTGAAGTGAAACACAATAATATTATATTGACAACAGCACAACTGCAGTATGCTTTTGGTATAGATTGGCAAGAAAACCTGATCTACATGAAGCAATAGAGAAGTTTAGGAAGGCAGAATACAATTAGTCAAGTTGGAATATGGTCAGGACTTTGTGCTGCAACTCAAAAGTATTTCGGTGCTCATAAGTCATGAAGGGTGCAGCTCTAAATATCATATGAAAGATGGCACCAGCAGTAATGGCACAAAGCCGCCTACCACCACCACACCCAGGCTTGGTTCAGTTCTGATCCAGAAGCGAGGGGTGAGGTGTTGATTCACCAGAACAATTTCTTGTAGCATTGGGTGTCTTCCAACCTAGCCATGAGACAGCCTCATGTTGCTTTGTATCAGTGATCCAGTGAAATTTAAGTGATATGGTTGCACAACCATACAGGAATATTTATAAGGAATTAATGAAATTACTAACCATGTATAGCTTGGGGTGAAAACTGTTAACAGAAAAACTGACAACTGTTTATGGATATTTGAAGAGTGTAAACACCATGGATCTGGACGATTTATTTTGTATTCCAAAGACGTATAAACAGGAATGCTGTGGTAGAGATCAATGAAGAAAAAGTTAGATTGAATACTAGGAAAATCTGTCACGACAGTGATATTTGCAGTTTGGAATAGCAACTACTGCTTTTGCTAGTATAATTTAATGTAAAGGAGAAGTGGACCATACACTGTAAGGAACTAACTTGGAGTGATTATCAGTGAAGGACTACATAAGTAATGAATATTTTCAGTCTCTTAATATCTGATGATCTATGAAATTATTTTCTTTCTTAAAATCAGTATGGTGAACATGCTCCATGTACTCTAATTGCCTACTGATCTTTATAAACAGAACACTTGTGCTGTTTGTTATGCATGGCCTTGTGTAGTATTAGGTGCAGTCACTGAAAGGACACCTAGTGGTGACCAGGTCCGTGTGCGTACAAGCTATGGTAACTTTAAAGGTTTATTGTGAAGTCGTAATGGAGGCTGGCAAATTGTTACAGTTTGAGCTTCCAGTGTTATACATGAATTGTTATGCTATGACTGACAGATGTATATTTTGGGGCTCTCTGGCTATGGCATATAATTTTAAATGTGCAAATAGTTTCTTTTTAAATTAAAAGGCAACACAATTCCAGAAGACAGGGTATGTACATATAGTGCATTACAGTGCTTTCTCCAGTCCAATTTTAAAATCACAGTTCTCCCCTACTGCAGTTCTAAGAATATTGCTCAGTCTAGCAAAACTCACCAGTGGGTCATTTTTTCTGATATTCAACCTAAATTTTTTTTTTTTTCACCACCTTCACCCCATTACTCCTCACATTGTGCCCCACTGAAGCATCCTAAACATCTTCTTCTCTATTATATATCTGTCATTTCAATATAAGCGCACAATTGTTGTTTCCAAGTTATACAAATGTAATTGCTATATTCTTTCTTCCTCCCATCTGTCCTATAGACATTATGTGCATTTATTCCAATTTTCTCCAGATGTACTAACGTAGTTCTGATATGGAGGTGCCCATAAGTGAATGCCATATTCCAGATGTAGTCACACTAATTCTGGACTATCAACTTCCTGTTCTACGACATGATCCTGTTCTGTCTAAAGGCCAAAAACAACATTTGGGTTTTTTGTTCATTTCTGCTTTCCAGGTTTTTCCCTCCACCTGAACATCATTGTTTTGGTTTAATTTTTACCGCATGAATTAGCATGCACTTCTAGGTTGATTTTCCAGGTTCGTTTTTATTAGGTCATATTTCTACCATCTTTGTATCCTTCTGCATTGTCTCACATTCCATTTTCATTGCCTGTTTCCCCAGTGGTGTTTGAAACACTTCCTGATTTAGTACCAGCCTTTAATTTAAAGAACTATAAAATAGAACATGTATTATGTTTCTGCCCTTTTGGGTACCTTGTTCTGTTGATGGATGGCCTAAATGTTCTGAATTCTTCTTGCTGTTTTGTTTATTTGGGCATGGGAGATGATGCTTCATAACTAATATTTTTATTTACAAAATCAAATTCTGACTTATTTCCCAGAAATCAACAAACTATGAAGATCTGGAACATAATACAATGAGCTGCATCTACTATTCTCACCCAAAGATCAATATCTCAGGCCTTCAACCATATTGCCACTGGTCACCACTTGCCCCACTTTAGTCTTCAGAGTATCTCTCCTTCCTCCCAAATACACAATAGAGTGGACCTCTTTACCTGCCAGACAATGTTCCCTGTAAGCTGCATGGGTGGGTGGTGGCGCAGCCGCCGTCACTCACCCACTCAGGTAATAGTGACTCCCACGCAGGCCCAACAGCTGCAGGCCCTCGACACATTCTTCCTGGCACCACTCCTAGGAGCTGGGGCTGAAAGAGTTTAAAATCTCCTGCCCTGAGGTTCAGGGCAGGAGCTGATGCAATCACATACCAGCAAGCCAGGCAAGGGGGAAGAGGTTAAGGGGTGGAGGGGGGCGGTTATGGAGGAAAGAAGGGGTCAGACTTGGGCATGGCAGAAGCAGGGACGCGCTGGGAAAAGCCACAGAGGGGAGGTTACAGGTAGGGAGAAGGGGTTGGGTTGGGCAGAGGCAGAAGTGTGGACTGCGCTGAAGGGAAACTGACATCGGCGGGGGGTGGGGGGCTACAGGGAGGAAGAAGGGATCAGGTCGGGCAGAGGCAGAAAGGAGTGACTGCACTGGAGAAACCAGCAGCAGAGTGGGGGGCTACAGGGAGGAAAGAAGGGGTCGGAAAGGTGGAATTAAAGGACCATGCTGCAGGAAAACTGGCAGTGGGGGGGGGAGTGTTACAGGGAAAAAAGAAGGGTCGGGGAGGTATAATCAAAGGACCATGCTGGGGGGGAATCAAGGGGAGGGTGGAGCACACAGTTTTCCTTTTTCCTAGAGACCTTCAGTTTAGGAGATGCTGTAGTTTAGTAGCTATAGCAGCAGCTCTTTAATCTCAAGATCATAGGTTCAAGCCTTGTGCTGGCTGTTCTGGGTTGGTTTTTTTGGTTTTTTGGGGGTTTTTTTGTGCCTGTAGCTCCCTACAGAAATGCTACATTGGGAAAAAGATACCAAACACTAATAAAATGAAGGAAAATAAAGTACACCATGAATAAAATTAACAGGGACCAGTTAAGTAAAACAAATAAATGGGGCACATTTGAACTGGCTAGAAAGAACTGAGAACAATTTTTTAAAAAACTGTAAAATTGGCTGCTGTGGAAAATGAAAAATCAGAGGCAAGTTAACTGCTTTTTTAACTTTTTTAGGTGCTTTTCAAGTTTATATTTGCAAATTTAGTTCAATTATTTTTTTAGTCTCATGAATATTAATGAAAGGGTCATCAAAATCTTTCATTTACTAAAAAAATCCACTTTTCAGTTGTCTGTGACTCATAGCAATTACCTTGATGGCCGTCCCTCCCAGGCCATCACTAAAGTATAGAGAATGTGTGAAGGGAACAGATGGCCCCTTCACCTTAACTAGATGGTCCCCTTGAACTTAACTGGATGCCCGTTACCACCCTGAGTGCCCATTGTTTTTTCAGGGCTTGGTGTAGGTGGGCTCTGCCTAACTGTAAGGTCCTGCAGGGTATGACTCACACCACCATTGTTTTCTGCATTCCCTGTAATTAGGGAAAGGTGGGAAGCACAGTTTAAAAACTGAGGTTTTGGGGTGCTCAGGCAGGACGGTTTTCAACATCTCGCCTGGCCTGATCACCCAGACAGACCTCCTCCGCACACGCGTTCCCTCCAGAGTGTATCCACGAGTTCCCACTACTGCCGGCCCATTACGAGTCTCCTTCTCCCACCTGTAATGTTGCTGCCGCTGCTGCTAATAGGAGCGGTAAGAGTCTGCCCTGTAACTTTTCTCTAAGAATAAAGTTATTCTATTTTTTACTGCTGCTTTGAAACTGTTTTCCCAGCTTTACAGGCTTGTGTGTGTCCTTTGCCTTCTCCTTTTCTGTTTCTTTGTTTGCCACTTCAGTTTGTATTAGGAGCTCCGATGTCTGTAATTGCCTGTCACTACTTTGTATCACTCAGTGTATCTCCTTATCCTGAATCATTTCTGTTTGTTTTAAAAGTATCCCCTGTAAGTTGCAACACTGTATTAGGTTAATTGGTAGTCTTAGTAGTATTAAGTTAGGTGATAAGATTGTTTCCTTTAGTTTGTAACCTTTAGAATTGTTTGGTTAAGTTGCTTTTGCCCTCCCCTCTGTAACTTCCCCAACTTAAATAAACTTTTTCTATTTGAACTTTACTTGTCCCCTCTTTATTTCTCGAACCCCCCCCCATATGCCCCAAGTTCACTGCTGCACCCAGTTCCCTTTCCCGCAGTCCCTCCTTCCCTTGCAACCCCCTTTTCACCACCTCCCCACTTCTCCTCCTTCCCCCCGGCTCGCCACCCCTCCATCTCACCCCCCCGCTCTAGCCCCCTGAAACCTTTGCTTTCCCGCCACCTACCCGGCTCTCCACTGCTTTTCGCGGCTGCCCGCCAGCCCTCCCAGTCCTCCACTGCTTTCCGCTGCCGCTTCCCCGAACCCCTTCTGCCCTCCCTGACACTGCTCCCCGAACCCTTCTACCTTCCCGCTGCTGCTTCCCTCCCAGCCGCTGTTCCCCAAATCCTTCTGCCTTCCCGCTGCCGTCACCCACCGCCGCCACTTCCCCGTAGCCCCCTTCTGCCTTCCCGCTGCCGCTTCCCACCAGCCACCGCTTCCCCATTCCTCACCACTGTATTCCTTCTGCCTCCACTCCTCCTCCTCCTTTCTCTCTCCCCCTTTTTCTTCTACTGCTGCTCCCTTCCCTGCCATTTTGCCCCCCTCTGCCTCCCTCACAAACCCCTGAATCCCCTTTCAGCCCCTGCACAGGGTCCAGCCCCTCTCCCGCCTCTGTCTCCTTACCCCAACCCCCACGCACCTCCTCACCCTGCTGCCTTTCGACACCCCCCCCACTTGCCTTCACTCCTCGTCAGGCCCCAGCTTCTCTGTTACTTATCTTCTCTGCCACTGCAGCACACTAATTTGCATTGTACCCCCTCTGTTCATATGTCATAGCAGCCCCTTTTAGGTTATAGTGAGTAGGGTTATAGTTGTAAGTTAGGTTAACTAAAGATTCCCATTACCCCCAACCTGCCCTGACTCCCCAAAGTTGAGTGCCCCCCCAAACACTTTACAGAAACCACTGTGACAAGCACCACGTATACACCCCACCACTCACCCCACTCCCATAGCTGTTTTAATAAAGTTTACCCCAACTCTACCCCGTACCCCACGGGTGCAGTGATTGCCCCCCAAGGTCCTCAAATTTTCGAACCTGCTGGCAGGGTCATCAGTAAAAGAAAACATTTTGGTAATTTTTTTATTTTAAAATAATTTTAAAAAATGACTGCACAATTTTAATGTTGCATTCATTAATCATTACCCATTTTCCATGACATAACATGGTAATGACAATTATATTAATACTACATTTTCTCCATGTGTCCTCCTTTTCATACTTCCCTGTCCTCCTTTCCATGCTTTGTTATCTGGTAACCCTAACTGTGACAGTAATTAAAGACAGCTAAGAAGGTTTATGTAAAGAAACATGTCTTGTTTCCTCTCAACTCATTGCTCCCCAATCCATAGACACAACACACAATAATAAATAAACCCACCAAAGTCTCAGAATAAACCAGAGAGCCGTACCATTCTGACCTAAACCTCATGCTACTTTATTAACAGACAGCACTTCTACAGCACTTTCCATCCCAGGATCTCCCAACGACCCAGTATTACAGGGATTCACACATGCTTGGCTCACCCCACCTTGCACCCACATTAAAGTGAATGGCCTTAACATTATAGGCAAACAATGTGTCCTCCCATTTTGCTATCTTTACTAAGTGCCACAAACAATGGCTTTTGGAAGACGTGTCCCCTCCAGAACATCCATGTATTTTTAGCACAGCTCTGTCTTCAGTTAGAAGCTGACAAATGAAAGTTCAAAGCTTGCAGACAAGAACAGCACAAAACTGGCATGTGGGGGTGCTACAGATGGAAAAGGCAGCCTGATCTAACTTTTCCAGTAAACTGGAAAAAGTGTCATTGACTTTAATAAATATTAGTTCAAGTAATATCGAGGCCTAAATCAGGGTGACTTCAAGTTGGTTGTTCTGGAAAAGGTAACAGCTGGTACACTAAACACATTCTTAGGCATAGTCGCTTATACGCTGACAGATGATAAGTTCCCATTCCTGACCAAGTTGGTTGATATATGTGGCACATTTCAAGCATCTAGTGAAGATGCTGAATGAGGCTTCAATCTAATGAATAAAATTAAGACAGAGCCTTGTAACAGATTGGATATTTCTCATCTAGACATGCTAATGCGCATCCAGTCATATCTAACTGTTGGATTCAAGGTTGACCTTGACTCTGTAGATGCATTCTGGAAACATGACAAAGACAGGCGTCAAAAACTGAGGTATAGATGATAGTAGAGGAGGCTTGGTAGGCAGCATCATTGTTTCACATTTGCTTAATAAAAATATTAAACTGAAATATTGTAGTTTTATTAATTTACTAAAGTTTGAACAAAAAGACAACATCTATGCAATGTTCCCTCTCTAAGATGATGATGCAACTGAACAAGTTATGGATGCACTTGGGGAGCCAATGGGCAGTGGCCCAGGGGCCCGGGCCCAGAGGGAACTTGCTCAGTTGCATCCATAACTTGCTCAACTGCATCAACAGTTTAGAGGGAACATTGCTGCCAGACCCAAATATAGGTCACAAAGTGTGGCAATGACCTCAAGCAAGGGGTTAAAAAAAACCAACCACCAACAATTCATGTAAGTAGCTTAAAGTAATGGGCAATTTCTTTCTTTTGGATGAACAACTATTTCTGTTACCACAATTTCACTAGCCAGTGCACTCCATTTATATGAATCACTGATATAAGAATCAACTCTATACAGTGATCAACACTACTGGGACAAAATCATTCCTACACTAACTAAAATATCTCACTTGTAAAAATCAATCATTCATAAGAATCAAATCTTCCAGGATAGATGTGATTCTTATAAAGAGAGTACACTGCACTTTATTTCTCATGTAAATAATTTTTAATAATAAAACTGAGGGGACACTAAATTTAGGTGGAATGCTGGTAACTTTGGAAATGTCTTCACTAAGAGATGTCTGTTGAGACAAGGAAGAATTTAGAAGCATGTAATGGAGATACCTGTTACCTTTACCCACCCATGATCCTGGGGAGAAAGAGATGTTGCTAACAGATGGTGTCCACAATTTCCCCATATAGTTTCAGGCAGAAGGAGAGTGAATAGAGCGTATCTTGTCCACTAATAGGAAGGTAAAGCCAGTAGGCAGGTAGAATGAGCAGAAGTTCTAATGTGTTCAGAAAGAGAGAGACTCACTCAGGAAACAGAAGGGGGGAATGGATGACCAGCTGCTGAATAACTGAAGGAGAAGAAGGATATTGCTCTTCGGGTAACAGCAGAAACTACACCTCTCGTTTCTGGAACATGATGTCAGATTCCATGCCCATGAAGTTTGTCACAGTCCCTTCATAACCTAACATTTCTTATTTATTAAAAACAAACACATAAATAAATAACCCATAAACATACTTTTCTTTTAGGAAGAGTGATTAGGTCTTCATCCTATATAACAAAGGGATTAGAATGGGCAGAAAGAAATGCCCATTGTTTCTCTTTGCAGATCACCTTTAAAGAATGGTTATTTAAAAAAAAAAAAGCTAGAAAGTTTTTAGGTTACCTTCCTCCCCATCTGGAGGTTGTTTTTATAACTGTCTCTTTAATGTTTCAATTACAAATTGTATTTCTTTTCCAGCTCTTCCATCACTTCCTGAATGAATGCAGGGGCTTCAAGGAACTCTGCACTGACATGTAGGTATTGTAGGACACTCATGTAGGCCAGAGCCAAGCAACCAGTATTGCCAGGCAGCATGCAAGCTGGTGCAGAGTGAGGGCTGAAGGTGGAAACTCAGGATGGAAGGCTCCCCCAGTGTTCCATTGTTCTCAACTACTGTATGGAGTGGTGAGGATTTGGGAAAGCTTTCATTCTGTGAACACCCCCAGTGGGAGCTGCTGCTTGCTCTTTCCCTCACCCACTTCTCTAAGAAAGCCACATGTTCTCCTGTGCTTTCACTTCATGTGCAGCTGGGATCTGGTGTCTGGGCTGAGAGAAGAGGTTGTAGAAACAACTGTGGGCTGACCACTATCTTCTTCACTTTCATGCTGGAAGATTCCCACCCTTATAGAGTGAGGGACTTGTTCTGACAGCCATTCCTCTGAGACTGATAAAACCAATGGACCTAGCAGGCAATCCTGAGGGCAAACAATCATCTAACTGATCCCTCTATCAATTGGTTGACAGGATGATATAATAATCATTTGTCCTTCACTAGCTACATAGGGACTCCTAGATGCTTTCTCCATCAGTTTTGCCTTTGCATGTCAACGTGGTTCACAGATGACCTACACCAGGTGACATCAGAAGAGAGATAACAAGAGCCATGGTGGCAACAGTTTTGTGCCAAGTTTGACCAACTGCAACATAGAGATGCCACAACTCTACAGGAGGCAAAGAGGTTTCTTCACATCCACCACAGCATTTGCAAAGTCTTGCACAGCAGAACTGTTTTGAGTAGCTGAAAGTTTCATGAATCCAAGCTGCCTCCACACAGCCAGAGTCAAGTTTTTTGCATGTTATTCTGCAGAGACTATCACTCTGATTTGGACTGAGCTGTCTACTGCCATGAAACAGAGAAGTGTCTCTAGTGGGACAGTCAGTGAGACTTTTCTTCTTGATTTTCCACCAGTATTGTTCACTGAAATTATGCAGGTGCTGTAGGAGTTTCAACCACCAATCTAAACAAGGCAAATGGTGTAGTGGCTAGCCCCTCTGCTTCATATGCAGAAGGTCCTAGCTTCAAGCCTCAGGAAGGTGGATTCAATGATCTCATGAGGTCCCTTCCAACTCTCTGACTCTATTCTATGGGATGAATCCATGTCTTTCATAGCTGGTGAGGGAAAATGCTAGGTCCAGTGTTAGAGAAGAGAGTCAGTATTGTCCATATGGGGAAAGGAAGAGAGGGTGTTCTTAGCTGTTGTGAGTCCACTAAGTAGAAAAGCTAAACAGCTCTTCAAATTGCCAGTCTGGTTACGTGTACCCTCATTTTTTTGGTAAAGTCATTGTAAAAGCAGTGGCAAGGCAACTCTTGCAGTTTTAGTTTTCAAATTATCTTGACCTCAGTCAGTCACAGTTTTGGCTTGGGTTTGGGATAGAAAATTATTATTATTTTTATTGTTGTTTGTATTGTGATTTTGCCTTGAGGCATTCATCAGAATTGGACCCTATTGTGCCAGATGCTGTACAAACATGTAGTACAAAGACACTTCCTGCTTGTTAGCTGTTATCCTAACAGTGGGCAAAGATAATGTGACCTTCCTGATTCTTTTAGCTCAGTCAGCAGCCTTTGGTGCAGTTATGAGACTTTGTTGACACATTTGCAGTCCCTGAAAGGAACCAGCAATATGGCTGGAATGGGTCCTATAAGCAACCGCTGTCTCTGGCAGGTCAGGAGGGCGCCTCCTGCTGCTGGCTCAGGGTAATTAGCCTGGGGTGCCATCCCTCCAGGTAGCTGGAACTTCGCCTCTAGCCCGGCTTCTTGGCCAATCAAGCGTACACAGAGTCAGTAGCCCAAAGTCAATGGCCCCAGCCCCTAAGCAGGGCGGGCGCGCACAAAGTCAGTGGCTACAGCCCCTAGGCAGGGCAGGCTTTCACAAAGTCAGTAGACAGCTCGGGTGATAGTAATCGCTCAGGGTGGTCCCACAAGGGAAGGGGTTGAGGAGGGAGACGCAGGCCTGCCCATCTTTACTGCATCCCAGCCCAGGGCCCTATCCAGTGGCAAAGTCTGACCACTGGGTCAGCAGGGCTCCAGCTGAAATGCTCTGACCCAAGCCATTGCTTAGCACTCTGCTCTCCATGGGCTACTTCCTTCCACCCCAGTCCTGGGTACCTAGTTCCAGAGGGGAAAGCCATCCTTGGGGTCTCTCTCGTAGATTGCCTGGGGGATCCCGGCAAACCCCTTGGTGTCCATTGGCGGTAGGTCCGTGAGTTCCTCTGGCCCGTCTGCAAGGGGTAACTCCTTCAGGGTGCAGGGCCCATACATTGCCAGCGGCTCCTCCTCATCCAATGGGAGTTCCTCCAGGTCGCAGGGGATGTAGCGGTCTATGTCCATCTCCTCAACCAATTGTGGGTCAGCCCCATCACAGGGCAGCTGATCAGGACCCCAACAGGCCCTGGGGTGCCCTACTCAGTTGGCAGCCTCAGGGCTCCCCTCCCAATCACTCAGGCCAGGGAGACTGGGTGGGCCATATGGCCTTTCTGCTAGAGGAGGCTGGGTTTGCCACTTGGTCAAGGCTGGGCTCCTTCCCTCTGGCTGCCTCCATGCAGGCACAGCCTTCTCCTTCAGCAGTTCACCCCCTACTGAACTGCTGGCTGGCGTCTTTATACTTCCCCTTCCTGCTTTGGCCCCGCCCTTCTGGTTCCAGGACCTGGGTCCTGCAGTTCCCCTGGCTGACGGTGGGGGAGGGAGGGACATTCAGGCTCTTCCTCTGCCTCTGGCTCTGAGGAAGGCCACAGTCCCTGGATACAGGTCCATTGCCATTTTTCTGGAGGAAACTAGAGAGTATTTGTGATTTTTACTCTGCCCCAAGGGCTTCCATGTTGCAATTTGCAGGTGACACTCAGGTCCTTATCTCCAGCATCTCTGACCCAACTACAGAAAAAGAATAAATAGCACAGTGTCTATGCTGAACTTCAAGTTCCAGAAAGGCAGTCAGGTCAGTCTAGGTCAGCAAAACAAGCAAGGAATCCTAAGGCTGTGGCACTTTTAAAGACTAACAAATTTATTTATCACATGAATGGGATTTTCTCCCACAAAAGCTCATGCATTAAATAATTTTTTTAGTCTTTAAAAGTGCAACTAGACTTCTTGTTTGTTGCACTGAACTTGGCGCAGGGAAGAGGATCAGCTGCCTACAACTTAATTTGGATAATACAATGATAGTATTGATGGATTGAGGTAAGCACCTTGAGGCATTGGCACAGATTTTTTCTGTGCTCCACATGGAGGGATTTCAGCCATAATTTATATCAGATGTGCACAGTCTCCAAATTTTATTAAACCCTGGATACCCCACTGTCACTGGGGACAACAGCACTTTCTTTCACCTGTGCATGGTGAGATGGGTGTGATCATCTCTCTAATGTGGACCTCACCACATTTATCTAAACCTTTGTCACCTCATGACTAGTTTGCTCTGATGCAGTCTACCTGGCGTGACAGGTCAAGACCACCCTGATACTTATCTTTTATAGAATATTAAAGCCTAATTACTATGCACAGTTTCATTACTGGATCACAGTAGATCAGTGCCTTGGTATCTGTGTTGGATTCCTACAGGTTTGGGGATGAAATTCAAGGTGTTGGTGCTGATCCAAGAAGTCCTAAATGATTAGAGGCCCAGTTACCTGAAAGACTGCTTCTCTTCACTTCACTTAAAGACACCTAGGTTTCCCAAGGTAATAGGCATTTACAGCTGAAGAGAGGACCTAACAAAGTAGTCCATTTATTGAGTTTAATACATTTCCCTTTATGCCAGCAAAAGCTGTTCCAAAAGAACTTTGTCAACACCTGTTCATACATACAATGCTTAAGTTTTATGGTAATAGGTAATATAAAGTCCCAGATGAGATTGCTGGTGAATAACAGTGTGCTAGCAGCATTAGCTACTTGATCCATGGAATCGTGACTTTTCACCATTTACTCAGTAGTAGATCTGGCAACAAGCAGATACAAAGCAATTAAAATCCTGTTAAAAAGTGTTATTTCCTTTCTTGGCGATAAGCATCTAATGAAGCAGTTGTAGCCCATGAAAGCTTATGCCCAAAGAAATTTGTAGACTTTAAGTGTCACAGGACTCTCAGTTATTTCTCTTCCTTATTCCCAAAACTGCTTTTATCTAAAAGATCTTTCATGGTTTTCCTTCCACAAGCAATAAAATAATGGCCTAGATCATTCCTTTCTGCTGAAAATCTTCCAGAAGCGGTTCTGGGTGAGGAAATCTTCTACACTCACTGGAGATCACTCCACATCATATTATTGAAGGTGTGGGGTTTGCCTTGCTCTCATACCTGGCAGAATCATGCAGAGGCGCCTTACTCCAGCACTGGATTTAGAGCATCTACCTCCCCACCCTGGAACACCTGTGGCAAAGGTGCTGTGGAAAATGCAAGGTGGTTTGGTGCCACAATATCTCCTGAGGCTTCTCTCCAGGGGTGGGGGAAAGGTGTACATCCATTTATCCCTATCCCTAGCCTATCTGCTTCTGCACCAGGACCACCCAGTCTCCACCCCATCCTCATTTGCAGAGCCTGTGATCCCACAGAAGAGACTGTGGTAGAAGACAATTTTAAAGACTTGCCTTTCACATGAAAGGGATGGAGTGGAAGAGTCATATACAAACACTATGCAGCATTACATCTTCCCACAACCATAAGCTGCCTAATACAATCAGCCTTTCTCAAGTACCTTTATATAAAAAGATATGTGGGTGAATAAAAAGGCAATTATGAACTGGTATGTAGTAGGGAACTCAAGAATACTATTAAAAATGATTATTCAAGCACTCATTGATGTTCACTTTTTAGCTCATGAACTACTGACTAACAGTAAGCAGAAGAAGAGAATTCGACGAATAGCAGGCAACAGAGGCATATGCTTTATCTCCTTGTATATTAAGAGTAACATTTCTTGGCAGGTCAACACTGTTATATTCCAAATTCTGTATGTAATACTTTCTGATGGGGAGATATACAAAAACTTCATTAACAAAAAACTAAACTAGTTTGCAAATTTGGAAGAATTCTTATTATGGACACCCACATGTAGATACACATTTGCTTTTGATTATATGATGTGCCAGACACCTACAAAAACAAAGGATCACACACCACATCTTTCTTGAGATTTCAGGTTTCACTTCTCCTTAAAGAATGCAATCTCTTTGGCCCTTCATTCAAGTCTTTTTCTGGCAAGGTAATGTAATGTCACCATACAGCATTTGCTTTACTTATAAAACATACTTAAAAGGATACTTTCACCTTGAAATCTATTCAGTTTTAAAAAATGAGTTGAAAGTAGTTACAGGTATTATTTGCCCATAAGTCTCCTTGGCTATGTCTACACTAGAGGGCCCAGGTAAGTCGACTTAATAAGGTCGACTTAAAGTCGACTTTTTTAAGTCAACTTAGTGAGCCCCCATTTGTTTAAGTTAACTTTATCAAATAAACTTAAGTCGGGGGACCCATTTAAAGTCGACTTTAAATGGGTCCCCCTGGTTTAAGCTGACTTTATAAAGTTGACTTAAATGCCTCTAATGCACTAAGTGGACTTTATAAAGTCAGCCTTAATGGGCACATTGTGTTAAGTCGACTTACAATCGACTTAACTGTTAAAAGTTGACTTTAGGGGACAGGAGTTATTGAGTCGATTTAAGCAAGTTCTTAAGTCAACTTAATGAACTCCAAATGTGGCCAGGGAGTTGCTTAAGTTGATTTAAGCCTGCTTAAGTCAACTTAAGCCTCCAGTGTAGACATAGCCCTTGGTTTCACAGTTGCATTTTCCTGTTTTCTGAAACGTTTTTATCCCATCCTTCTATGAAAAACCTATAACAGAAGAAACTGATTATACACAAAGTTGTGTCCAGTGCAAAAAGCAGACGAGTAGAAAAATATGTTTAAGTTAACAGTATCCCTTTAAACTCACTGAAGCATTTCATATATTTAAGAAACCTACCTTGAAAGAAGCTTTTGACTCGGAGATAGCTGACACTAAGGCGCAAGACAGAAAGTTTGTCCAATTTAGATATTATGTCAGGCGGGAAAGGCAGGAGGCTGGCCAGATGATCTAATTCAGCATTCAGACGATCCCTATGTCTCTTTGAAGGATTAGACTTTTCATTCCCAATGGCAGGCCTTCTGTGGTGAGGAAAAGTGTGATTAACCATCCATTACACATGCATACAGGGAGGTTGTTACGCTATTTGCTATTAATTAATTACAGAAACACAGAGACTATCTTTTGGAGAATGAATCCATGAAGTTCTTTTAAAATTTAGTCATTCTTCACTTGCCTTCTACATTTTACAAAGTATGTTTACTGAAATAGGAAGAAAGGTTTTCAGTTTAATAAAATTATTGAATCATCAATAGAGAATGGAGCAACAAATAAGAAGGTAAAACTTTCCTCTCTATGATCTCAGGTGATGAAAGAACTGCAATATGTATTCCTACAGTATAAAACAGAATTGATCAATATTCTTTGTCTTTGTATTTACAAAGGACATAACAAGTAATTAAATTCTCAGTTAAAGTTCTGATACCATTCTTGACATTTCCTGATGCACTCACATTTTCCTAATAAGAACTAAAGATTTCCTATCCTTCTTATTACCTTCCTTATTTGGGATGCAGACCCCAAGAACCACATACCTTCCCTATCTATAAAGACTGGAAACATTCAAAACCCACCTTTGTAACAAACATAACTCTTATCCCATCTTCAAATGTATTATAATGAATATGTTATCATTAGAAAGTGATGCAAACTCTGGACCCATGTTGCTTGCCCGATTGAGAGGGATGGTCTGTATTAAGAGGATGAACAAGGGGATGACTGACAAAATTGGAGGACCAAATTCTGAGGCAAGTCTAAGCAAACCCAAGAAGTCTAGACCAAATGCAGTCCTCTTACTGCATTTGTTATGCCAACTTAGCTTATCTCTAAACTTAGAATCACAGGGCCAAATTCAGAGGTGATGTGTAAGTTAAGTTCACTTCAAAGCCATGTAGTTCTGCTTATACCTATTCTACCAATTGTAAGGCAGGCTCAGCAGCTAAACAAAGCACTGCAATTTTTACACATTTATTCATTTATTTAGAAGAAAAGCACCAAAATCTGTTCTTGGACATACATGGGTAGCTTCCATTGAACTTCCACATACAAGCACAGAATCTGGATCTCTATCATAGAAGATTAGGGTTGGAAGGGACCTCAGAAGGTCATCTGCTCCAACCCCTGCTCAAAGCAGAACCAACCCCAGCTAAATCCTCTCACTCAGGGGCTTGGTCAACCACCCCTTAAAAACCAATAAGGATGGAAACACTATCTGTTTCTTATTTGTTTTTAAACATAAACTATCTACAGTGACAAGCCCATGATCCTCCTAACAATTTTAAAATACCTTCCCAGGGTTCAGTGGTGTGTTTGCCTTCTGTCCAACAGACCCTTGAATTGGGGTTTGCAGTGGGAAGGGGTTGGCAGTAGGAATGGAAAAAGCGCTGGTGGTGCATACGTCTCATTCATGTGTTGTCCCTCAGTAAGGCTGAGTTCCCTTAACTTCTTGCTCCAAAGCATTTTTTCTCATCTCTATTCAAGGGATTTTTCTCATCTCAATTCAAGCATTTTTTTTTCATCTCTATTCATGACCTGGATCAAGAGGTTAAAAGGTGCCCCACCTCCCATCACCTACTAAGAGGAACCAGATGAAGAGGCAAAGTCTTCCACATAGGATGCTATCTCAGGAGTGGTAGGAGAAACGTGTGCTGTCCCCATGTTCCAGTTCACCAGGGGTGTCGCTGCCCCAGGGAATGACCCGGGGCACTAGCCCAGGCCCTGCCCCATGCCCTCCCATTCTGTAAGCTCCCTCATCTTCAAAGCATCCAATGAAGTGGACTTTTCTCCCAAGAAAGCTCATGCAATAAATAAATTTGTTAGTCTTCAAGTGCCACAGGACTCCTCACTTCTTTTGCTGAACTAGACTAACATGGCTCCCCCTTTAGAACTTGAATTGGTGTAACTAGTGTGTGTTTGGATTGTACTGAGGGTGATAAGAAAAACTAAATGAGGAGAGAAGTCATGGGATTTCTAGAAGTTCCAGTGAAAAGATACAAAATGAAAGCAAGAGAAAGCCCCAGATGGCCTCTTGTTGAGAACCTAAAGAAGTGAGGCAACAAGGGAGTGACTCCAAATGAAAGCAGGTTTTATCTAAAAGCAGAATAGGTCCTGAGTGGGACAGCTCAAAACAGTGCAATGAACTATGTGGAAAGGTTAGCTTAGCTACCCATAAACAGCAGACTGCAAACAGGTATGTACTTGAGTGAATTGTTTGGGGGAGTTTGAGAGGGAAGGAGCTGGTGAAGCCCTGAGGAGGTGAAGGTGATCCCTTAGCTGAAGAACCTATTGAATATCAAGGTGGGGGGGGGCACAAGCCCACCCACTTCTAGAACCCCTCCCCCAGCCTATGGGGAGATGGGACTGGACTGGGTTTCAAATGATTTCGGGGAACAAATCAAAAAATAACAGGGACGGGTGTGAAGGTCACAGGTTTATAACAAGGGCTTCAGAAGGGGACCCTTAGCTGAAGAAGCAAGGGAAAGAGCGAAGCTTGGGCGAGTGAATTCCTGACTGTGTTTGTGTCTTTCCCGACAGGTGATTTCTGTTATTTGTCAGTTACTGTGGGAATTGGGACTGTGATTGTGTGATTGTCTGGGGGCTGTTTGTACCACTGTTCCCTGCTCACCTTTGATCAGCCTCAATCAGCTTTGTGATCATCCTTCCCCTGTGTGCTTAATGAGGGGCAAGGGCTGACCTAGGCAGAGAAGGTCTTAAAAGCCAGTGGCTGAGAGACCAGGGGACTGCAAACAGGGGCATTTGAGAGGGAGTTTGGGAAGGAGTTGGTGAAGCCACAATGGTGAAGAGGAGCCGCACTGCTTGTGCCAGCACCCTTTCTGTCTCTTCCACCAGTGCCTGCATCCAGACAGACGTTCTGACACGGATATCTCTACCCAGATCCTGGTGTGGACTTGCAGGGACTTGTGGCCTGCATTTCTGTGTCACAGACAATCAGGCTGGGGAGATGAATCAATGTGATAGGTGCCTTCTGGTGGAATCTCTCAGGAAGCAGTTGGGAGAATTACAGGAGGAGGTGTCTAGGCTCAGAAGTTCCTCGATAGCATGCACAAGGAGACATGCAAGGATAAAGATACTATCCAGGCACTGAAGACTACTGCCGTACCACTGGAGGAGGATGGGATGCCTATAGCACAGGGAGGACACTGGCAGCTGGTTACCTCTGACAGCAGACAGTGTTCCACCCCTGCTCCCATCCCACCCTCCGTTGGGGTGAAGAACCATTACACGGCACTAGAGACGATGGATGAGGTGGAAGAGGAGACACCATGCACCCCCAGGGCTGGAAGGATCACAGCCATCACACCCAGGAGGAAACATCGGGTTGTAGTGGCTAGGGACTCTCTTCTGAGGGGGACAGAGGCACCCATCTGTCGCCCTGACAAGGCTTCTCAGGAGGTATGCTGCCTGCCAGGGGCCTGTATCTGAGACATTACAAAGGGATTGTCGAGAATCATCTGCCCTTCTGATTACCACCCCATGCTACTCATCCAAGTGGGAACCAATGATACTGCGAGAGGTGATCCTCAGCAGATCAAAAGTGACTACAGGGCTGTGGGAGCGCGGGTGAAGGAGTTCGGAGCACACATGGTGTTCTCAATCCTTCTGGTCAAGCGTAGGGGCCTGAGCAGAGACAGATGCATCCTGGAGGTGAATGCCCGGCTACAAAGATGGCGTCATTGGGAGGGCTTTGGCTTCCTCAACCATGGTGTGTTGTTCCAGGAAGAGGGACTGCTAGGCAGAAATGGACTCTGCCTGTCGAGGAAGGGGAAGAGCATATTCAGACACAGACTAGCTAACCTAGTGAGGAGGGCTTTAAACTAGGCTTGAAGGGGGAAGGTGACCAAAGCCCACAGGTAAGTCACAATGTGGGAGACCTGGGGGAAGGGATGGAACTCAGAGGGTGCCGGGACTGTAACACCAGGGATAAAAGAGAGGGTAGTTGAAACACTGGGGGCGGGTGGAATCAAATAATTGTCTTAGGTGTCCTAATGAAGCCCTAATACCTGAGGCAAGTGGGGAAGGACAACGCCGGGAGAAAATGCAAGGAGGTAGATGCAATAGAACTGAAAATCGACCGTGGAAAGTAGGGCAATTGGCCCGGTATTTTAGGTGCCTGTACACAAATGAGAGGGGCCTGGGAAACAAGCAGGAAGAGTTGGTAGCACTGGCACAGATGAGGCACTATGATATAATTGGAATAAAAGACACATGGTGGGATAGCTTGCATGACTGGAGCTCTACCATGGATGGGTATAAATTGTCCAGGAAGGACAGGCAGGGAAGAAGAGGTGGAGGAGTAGCGCTATATATAAAAGAGCTGTATGACTGCTTAGAGCTCCACTATGGAAGTGGAAATGAGTCAGTTGAAAGTCTGTGGGTTAAGTTTAGAGGGGAGGGCAACAAGGGGGATGTCATGGTGGGTGTCTGCTATAGACTGCCGGACCAGAAGGAGGAGGTGGATGGGCATTCTATGGACAAACAGCAGAAGTTTCCAGATCACAGGCCCTGGTTCTCATGGGGGACTTCAATTATCCTGACATTTGCTGGGAGGGCAATATAACAGTGCACAGGCAATCCAGGAAGTTTTTGGAGATTGTTGAAGACAACTTCCTGGTACAAATGCTGGAGGAACCAACTAGGGGCCTTGCACCTTTGCTGTTCACAAACACAGAAGAATTGATTGGGAAAGTAGAAGTGAATGGCAACCTGGGCAGCAGTGACCATGAGATGGTAGAGTTCAAGATTCTGAATAACGGAAAAAAGGAAAGAAGCAAAATGCAGACCCTGGACTTCAGAAAAGCAGATTTTGGCTCCCTTAGGGAGCTGATGGGCAGGACCCCTTGGGAGGCTGATCTGAAGGGGAAAGACGTCCAAGAGAGCTGGCTGTATTTTAAAGAAACCCTGCTAAGGGCACAGGAAGATACCATTCCAACATGCAGAAGAACAGCAAATGTGGAAGGTGCCCAGCATGGCTTAACACAGAACTCTGCACTGAGCTAAAACATAAAAAGGAAGCTTACAGGAAGTGGAAGCTTGGACAGATGACTAGGGAGGCATATAAAGATATTGCTTGGGACTGCAGGGATGAAATCAGAAAGGCCAAAGGACTATTGGAGTTGCAGCTAGCAAGGGATGTGAAGGATAACAGGAAGGGGTTCTACAAGTATGTCAATTACAAGAAGAGGATCAAGGGTGCTGCAGGTCCCTTACTGAATGGGGCAGGTATCCTTACGGTGGAGGATGAGAAAAAGGCTGAAGTGCTCAATGCTTTTTTTCACTTCAGTTTTCACAGGGAGGGCCAGCTCCCAGCCAACTACACTGGATATGGCAGACTGGAGAGAAGAAGAGAGGCCCTTGGTGATGGAAGGTCAGGTTAGGAACTACTTAAAGAAGCTCGATGTGCACAAGTCCATGGGGCCAGATTAACTGCATCCGAGAGTGCTGAGGGAAGTGACCGATGAGATACCAGTAGTGCTGGCCATTATCTTTGAAAACTCTTGGTGAATGGGAGATGTGCTGGAGGACTGGAAAAAAGCAAATATAGTACCTATTTTCAAGAAAGAGGAAAAGGACTATTCAGGAATTATGAAGCAGGTTCTCAAAGAATCCATCCTGAAACACCTGGAGGAAAATAAGAGTGATCAGGAATACTCGGCATGGATTCACCAAAGGTAAATCATGCCTGACCAACCTCATTGCCTTCTATGATGCGATGACTGGCTTTGTGGATGTGGGAAGGGCCGTTGACATGATATACCTCAACTTTAGCAAGGCTCTTGATACAATTTCCCACAGCATTCTCGTCAGCAAGTTAAGGAAGTATGGGTTGGATGCATGGACAGTAAGGTGGATAGAAAACTGGCTAGATCAACAGTTTCAGTGAGTAGGAATCAATGGCTCCATGTCTAGCTGGCAACCAGTAATTAGTGGTGGGCCCCAGGGGTTGGTCCTGGGGCCAGTTCTGTTCAACATCTTCATTAATGATCTGGATGATAGAATAGATTGCACAATCAGCATGTTTGCATATGACACCAAGCTGAGGGGAACAGTAGACACACTGGAGGGAAGAAACAGGATTCAGGGAGACCTAGACTTATTAGAGCAGTGGGCCAAAAGAAATTTCATGAGGTTCAACAAGGATAAGTGCAAAGTCCTGCGCTTGGGACGGAAAAACTCTCTGCACTTCTACAAGCTAGGGAGTGATTAGCTAAGTAGCAGCAATGTAGAAAAGGACCTAGAGGTCATGGTGGATGGGAAACTGGAGATGAGTCAAGAGTGTGCTCTTGCTGCCAAAAAGGCCAGTGGCATACTGGGCTGCATCATTAGAAGTGTTGCCAGAAGATCGAGGGATGTGATCATTTCCCTCTATTCAGCACTGGTGAGGCTGCATCTGGTATACTGTGTCCAGTTTTGGGCTCTCCACTACAAAAAAGACAGGGACAAATTAGAAAGATTCCAGTGGAGGGCAACAAAAATGATCAAGGGGCTAGAGCACAAGACCTGTGAAGAGAGACTGAAGGAACTAGGCTTATTTAGCCTGCAGAAGAGAAGACTGAGGGGGGATATGATGGCAACCTTCACCTACTTGAAGGGATGCTCCAAGGAGGACGGAGCTCAGCTGTTCACAGTAGTAACAGAGGACAGAACAAGGAGCGATGGTTTCAAGTTGCAGCAGGGGAGGTTGAGGCTGGATATTAGGAAAAACTTTCTTTTTAGGAGGCTGGTAAAGCATTGGAATGAGCTACCTAGGGAAGTGGTGGAATCTCCATCTTTGGAGATATTTAAGGCTGTTAGACAAAATCCTGGCCAGGATGATTTAGTGAGAGTGGTCCTGCTTTTTTTGGCAGGGGGTTGGACTAGATGACCTCATGAGGTCCCTTCTAACCCTATAATTCTAAAGCAAGTGTAGACTCTAAACCAGGCGTGGCCAAACTGCAGCTTGGGAGCCGCATGTGGCTCTTGAATGAAAAAGTGTGGCTCGCGGAAGGTCAGCAAATCAATTTAGTAGGTAAAAGTATATGGCTATATGCCTTAGTGCAGCTCTTGAAGGTTTAATAATCAACTTGTGTGTCTCTTGAGTTCCATAAGTTTGGCCACCCCTGCTCTATACCATATTTTGAACAGCAAGAGGATGACCAAGTGCTGGTTGCTGATGTTTTAAGGGTTGATCTGCTGTAGAACAGATATTCTCAGATTGCTTCATCACACAAACCACATTACAGCTGTGAAATTGCCTCAGATCAGTAGATCTCCCATATATCACTTTACTCTCTATTTCTTATGTAGTAGTAGCTAGCCTCAAATAAAGACAGCTACAGTGGCACCTCCATCTTTCTGGCTGCTTATATAAGCCTCAGGGTTCTTCTTTGCAATAGAAAACCTAGACAGCTGTAGGAATATCTGAAGGAAAAGAAAAAAAGAGCCAGCACCATATAATCAGCCAGTTCTCTGCGGATCCCAATTTTGGGAACTGTTGCATTAGATATCTGCACTTCTTTCAGAGTTAAGTGGTAAGGAAGTTATGGAGCTATTTGCTCCTCAAATGGTTCCATGCACCCATGGTACCCGTTAAGCTTAGTGTATCTACACAAGTCACCTCCTCCAGCTGTTGTTATGCCTGTGGAGTGCCATATCTACCCCACAACACCAGGCACAGCCACCCCTCTCTCTGGATTTTGTTTTCCATGCAGTAGAGACAAGTTGGTTTTTTAAAAAGTCCATGAACACATTTTTTAAAATGTGCTAGGCTGTAAAAAGAACAAAACCACTAAATAAAACACTCTAATCTTTTAACTTGGTGGGCTGTCTTGAATAAAACGAGGGCTACAAGAGATGCCATTTAGATATAGCAATTAGATGAGCAGAGCAAAGAGTAAGAGTTATTGGACAATTAAGGTTGACACGCTAAAGAGCACGCTCAGCTACCTTGCTGTGACTGGGCATTACTTAGGTATCACGATATCACGGTAGAGGTGATTTTCAAAGAGGATAACATCGTAGGCTTTTCAGAAGTTTAATGGCATCCCCCAGAACAGGAGCATTGCTGCTTCAGGGGAAGACCCGGGGCCTGGGCCTGGGCTCCGCCCCCTGGGTGCAGCCCCGCCCTCTTGCTCCGATCCAAAAGCGGGGCCCTGGGCTCCTGATGCTGCCAGTCCACCCCAGATTCCCGGCTGGGGATGGGGCCGGGCAAGACAATGGCTGTCGTGGGCCAGCCCAGACCTTGCTTCCCGGCTGGGAGACACAGGCACTGCCGCAGCCAGCCCAGAGCCGGATACCCAGCTGGGGACCAGGCCGGGAGAGGCAGCAGGCACCCCAAACATTCAGGGCACTGGTGCTGGGACCCGGGGCACATGCCCCATGTGCCAGGCGCCAGCGACGCCCCTGCCTCAAAGCCATAACTACAGAATTTGGTGCCCAGGCTGCGTTCTGATTGGAATGCACCCTTTACAAGCAGTGAGGAATGTGCCCTTTAACGGAGTGGCACAATGAAGTCACTCCGGTGTGCCTGGGGGAAAGCCCCATTCACCCCACCGTAGTTACAGCCCTGGCCTCCCCTTCCAAATATAAAGGGTGAAAGCTCAAAGGTGTTTGAGGAAAAACTGGATTAATAAGCAAAATGACATCACTGGTAAAGTGGAAGTGAGGGTTGTTTGCTTGATATCATATAATAAATGATGCTAGGAAGGGCAGGGCTAAGCCACAAAGGTCCTTACAAATGAAAACTAACAGAACCAGGGCAGCCTGCGCCTTTTGAGGTTCCTGTGTGCACCGGCACTGAAATGATTCTGACTGAATTGATGTGGGCTGTAGCTGCTGTAAGTTTTGCACAGAGCTATGACAACTGTAATGTTATTTTAAATGACTGTAAAATGTTATAAGAACTCTTGAGTTGGGGCCCAAAATGTTTTACAAGTGTTCAAGGAGGGGCTGCCAAGTCCATAAAGGAGAATAAAGGTATGAGATATTTAAACTATTCCTATGAAGCATCAAAATGGTATTTCCAAATCAAAGATTTTGCCTTTTGACCCAAATATTTTGGGTTTGAGGCTGACCTTTTTTTGATCTTTCGGTGCAAAGTTAGAATTTTGATTGGAAACTTTTCAGCTGACCTTATTCCTGGGGCTAGAGGTGGTGTTATAAATGCCGAATATCTTTTCTGTAGATCACCCTGAATAGGGTTTGTCTGGAACAAGAGAGCAGCTGAGGTTTTGTGAGTGATTCACACATATGGGATTAGAACTGAACCAGATATAAAAGAGCTGGGTCACAACAAACCTAGAAGCAGATAGTCTCCATTACCTCAGTGGAAGAAGAGGACTGAAACATAGCAGACCCCAGATGACATAGCTCTTCAGCATGTTCCTCTAGTACTTTAGGTCCCTTCCAAGTCTCCCCAGGAAGGCTATCTATACCTCCTTCCCACTGCCTCCCAACCAACCCCATGATAAACTTCTACCTAATTTACTGAAGTTTGAGGTCACAGTCACCTAAGTATTTCTCCATTCAGTGTATGCTGACTTAGGAGAGAGATCCAGGGTCATCTAAAAGGAGGCAGAAGATAGGACCACCATCAGCGGGCTTCAATAGATCCTCTGGGATCCACTGTTGTGTTATTTTTTAGGAAAGTGGGAGGCTGGAACAAAAATCCCACTAATTTTTTAATGGGTAACCCCTAACTCTGTTGGTCTCCTCCCACCTTCCCAAAGAACAATGCTGCAAAATCTCTCAGAGATTCCACAGTCCCACCCAGCTGAGCAGAGAGGGATGTAAAAAAATCAGGTGACTCTCTGAGGGAAATCAATGCAGGAAAATAAATTCACAGAACTAGGGCTGTTCAAAAATTTTCATCAGTTCTTTTGTCCCCAAATGGAAAATCTGGGTTTCAACAAAACAAACATTTTCACTGAGACCATCTGTCTTCCTTTAAAATTTTTTCCACAAAAAATTGAAACCCTTTACACTAAATATTTTTCCAGTTTTCAGCAACTGAAAATTTCTGATATTTTCAACAAAATGTCAAAAAATTCTGTGTAAAGTGTTGACAAAAAAAAATTAAACTAAACTGTTTTCACTTCCATTTTCCTTTGAAATGCCCGCCTTCCTCTTCCACATAGTCTGATCAACTTTACCTCAAACCTTTTTAGCATGGAGGCCTGCACTGGCAACTTGCTGGGAGCTCTAATTTGTGTATAGTATAGAGGAATAAGGGGGAGGGAGAGAGAAATAGAGGGGAAAAATACTGAAAACACCACAGAACAAGATCATGTTCTATTATAAAAATTAAATAAAAGGAAAAGTCAAGAGAGGCCACAAGGGAAAGAAGATCTAACAAGCAAGAGATACAAGTTTTATAATATTAAACATATATTACATGGAAAGAGGATTAACAACATCACAGTTAAATATAATACACTGTAATCAGTATTTGACTGCTTTATCCCTGTAAGTACTTGGGAGCGGCTTTGGTATGGTGTGGTAACACAGATACTTTTTGCCTAAACTAATAGGCTTATTCCTCAGGCTAATAGGTGAGAGGTAAATTTTTCAAGCTTAAAAAAAAACAAAAGAGAGCCAGATTCTGGCTTCTGCTACAGCCCCTTTCTGCTATTTCAGCAGCATTCAGAGGCTGTAAATAGGGAAGAATGGTAGCTGGAAACATTTCTTCAGTGCGTATGGTCTTCTACAGTCTCCCTTGCAGCTCCAGGTTTAGGGGAGTGGCAGCGATGAAAGAAGGTGGTGGGAGCTGGAGAGGGAATGACTGGAACATGCTTGGTACGTCACTGCAAATAAATGGTGTATTCCTTGCTCAGGCTAGCTAATCTCTATTTGCTAAATCAGATTAAAATAGCAGTGAAGACAAAGCAACTTGGCTTTTAACTTAGTTAATAGGCCAAATTTCATCCCAGGCTCCTCTATGGACTTTAACCCGACTTGCTAAACCTGAGTTAAAAGCTGAGATGCCATGTCTTCGCTGCTATTTTAACTTGAGCTAGCTAATACAAGGGAGGCATCCTGAGTTCAGATCACACCTTTTTTTTCAATAGTGACAAAATGCCCTCTCCATGCTCTGGCAATCCTGAACTGCACATGACTTTGTGACAGAAGTGAGGACCTCAGTCAAACCTATTGGCCTGAAAGCAGCAGCTATCATCGGGTGTGTTCACATAGCATTCTTATTTTGAAACAACAAGGTTGTTTCGAAATAAGAAATGCCATGGCCACACGACGCACGGCCATTTCAAAACAAGCAAACCACTTGTTTTGAAATGGCCGCCGTTCTTTCGGAATGGCTGAAACCTGGTTTCCCGGCGAAACAAGGTTGTTTTGAAACAGCTCATTTCGAAACAGCCCTGTGTGGACATGTTGTTTTGGAACAAAGTGTTCCGAAACAACATGTGACCTTCCTCCCAGGGTGCTAGGCTACCCCCTCAGCACCCTGGCCAAGGTGCTGAGGGGTGTCCTCTGGCCAGCAGAGGGGGGCTGCAGGCACCCGCGGGGTGAAGTGCAGCCATGCGCCTCACCCCGCGGGTGTCTGCAGGGAACGCTGGATTCCCGGGGCTGCGCTCACCCCGGCCCTTGCAGCAGGGGGACTGAGCGGGACGCCCCCAACCCTGCGGCAGCGTTTCCGGGCAGCCCGGGGTTTAAAGCCCGTGGGGTGAGGCGCACAGCTCCGCTTCACCTGGCGGGTGCCTGCAGCCCCCTCCCCAAGCGAAATAGCATGTCCACACTGTGGACATGCTATTTCACACCCTTATTTCGAAGACACTGTTTTTGTCTTTCAAAATAAGGTCTTTCGAAATAAAGAGTTATTCGAAACAGCTTGTTTTGAAACAAGCCCTCTGTGTGTGAACACAGCCATCATCTTGCTGAAAGTAAGCCAGACTGATGGGATTGTGCAGATGTGCATCGTGGAGACCCCAGACGAAGGGAACTCCACCACCCCCTCAGCAGGGATTCCATGCCCAAAAAGGAAGAAAGAAACCAACTTATTAAAGGTCCAGTTTAGGCCAACAACTGCCAGAGGTCTTAAAAATCAGTATATATAATGAGTACCTTCTCCATCCTGCCTCACTAGCAGGAATTCAGGTATTGCTCTGCTCTCAACAGCTAACACTGAATCTCCAAGACTGCCTACTGTTTCAGCAGAAATGAATAAGAGAAATAAACCTGTGCTGGGCAAATTAAATCTCAGCTAAGTAAGTAGAAAAAATTCTGACTAAGACCCCATAGTCCTGGGTTGTATGGTCCCATCTCTCCTTAAAAAAAAAAAAAAAAAAAAAAATAAGTCCTACTTATTTGGAAGGACTTCTGCTTCCTGTTGTTGTTCCATGCTACTTCAGATGGATATAAATTCTAATAGCACAGCCTCTTCTAACCCCATAGCCCTGATTTCCTCCACTCTGGAGAACAGTTTCATGGGTGGTTGTGCCCACTGTCAAGGGCAAAAGCAGTACCTAGTGGGTAGAACAGGAACTGGTAGTAAGAAATTATAACTAAGGGCCACCACTTGAATTGGAGCCCACGAACAGAACCAGTGTCAGAGGCCCAAGCCAACGGTCAGAGGTCAGGAACCAGGGCTGAGAGTCAGAACTGGATTACCTGGAGTGAAACAAGGCTAAAACTCAGTCATGCACAAATGCTTTGCACTGCAACTAAAAACTAGCTGCTGCTGAGCTTAAGAGCTGATCTGCTGACTCTTCCAACCAGTCAGAAGCTGTAGCAAATTAGTCAGCCAACTACAGGCCCACCACGCTTCTTAGGTTGCCTAGAGACTGGCTTTGTTGCAGGCCCTGATTCCTGACAAAGAGGACCAAGGATATGTCTACACACACATCGTTATTTCGAAATGAGTTATTTCGAAATAAACTCCTTATTTCAAAATAAGTTAATTCGAATTAAGAAAACGTGAATTCGAATTAAGGGAAAGCCTGCTATCGAAATGGCTGTTATTTCAAAATGGTTATTGTGAAATAAGGCCATTTGGACATGTTGTTTCGAAACAGTTGTTTCTAAACAATGGTGTTGTTTTGAAACAACATGTCCAAATGGCCTTATTTTGAAATAATCGTTTCAAAATAACAGCTGTTCAAAATGAATGGGGTTTAAGCTGTTTTGAAATGACGGTTCTTATTTCGAAATGATGGATCCCGTCATTTCGAAATAAGAAAACGTTGTGTGGACATAATCTCTTTTATTTCAAAATAACCAGTGTTATTTTGAAATAAAAGAGATGTGTAGACATACCCCAAGGCAATATGCAAAAAAACAGGTCAGAACAAGGACTGCCTGTTCTCCTGCCTCAGAGTCCTTGATGGCCAATGGGTTCTGTCTGAAAATGAAATAGAAGCAGATCCTGCAGAGGGCCCTAGGCATCAGAAGTGTCAGTTCAGGATTTTGATTCAAGGTCTCTAAGATCAGAGAATGTTCGTGAACAGCAGAGAACACATGAAGGGCTTCAAACATGGCCATTTATGCCCACAGACAGACAAGCTTTGAGGAGGGGACAGACACTGCCACAGAGCAAAAGATGATCCTGACTAAATCATTAATACCATCACACAGGTTTGTCTTCAGTTGGGGAACTAATAAAACAAACATGTACACTTCTCCATGTTTTATCCTGAGTCAAGTTTCTGGATACATCTTACAGCTATCCTTACAGCTGAAAACTCATGCATGGATGTCTTGACTGAAATACTGCAGCAAATGTATTTTTCAAGGCAGCATCTCTTTCTGCTCTGCCAGGGGTAAAATGCTGGCTCCATTCAAGTCAATGGGAGATTTGTCACTGATTTAACTACAGCCAGAATTTCACCCAAGATTCCTGAGAACATCTACCTCCTCTGTCTGCAGAACAGTATTTTTAGCTATCTAACCTATCTGAACATCCACTTCTGGAGAAACCAAGTCAGTCCTACAGCTTCACCTATGGACAGTACATAAATTGCTAGGGAAACCATGTAGCTACAAAATTCAAAGTTACAAGCGCCCACTGCAAACATAATTCTGCTTCTTTGAACACTAAGACCTAGATCATGCAAACAATTATAGAGTCATAGAATCATAGGGTTGCAAGGGACCTCATGAGGTCATATAGTCCAACCCCCCGCCAGAGGCAGAATTACTCCCACTAAACCATCCCAGTCATGGTTTTGTCCAGCTGGGCCTTAAACACCTCCAAAGTTGGAGATTCCACCACCTCTCTCGGCAGCTCATTCCAATGCTTCACAACTCACCTAGTAAAAAAGTTTTTTCTAATATCCAGCCTTGACCTCCCTAACTGTAACTTGAGACCATTATGCACACACTTTACTTCATGTATGTAAGTGGTCACACTGACCTCATTTATATAGGATGAGGGCCAAACATAAAGCTTACATATGCAGTCGAAAAAATATTATATGTCTGGGAGCCAAGTTACAATGGTTATAGGAGTCATAACTTTCTTATTTCGTTATCTCTGTGCATTAAAATTCATATCCACCACAATGTATTTACATTCATACGATTTTTCAAAGTGGAAACAAGTGATTTATTTTAAATATTCACCTCACTCCAAAACAGCCCGGCAGATTTGTTCAAACCTTCAAAAATACTCCCCTTTACACAAAATTTTAGCTGCAATGGTCTAGTTTTAAGATGTTATATGGCAACTGAAAATAAAAAAACTTCATTTTAATCGTTAACTGTAGTACATGCCTATCAATGCTAGTTTGTATTTATAACTCGGAAAAATACCAAAAATATATTTGGTTTTACAATTACATGGTATAACACAAAAGATGCAGAGATCATTATGATAAAAAAACATTTACTTCACTGAGTGGTTTGAGGCATCTGGAAACCATTTAATATTTAAGTGATAATGACCTTTCCTTCCTTGCATTTCAAGCCATCCAGTTACTTCACAGGCTTTGTTCCTGCATTCCTTTCACAAAAAGTAGATTCAAGTCTCTTTATAATGAAAATGATCTAATAAAATAATTATCTGAAAATTATGTATTCTTTATTCATAAAGTGCCACTTACCAGGTAATTGTTTTATTTAGTTAGATTAACCCATGATATGTATAGTTTTCAAACTCATATTCAAGACATTTTTGGTTCAGTTATGCCATATGCAGGGCTGAGCCACTATACAGAAGGGCAGGAAGAGCACTGGTTTCAGAAGATGCAGAGTCCTTTGAAAGGCACAATGCCTCCTCAACACTGGGGAGAATGTGGTGGAGACCATCTTGTTATATCTTTAAAATATGCAGGGCCATTTCCGCCATACAACTAGGTCTGCCTACGTGAGAGTCAGGGCAAAAGGATTGCCTCCTCCATTCCCTGCCCAAAAGTACGCTGGAGCCAGTCAGCTCTAACAGATAAACTAGTCATCCTGCTGATCTTGTACTGTCCACTGCAGGGAGACAGAGTAAGCCTCTTCTGTGTGGGTGCACTGTAGAAGGAAGCTCTACACCTTATCTCCATGGTAGCACCTCCACACAGCAAGAGCCATACTTAGCTCATAATGAATATGATACTTAACTGTTTCTGAATGGGTTTTCTCCTTTTCCTTCCAGCATATAGACACTCCCCTGGTGGAATCATTGTCTTGGCACTGAAACGGTAAAGCAACAGGTAGATCACTGTCAGAGTTTTCAGTGTTTCATACCACTACTCAAAATGACATGACCTAGGAAATTCAGTTAAAGCCAATGCTCATTCTTGAAGGCAGAACATGATGTCAAGTTAAAAGGCCCAGTGACATTAGCTAAGAAAGAACGATCAGTCTTCATCCAGTTTTCTAGTTTAATGTCACTGGAATATTGATGTTTATATTTTAATTTTCCTGGTTTTTAAATTAAAGTTACTACAAGGTGGTATAAAAATGGATATAAAATGCGTTTAGTTTATTAAAACAAAGAAGGAGTCCTGTATCACTTTTAAAGACTAACAAATTTTGTTTATTAGATAGCCTGAAATAGGCTTCTTTCTTCCTTTTATGTGGGAGTTACTCTAATCTCTCAGTCAATATATATTTAGGCTCAATTATAATAAAAAATGGAGTGTATCAGCATCCATGAGTAAGGATCCCACAGTGCTTGAAACAAACAGGAAAAATATCTCTCATTCCTGAAACTGTGCTAAGCAGGATGCAATTACTCAAACTGGAATTTCTCTAGGTCATCACATTTCACATCTACACGATTAGAAAGTTCACTGAGTCCAGTGCCTATGGCATTCACTGTAGATCTAGGTTCAGTTCCCAGCTTTGTAATTGACCTGCCAGGTGACTGTAGGCAAATTACTTCTCCTCTGTGCTTGTTCTGTCTTTCTGTTTAGACTGCAAACTCTCTGTGGCTGGAGCTGTCTCTCACAAAGACTATGTCCACACACAGGAAGTTAAATCAATTTAACTTGAAGCGATTTAAGTTAAATCAATATAGCAATCATTAAATCAATTTAACTAAAATTGATTTAACAGATCCTAAAACAAACAAACAAACCAAATCGAACTAGCATATCCAGGGACTGGACTTGCTAGTTCGATTTAGGAGAAGGGCACCCTGGGAGGTGTGGCAGCATGGCCCCCTGGCAGGGCCATGTTGCCACCCAATCCCCTGCACTGGCTCTCCCCAGGAGAGCCAGTGGCAGGGGAAAATCATCCCCCATTGGCTCTGGGCTCCCTGGCGGGGGGCATATCCCCCAAGACTGGCTGCAGCCTTGGGCTCAGCCAGGCATGGGGAAGAAGGGACCACCGCACGCCTGGCTCACCAAGAGCTGGCCAGGGTGGCAGGGGAAGAGATCCCTGAATTCCCAGCTTTCCCCGCACCTGGCTGGGTTGCAGGGAAAGCCAGGCAGCAGGAAAGGGACCCCCATGCCAGGCTTCCCCAGCCCTAGGGGGGTCGTGGGGGAAGGGACCCTGTGCGCCTGGCATCCGGCAAGGCAGCCAGGCAGCAGGGAAGGGATCCCTGTATGCCCCGCTTCCCCCACAGTTGGCTGGGCACACGGGGGAGGGGATCCCCAAGTGCCCTGCTTCCCCTGCAGCTGGCCGGGCTGTGGGGAAAGCTGGGAGGCAGGGAAGGGACCCCACATACCAGCTTCCCCAGCCTTAGCTGGGAGACGGAGAAGGCGCTCTGCATGCCAGGCAGGAGGGAAGTTGGGCAGCAGGGAAGGAGCCCCATGCACCCGGCTTTTGAAGTGCCTGCTGGGAGGTGGGGAGAAGAGCTCCCATGCCCAGCTGCAGCACGGTTGCTGGTGCTGGGGGAAGGGACCCCCAGGCTGGCTAGAGCCACGCTAGCCAGGCTGCAGGGAATGTTCCCCCAGCTCCCAGCATGCTCCCCGAATGGTGGGAGAGAAGGGATCCCCGTGCCCGGCTTTTGGAGCACTCCCCATGCACCAAAAGTCAGGTGCGGGGATCCTGTCTCCCCCGCTGCCTGCAGAGTGTGCCGGGAGCCTGGGGAGCATTCTCTGCAGCCCTGCTAGTGCGGCTCTAGCCAGCCCAGGGGTCCCTTGCCCAGGCACTAGCAAGCACGCTGCAGCTGGGCTCAGGGGACTCGTCTCCCCACTGCCCAGCCAGTGCTTCAAAAGCCGAGCACGCAGAGTCCCTTCCCCACCACCCAACTTCCTTCCCGCCCGGGATGCAGAGTGCCTTCCCTCACCTCATGGCTAAGGCTGGGGAAACTGATATGCAGGCTCCCTTCCCTGCCACCCAGCTTTCCCCACAACCCAGCCAGCTGTGGGGGAAGCGGGGCGTGTCGGGATCCCTTCCCCCATGCACCCAGCCAGTTGCTGGGGAAGTGGGTCACGCGGGGATCCCTTCCTTCATGCGCCCAGCCCACTGTTGGTGAAGCAGAGTGCACAGGGATCCCTTCCCTGCCGTCCAGCTTACTTGCCAGGGGAGCTGGGCATGTGGGGATCCGTTCTCTGCTGCTCAACATCTTTGCCAGATGCTGGGCATAGAGGGTCCCTTGCCCCGCCACCCCCCTACGACAGGGGATCCTGGCATGAGGCATCCCTTCCACCCCAACCCACTCCTGGCCAGGGTGCTGAACCCTGGCCCTTCTTCCAGGATGCTATGTACCCTGGGATGAAGATTTAACTAGGGTTCAGATCAATATAACACCTCCGTATGGTGTTATATCGATATAACAGTTTCGCTTTAACTGTCATATTGAATAAAACTAGGTTTAATTATATTGATATGACTTTCCTTATAGCAAAATGACGGAGCTCATCATTTCACTATAAGGAAACATCATGTGGACCTAACTATTTTTAAATCGAAATAACCAACGTTGTTTCAATTTAAAAGCTGTGTGTGGACATACCCAAAGTGTTTTTTCAGTGAACAGTACAATTGGACCCTTGTCTGAATTCAGCCTCTCAGGGCTCCTAGCTACCATTACTGCCAGCCTTGAAAAGGACCACAACAAACAGTCACATCAGGTATGCATCCTGTCTAACAAATGATCTCTCCGGCAAGAAAACTTCTCCTAACATTATGGTGGGCTGTCGATTCTGGTGAGAACTGTGTCTAAAGAGTACCATATATTGAATTACAAACTGCTTTGTGCAGGACCTCGGGGGGAGGTGTGCTTTTTGGAAGCCATCCATTCAACACTGGCTCAATTTGACTTCTTTAACCGGGGAAAAGAACAGGCCCATTTGGTAGAAGTACACATTTTGTGTGTACTCATTTCAAAGATTTAATATTTTAAATGCCTATTTAAGCACCCTCTTTTTATAGCACAGCCAGTTTACTGTCTGCAGGCTGACTGAACAGTTCAGTGTTAAAAAAAAACAAACAAAAAAAACCAAAAACAGTATTAAAGGTCAAGGCTGCAATCCCTTCCACACTCAGGCTATGTCTATGCTGCAACCTATGTCAGCAGAACTCAGGTCACTCAGGGGTGTGAGAAAACCGTCCTCCTGAGTAATATAAGTTACGCTGATGTAAGCACAGTGCTATGCTGGTGGAAGAGATCTCTCTCATCAGCACAGAGCATCTTCACCAGAGGCACTACTGTGGTACAGCTGTGTTTCTTCAGAACTGCATGTGTAGACATGCCCTAACTCAATAGGTGGTACTCTGTGCTGTGACATTAAGCCCATGTCGTAGCATGGTATTAGGGAGTGCTTTGCTGACGGCCATGGCAACTTTTAGATGATACATAAAATGGAGATCTTTATCATTCATTATGGCAATTAGCCCTGGGGTCCTCACAAGTAGATAAGTATATTCACTCTAGTTAAACCCCTTGGAGTTTCAATGGGATAAGATATTGAGTTTCACTTTCTGTCCCGAAGCATATGGTAATGTTGCTGTGTGCTGTTTGATGGCTAGTACATCCTGCCCCAAAGACAGCTGGACTCCTGTCTCTGTAAAGTTTACAAAATGCTTTAGGATGAACAGCGTCATAGAGATGTAAAATTGTTTCATGTGTAAGGGGCCTTATTCTCCAGGGCCTTGTACGACATAACGTGGCCAAGGGCAGCATGGTTTAGAGCAACTGGCTCTCTGCACACCACTTCCTGAGACAGAGCTCCACGGCTCTGTAACCTTATGACAGAGTGCTCCATCCCACAGAGTGGAGAAGCCCATAGAGCTCATCAGTGTAAGGCTAAATGGAAAATGGTAAGTTCCAAAGAAAATTAAAACATTGAACTCAAGTCAGTTTCAGGGAGAACAAATGGACTCACTTTCAGGAATGTGCAACAGTGATGGAATTATCCTAAAAATTGAGGAAGATTCATTATTTGCTACTAAGTGAGGGACTCCATTTTGAATCAGATCTGAGGGCTGATCCAGCAGAGCCTATAAAGGGAGGGACTAAGGTGCAGCCTACTCCAGATTTAAGGCTATGGCTACACATACATGGTTAAATCGATTTTACTTATATTGATTTAATAAAAATTGATAAAAATCATTAAATTGATATAAGTCCAATCGATTTAACAGGTCCATACCAAAAAAACCCAAATCAAAATAGCATGTCCAGACACAAGACTTGCTATTTCGATTCAGGAGAGGGGCACCATGGGAGGTGTGGCAACATGGCCCCCTCACTAGGCCATACCCCCACCCAATATATAGAAAAAGGAAAGCACCTGGGAAGGAGAAGGGCAAAAAGTAACATGTCGGCACTGTGGTCTTTTGAAATAACAATTTCAATTTAACCGTCATATTGATATAGTAGTAAGTTTTATTATATCAATATAACTTTCCTTAAATTGAAATGAGGGAGCTCCTCATTTCAAAATAAGGGAATGTCGAGTGAAGCTACCATTTTTTAAATCAAAAGAACCAGCGTTATTTTGATTTAAATAGTGTGTGTGGATATACCCTAAGAGAGTTTGTCCAGTTTCAGGCTTTAGCTTAGGTAGAATCTCGTTCCAGTTTTGGAAGACTTAGTTTGGGACTAACGCTGGTATAAGAGCCTAGCTGAAGCAGAAGTCTATTCCAGCTGCGAAAGACTTCGTTTAACCTGAAAGCCTGGTTTAGGAAAAAGTCTGTCTAGTGTAAAAGATTTGCTCTAATTAGATGAGGGCAGAAAGAAGATGCTCCTGGTTGGCTGCTGGAACTGGACAAAGATAATGGCTGTGGGTGGGGGAAATGGATAATGAAAGCAGCCCAGGGAAATGCAGCTACAAGGAGATAGCAAATGACTGCTACTTAGAGGGCCCCCAGGTTAGAACCAGGAATAGTGGGTGTGCCAGGGTCCATGCCAACAGCTGCTGGGGAAGCAGCTAGGCTCTGAGATAAGCAAATTTAGATAAGCCCAGGGAAGGGTAACTGATACCCCCATTCAGAGGGGGGATCAACCAAAACTGACTCAGGTTCTCCAGGAAGCAAGCCCTGTGAGTGGTGCTCCACTCCAGAGCAGGAATTTTTGCAATCTAGCAACACTGAGGATACCAGGAAGGGCACTGTTGGTCTGTTAAAGGATTGAGTCCAAGGATGACTATAGAACTTTACTGAGAACATTGAGATAGGGCCAGTTTGGCCCTGAGCCCCAGAAAGGTACTCTTTTGTTTCAAACACTGACTGTGTCACTCAGCGGGAGGGTTGAGTCACCAGCTACCAACCTGACAAGAGCAGTAGGCTAGCAGGGGAACTGTGAGCAAAAGAATTTGAGAAACTGCAGGCACACAACACACACATACCCTGGGGCACTCGTGAGAGGTGAGTACGTCATGGTGCAGGTCCCTTCTGCCCTTCAAATCAAATCAGCATCTCTCATCTGTATGTGCTCTTAGATCACTATTTAAGCAGCACTGTTTGGAGGAAGAAGTTTGGGAGTCAAGAATTTAAATTTGATTCTTGACTTTTCCACTAAATGTCTCTGTAATCTCAGGAATAAAAAAAAATGTACTGGTAGGTCAAATTTAAAGAATGGGCGACTTTATCCTGGGAAGAAGTGACTTTGAAAAAGACTTGTGAGTCATAGTGGATGATCAGCTGAACATGAGCTCCCAGTGAGACTGTGGCTGAAAGGGTTTATGCAATCCTTGGATATATAAACATGAGACTATCACATAGGAATCAGAAGGTGACCAGTGTATTTGATACTGGTACAACCCCTAGTGGAATACTGTGTCCAGTTTTGGTAGCCATGCTTCAAGAAGGATGGTTAAAAATTGTAGAATGTTCACAGAAAAGCCAGGAAAATGATTAAAGGATTAAAAGTATGTCTTGTAGTGACAGATTCAAGGATCTCAATCTGTGTAATTTATCAAAGAGGTTAGGGGATGATGTGACCACAGTGTATAAGTTAGTACATTCTTTCGGCAATAGAAATCTGATAAGACACGGCTCTTCAATCTAGCAGACTGAAACATAACAAGATCTAGTGGCTGGAAGTTGAAGCTTGACAAATTCAGAATAGAAATAAAATGCAAATTTTTAACAGTGCTATTAATCATTGGAACAATTTACCGAAATTTGTGGTGGATTCTCCATCATTGGATATTATTAAAATCACGATGGGATGATTTCCTAAGAGATATGCTCTAATTCAACAACAGCTACTGAACTTGAAGCAGGAATTAATTCAGAGAAGGCTTGTGGCCTATGTATTGCAAGAGGTCAGACTAGATGACCACAACTAGATATTCTCTTCTGGCCATAAAATCATCCCTGATTTACAGGGATGTTATGACACTTAATCAGTTAACAGTTGTACAACACTTGAGATGTATTAACTGCTGTGCAAGAGGTAGGTAAAACAAGTGGCACATGTAATGATGACTAAAACAAACAAGGAGACCCGTGGCACTTAAAGACTAACAAATTTATTTATTGCATGAGCTTTCATGAGTGTAAGGAAGTGCCAGGAAGTGTAAGCAAGGCAACAGGTCACGCTGTAACAGCAAATCACTTCCCAACATTTATTTCCTCCCATTCTGTGAGTTCCCCCATCTTCAAAGCGTCTGGTGAAGTGAGATTTTCTCCCATGAATAAATCTGTTGGTCTTTAACTGCCACAAGACTCCTTGTTTGTTTTACTGAACTAGACTAACATGGCTGCGCCTTTGGAACTTGGCAGCGTGCCAGGTTGTAATGACTAGACTTCAGCTTGTCCAATACATCCCATTATAAGACTCAAGTTCCATTTGCTTATAACTTTGTCCAATTTTAACTGAATGAACTGAGATTTCCCGTACCAGAGATCTGCCTGAGTCTGAATATTTTAGAAAATTTCACGAAAAATGGTTCAAACATCTCCAAGAATGAGGTAAAAATACTTTGTTTTGCTCACGTAGAAAGTTAATACAATCATTTCACTGAGAAGTTTGGGAGCAGAATCTTAAAACTTGGCAGGACGGTCATCATGGTGCTACCTTTAGTTATTCTTATGAAAATGTGTCCAAATATGGCTTCTTTACAATCCTCTAAAAAAATAGCATTTTGCACATATTCAAGAGAATTATTAGAGAGCAACTAAATTCTCTGAAGATTCTGTATGCACTGAGAACGATTCATTGCCTCACAACTCTCACAAGTGACTCCACTAGATATATGCCAGCCCCACACAGAAACTGAGCCCTAGTCTACACTCAGGTGGCTTTTTGGTGGCAGTCGACCAGCATTTACGTACAAATATAAAATGCCTTGTGTAACTGCTGGCGACTTCCTAAGCCACCGGGACACACTTGGGGAAGCTGATCACAAATGGCTTGCAGTTGGCTTTCCCCTCCGTCTCCTGGAGAGCAGGACTTCGGTGCTGACCTTCCAGAGTGCAGCAGCGAGTACACATTTGCTGCTAAGCACGTCTGGAACGTTGGACTGATGGCTGCAATTTTGCCACTATCTGTGTAGACATACCCTGAGAATGCTCCATCCCAGAGCAGCAGAGGATGAAAAGATCTTTCCCTGCAGGACTCCTCCAATGCAGCAAAGGCTGCTTTGGTATCAGGCACTGAAATGAGAAGAAAAACAAACAAGGAGTCCTCTGGCACTTTGAAAGACTAAAGAGCTCTAAAAAGACTAAAAAGGCTATTGAAAGCTCATCCAATAAATAAATTTCATAGTCTTTAAAAGTGCCACAGGACTCCTTGTTTGTTTTGCTGAACTAGACTACATGGCTACCCCTTTGGAACTTGTGAACTGAGAAGGTAGATGTGTTCTTAATGCTCCCCTTGCTTACAGGTGCCTACATAGTAAGGATAAGGTGGATGGCACCCGTCTGGAATGCAAAGGAGTGAGGAGCTGCAAGGGGGTAGAGTGAGATAAAGAGCCAGGGTGGGGAGAGGACTGGGACAAGAAATAGAGTTGGGAGAGGTGGTAGGGGAGAATGGACAAGCTGGAGAGACCAGGGACAGGAGTCAGGTTTGCCGTGGCTGGGGCAGAATGGTCTGGAACCTCTACAAGAATTCTCCCCTCAAAACCTGAAACAGAACCCAGGATTCCCAGCATCAACATTCCTCTGCCTTTGGCTAGCAGCTGTGCAACTCACCAGCAAAATATGCTGGTGAGGCAAACCCATAGCTGGACCAGCTAAACTCACTCAGCTTCCTCAGTGTTCCCCTCTGCTTCTCTGCTTTTGACCTTGTAACTCTCACTCCCATCTCTGTTTGTCCCTGTCTTGTCCCACCAGTTATGTAAGTCTTGGGTTCAGGGGCTCCTCCCTTAGACTGGAGGAAGGACCTTTCGCTGTGGGCTGGCTTTAGATCTCCCATCCCCAGAACCTCAGTATGTCCAGTGACACTCCCCCAGTCAGCAGAGCCTGCGCTGTCTCATCTGCACGCACCCTCCAGAAACAAAGCTGCACTGACTCCTGCCTCAAGCAGACCCTTTAGGCATTCTGTATCAGCCTAGCCATACTGCACAGAGTGATCGTATTAGCAGCAGAGTGTAGGTTAGAAGCTGACCAGTTATACTGTCTCTTTCTAGCTGTTATCTACATCCCCTGATGGGACAGCCAGCACAAACAAAAAGCTCTACCCCAGTCGAGTTAAGGGGTTTTGTATCCAGATGGGAATCAAGACAGGGGCAAATCTTGAGTTATAACATGGTAATTCTGTAGTGAAGGAAACCAAACTCGCCTCCTCCCCGGGGTTTGGCTTTATTGATAAGTCAAAAAATGTAACTAACTTCTGCTGACACTTCCCCGCTAGGACTTCTTTCAGAACCTCTTTCGTCTGAATGTTTTCCGAGCACAAAGAGACTCTCTCACATCCCTTATATTCCCCTAGGAGTGAGCTGAAGTCACATATCAACATGAGCCAGCAGTAATAACCGAAACTATTAAGGAAAAGTTCTGGCTGCAAAATGTAGGTAACTCCCCAGAAAACCCCCTCATTCTACAAGGTCTCAGGCCAAGTCTACACAAGAGACATTGACCAAAAAAACTTCTCCTGGGTCTCACACCAATTCATCTATCCTGGTGTTAAAACTGGTGGAAGCCATGGAGTAGACGTCACCAGGACCTGTTTTTACTGTTTTAATGAAACCCATTGCAAGGCAAACCTAAACAAAATGCTGTGAAAATCAGAGCTTCCATTGCATCAGTTCACCTGAACCAACGTTCCAATGGGTTGGGAGAATGTTGGTAAATTTTTACACCATAGACATGGCCTTAGAATTTGCCAGTCAAGCAAAAAATGTCATCAACATACTTTCGAGACTGAGAACATCCCACCCCTCCACAAAAAAACTATTGTTCATGTGACAATCTGGGCAAGTTTCCCAGGACTGATGAAGACCTCTGTGAAAGCTCGAAAATGTGTCTCACCAATAGAAGTTGGTCCAGTAAAATATATTATCTCACCCATCTTGTCTCTCTAATATCCTGGGACTGATGTTGCTACAACAATGCAGGGTACAGAATTTTAGCATCTGAAATGGAAACTCCACAACATTAAGAAAAAGGAAGCAAAACTTAACAGCAACATCTACTTTCTGAGCACATGCAAAAACCAAAACATCATCTCCAGAGCCCCCACCATCTATAGTCCTCTGTCCACTACCTACAACTCCAAATATGCTGAACAGCTCTGCAATTGGATTTCAGAGAAATGAGGATCCCCTCACTGCACCTCAGGTATTCCAGAGGTGACCACTTTAGGCAAGAAATCATGACATTCTCCCAAACACCAGAGGGAAAAAACAAAGGAAGTGACTTGGAAATCATGCAAGAAATTCAAAACAACTATCTAAAAAAACCCAATGACAGATGTTCAACACAAAAACAAAAAATGGAATCAACTACAACTACTCTACAACTCGGAACACCACTTCCAAGAGAAACCATGGCACCAATACCCTTCACTTGGATACTGCAGGGTACCCAAACATCATTAATTTATCAAGAAAACTCCTCACTGGAGTTGAATTATCTGTACAAAGGGGCTAAACTTCTTCCCCACCCCAGAACCTGGTACCATACTAACATGTGAAGAACTATCAGTTATTTTGCTATCCCCATCTCACAGAATTCTTTCACAGTAACTCACTGTAATATCTTCCCACCAACAACCATAATAAAAAGGGATCATCTGACTGGATACCACAGAGCAAACAAAACCACGCTCTTGATCATTATGTTGCTGCTTCAGTAAAAAAAAATTACTGTGAAATCTTTAACAAATGTTATATCCACCATAATCTCTCGACTGCCAAGAGGATAGCCATATCGTGCCTGAAATCTAACCACCAGGAAGACAAAGGGGTGCTATTATAGTCCTCAACTGTGATGATTATATTAACAAGGCCAAAAGACAACTCTCCAACACCACCTAATATAAAGAACTCAAAGATTACCCCATACCATAGTTTACCCAGGAAGCTGAGGATTTTCAGTAATTCTTCCTCATACTACCTCAAGAGAAATTCTAAAAAATCATGCCAACAAACTCACCCCAGGGACCTTCTGCGTGCTTCCCAAAATACATAAACAAGGGAACTCATGGTAGACCCTTCATATCTGGCCATAGAATTCTTACTGAAGGAATATCATGATTCACAAAAACCACCCTCAAACCCCTTGCCACACAAAGGGGTCAGCTTCCTCCAAGACACAACAGACTTCTTCTACAAATCCCACAGCTTAACGTCCTCTCTCAGACCACTATCCATGCCGCATTCAGGGTCACCTCCCTATACACCAACATCCCTCACAATGACGGCACAGCTGTCTGCCTCAAATATTTACAAGATAATGGACATCCCTCAAATATTCACCCCAAACACATCACCAAATATGCTCATTAATCCTCAGCCAGAACAATTTTAAATTCTACAACAAATATTTTGCCCATACCACAAGGAACAGCCATATGTACTAGGAGGGCTCCCCAACATGCCAACCTCTTTGTGAGTCACTGTGTAGAAGAATTTCTGAATAAAAGCACCATGGAACCAATGAAAAACTTGAGATACATCAATGATATTTTCATCCTTTGAACAGACAACCTAGGCTTCTTCACAGATTTCCACCACAATTTCAACAATTACCACCTCCCCACCCATGAAACTCTCTCTAGAACACTCCCATGCAAGCCTCAACTTCCTGGTCACCATAGTCAGGTTCAGCAATGGTATTCTACAGACAATTAAATACAGGAAACCCTTGGATTGCCACGTCTACCTTCATTGATCCAGGACACATCCCAAACATACCAAGAAATCTATGATCTACAGCCAGGCACTCAAGTACCTCAGAATCTGCTCTGAAGAGAAAGTCCAGGACAAACTGATTAACACACTTAAAACTACCTTCACCAGGCAAGGACACTCCACCATGGAACAAGCCACCCAAATACCCCAAGAGAACCTGCGTCAGTACAGAAATAAAACCCCTCTGACCACACATGCACAGTTGTCACCCATTACCCTGCACCGGTACCCCAAACCAGGTGTCATCGAACTACAATAACCCCTACTTAATGGGGATCCCATTCTGAAAAAAATCTTTCCAGAACTCCCTCTTCTAGCCTGTAAACAAACAACTCCCAAATCTCTCCACATTCAACATCAGAAGCAAGCTCTCACTAGACCAGTACTCACCAAAGAGGCACTAGACCCTACCAGAACAACAGATGCAAAACCTGAAGACACGGATTCCACAATGATCAACACCCCCCACAACACACTTTTCAAGATCCATGGGTTCTACAAATGTCACATGTGGCAGATTCATCCAGTGCAGTAAATGCAGCAATAGGAACTATGGGAGTGAAGCCACACAATCACTATGCACTCAAACGAGCTCACACAGGAAAACAATAAAAACAATAAAAGACAAAAACACCCTATTACCCATAGGTTAACACTTAAAGTGATCACTCCATATCTGACCTATCAGTCCTCACCCTCAAAGGAAACCTGCATACTTTCAAAAGACAAGCCTCGGAACTTAAACTCATAGTTCTGCTCAACACTAAAAATCATGGACTGAATAGAGACATTGGATTTATGGCTTATTACAACAATCTATATATATAACCTACTAACAATCCTCCCCAGCTGCTTCCTCTGCTCTTCTTTCATTTCTAAGGGTATGTCCAGACTGACGGCAGCAAAATCGTCAGTGCCATCTTCCGGGCACGATTCAGCAGCGAGTATGAACTTGCTGCTGCACTCCAGAAATCACTGCAGCAACTCCTGCCACATAACAGGAGTTGCTGAAAACTGACCAGAAGCCATTTGCGGTGAGCTTCCCCCAATGCCTCTTGGCAGCTTAGAAAGTCATCAGCAGATACGCAAGATATTTTATGTGCCTTGTGTACCTGCCATCGACTGCTGCCAAAAAGCCCGGCATGTGTACACTAGAGCCAAGCCTGGAGGGGTTTTACCAGGCCACTTCACCTTGAATGGTCCCTTGAAGTATGTCTTAGGCCACGTCTCTACTAGCACTTATGTCAGCAAAACTTTTGTTGCTCTGGAGTATGAAAAAACACACCCCTGAGTGACATAAGTTTTGCCGACCACTGTTCCCTCTAAGCTGCGCGCGTGTGTGCGTGCACACAGGTGATGAAACCTGCGCACACAACAAAATAAAGTGCGCACAAAAAAATTCAATAGTGCTAATATTGGTGTTCACAAAGAAATGTTTCTGAGCACACAAAGAAATTGTTTGCTCGCACAGTCTACAAGTAATTAGAGGGAGCATTGTTGGGGACATAAGAGCCCATCTGCACAGTACTATGTCAGAGGGAAATGTTTACCTGCTGACATAGCTATTGCTACTTATTGAGCTGGTTTTATTGTGTCAGCAGGAGAGCTCCCTCCCATGGGCATAGCACGGCCACACAAGTGAGCGTGCTGTGGCACGACCGTATTGGTACAGTTGTATCACTAAGTTTGATAAGTGCCACGGCCTTAGCTACTTATGCTAAACAACCTGTTGCACTTTGACACTCCGAGTAAACTTCCCAGACCTGGAGAAAAGCTCTGTTTAGCTAAAAAGCTCGTCTCCCTCTCTCCGACAGAAGTTAGTTCAAAACAAAGATACTAACTCACCCACCTTGTCTCTCTAATATCCTGGGACCCTCACAGCTACAATAACACTACACATTTCCCTGGGTCAATTTAAATGAAGATACTGAAAAGTCACAAAATTCTCATAAAAGTTCAGTCACAAAGTTTAACTTTGTTCCCTGAACAGTTATCAATTCTCCACATAAAAATCCCTCTATATTACTGCCCACCTTCTGCAGGAGGCCTAAAAGCATTCACACTTCAGTTTCCCTTCTACCTCCAGACCAGAGACGCCTGTATTTTACATCCCACTCTCTACCTGCAGGCTGGAGAGCTCAAGCACTCACCCACCATCCCAATACAGATTCCACATACCCATATCGTCCTTGGGGCCTGAACTTTTACTATACACGTGTTATATGATCAATTAATGAAAAACTGTACTGTAATACGCTTGAATAATGAAGCAGAGATAAGATTGATGTGGCAGTGAAAGAAGAGGTCTCAGCCCTTATTTAGAAAAGAGCAGTGGAAGAAGTGGCATTTACTTCCTCCCATTCTTGAAGTTCCCTGATCTTCAAAGCATCTGACGAAGTGGGATTTTCTCGCACGAAAGCTCATGAAATAAATAAATGTGTTAGTCTTTAATTGCCACAGGACTCCGTCTTTGCTTTGCCCCGTAAAAGGTTGCTGTTGGAGCTGTAACAGTTTTCTAACTTCTTTAGCATTTACATTCTTGGGAACTGCAGTGCTCTGTGGAGAGTTTTTTTAAAGGGGGGGCATAAATTCCAAGCATTGATTGTGCATTAGTGGATTTATTTTTCCTGGTTTAATTTTGGCTATGTCAGTCTAGAGGCTTTTTGTTTAACTGGATAGTGAAGTCCTCTCTCAGTAAATCGCAATGTGCGGACAGTGGCGTGATTTTCTTCACAGTGTCTCACAAATGAGCCTCGATCTTCTTCTGGGAAGAATACTTCTGCATCCAAACGGTTAAGTCAGTTTTGACTTCAATCCCTTTGTGGGTCTCTCTGCTGAGCCCTTACAATAATGTGCCAAGTGTGCTAGTACTTTAATAGCTGGACACTAATTTTTAATAAGATAAAAAGATACAATCTAGGTGAACAGGCTGAGAAAAACGGATTTCTAAGGGAAATAACTTGGCCTGCGTCATCGAGTGTTTCCGTAACACCCAACCTTGCCTGTCCACACCAAGGCTGGAAAATCACACAGCAAAAGTGATGCAAACTCAAAAAGTCAGGGAGCCCACCCACCTGCCACCCCCCAACACACACACCGAACTGAAACTCTGTGAGGGCTGAGATGCAAGTTACACATTGCTGAAAGCAGGGCTTTCCAGGGACAGGCTGCCTGAGGCGGATCTCTAGCCGCCCGGCTCTTTTCAACGTCTTAAATTTTGAACTCTGCCACGAACTTGCCACAGGACGGTCTCCGTGAGGCAAGAAGAGGGGGACAGCCAAATCTGGGAGCCGGCGCCAGATCCTCCCAGTATAGCTTAGTTTCCACTCAGGAGGAAACTGCTCCCAACGCCCGGCACCGCGGGCGCGGAGGCAGGCGCGCCGCGCGGAGTCTGACAGGATGCACCCGGCTCAGCGGGGCGCGGGAGGAGATTTGGGCAGGCGGGGGGCGACCCCGGCGCCGGGCATCCCTGCCAGCCTGGCGCCCGGCTCTCGCCTTTCCAGCGGGCAACAACTCACCCGAAGCGGCAGCCGCAGTCCGGGAGGCCAGGCGGCGCGCGGGGCCGGGCTGTGGAGATGCGCCGCGCGCCCGCCGCTCCCCGCGTGACTCAGGTGGCGCGGGCTGGCGGGGAAGTGGCCGGCGCAGCCTCGCGGCGGGCGGCTCGCACGCGATCCTCAGCCCCGCCGGCCGCCGGCAGGGGGCGCCGCCGCGCCGCGCGCGCCTCAGGGGGGCGGGGCGGGGTGTGACGGGCAGCCGCCCCAGCCCCGCCCCTCGGCCCGCACCTGCCGCGGGGCTGGCGCCGGGCGTTAGAGAGGAGGGGGGGCGGGGGGTGTTTCCCTGCGCTGAGGGAGGCGGGTCGCGGTCTCTCTCCCCACAGAAAACGGGCCCGGGAAAGACACCGCAGCCGTCCGGGTCTGCCCCGGCAAAAAACGCCAGGAGTCGTGCGGCGCTTAAGTCGCTTGTCTCTGAGTGCCCCGGACTCCTGGCTGCCGCCTCTCCGCCGCCTTCTCTCTCGTCCTAGCGGGCGCCCGGCCCTCAGAAATGGGGGGGGGGGGGCAAAAGGGAGTTTTTGGAATACGTGTTCGTTTGAATTGAGTCACAGCGCCTTCCTTGCTGCAGGTTTGGAGAAGTCCCAGGGTCAGGTAAACTTTCCTTGGTACTTCAGAGCCTCCGCCTCGGGGTAAAAGTGTTAACGTGGCGGCCCCCACAACCCTCCTAAATTTCTGGGCCCCCCATGCAGGTCTGGGCCCCCTTCACCCACCCCAGCTCCTGACCCTGCCACATGTACCCACCTACACCAGCTACTGCCTCCCCCACACCTACCCCACACCCCAGCTACTGCCCTCCCACTCCCACCCCCCACCCCAGCTCCTGATCCCACCGCATGTACCCCCCATCCCAGCTACTGCCCCCACACACCTACTCCCATCCCAGCTACTGCCCCCACACTCCTACCCCCCAACCCTAGGTACTGCCCCCAAAGACCTGTCCCACCACCCCAGTTACTTCTCCCCCCAAGCTGGGAAGGGGTAGATCTTTTGTCAACAAATGGCAGTGTCACTTTCCCCACAAATCAACCAAAACAAATATTTCTGTCAAGAGCAGCTGAAGTGTACAGCCAGGCAAAGTAAGCAAAATGCTCTGTGGAACTTACTAGGGTTTAATGTAAGGATATTTTCTTCCTTTGGTTTGACATGATGTGCATAATTTTGTTTTAACGGCTAAGCGACTTTAATTTCTTCAATCCTGATGCGTACTCTGTCTTTAAATTATTATTGCCGGGGGTGCAGGACCCAGCCACCTATGGCCGCTTCCATCCTCGTCCCCAGCTAGGAATGCGGGGCCCAGCCACCCGTGATGGCACACAGCAGCTTCCAGCCCTGTCCCTGGCTAGGGGGCGGGGCCTGCAGGCCAGGAGTGGGGCCTGAGCCGGTGGCCCGGGTCCCTCCCCGGGGCAGTGACACCCCTGTTGTCCTCCCCCTCATTATTTCCCACAATTGCAAACATTTGAATGGATAAAAATTTTAAAAGTGTTTAAAGTAAACATCTATATCACCCATTGAAATGATGAGGAAAAAAATCAATGCTGCCAAGCCTTCTTATAGATTATATTGGAAGGTGATAGCTAACTCGCCTAAAACTCCCTTGGCATTAGTGCACCCCATTTTTTGTTTCTCATTAAATAGCTGTGTTTCAGATGTCTGGAACCCGGCACCTTTCAATTTCTGTTTTACCTCCTCCTCAGACCCTTCTGTCTTTTCTGAATACCTCCTCCCCCAGATCATTTATAAGGAACCTAATAAGATGCAACCTAACATTGCCCTGGATAAGCTCCCTGAACTCAATACATTCTCATCTGTTAGACTAGTGTGCTGAATGTCCTCCAGCTAATTTTCTGTTCATGTGACAGCACTCATAACTAAACAAATGAATTTCTTTTCCTGGTAAGATTGAGATACTGTAAAAATGCTGTACTAAAATCCAGGTTATAGTGTAGTTATTGGGCCCCAATGTTCTAGACACAATATAAATTCATAATAAAGGGACATCCCTGGCTTGAAGGGTGTACCAACTAAGTATGGCTACGTCTACACTAGCCAATTAGTCCAGACTAAGCAAGTTTAGTCCTGACTAATTTAGCTCATGTCTACACTAGCCTTTGCCTAGTTTGAACTAAAAAGTTTGCCTGGTTAGTCTGGACTAAGCACTTGGTTCAAACTAGGTGCAATGTAGACACGGACTAAAGGTTAGTTCGAACAAAAAAAGCTAACTAATTAAGCCATTAGTTCGAACTAGCCGCGCACCCTAGTTCAAACTAATAAGTTGGTTTGAACTAGAACGTGCAGCTAGTTCTGACTAAAAAACTGCGGTTAGCCCAAACTAGCCTGACAGATAAGTGGGTGCAAAGAAACACAAGGGGAGCATAAGGTAATGATGGGGTTCTTATGAATAGTATGGTAAGCAAAAATCACAATACACTAGTTATCTAACCACTGTTGGGGGAAAAAAATACATGTATCACAACAGAAGAGAGGTTTAATGATGGGACTTGAAAGATTGGAATAATAGGGTCTTGTGGATGTTTGTGGGTGGCTTCTTCTATGCAGAGGGGAGTAATATATCTACTGCACTTCCTTCATCTACTGATTTTAAATTCTGCCAAAGTAAACAAGTTTTTCAGGCAAGAATTGTTTTTGATCAACTCACACTGCTGATTGCTCATGGTTATTCTAGTTGGCTGTGTTCAGATGTGAGTTTTATTTTGAAACAACAGCCGTTGTTTCGAAATAAAATTTCTCATGTCCACGCGACGTACCATTATTTCGAAACCGTTAAACTTGCCTTGACATCGAAATAGCTGTTTTTTCGAAACAGCTGTTTCAAAACAATAGCATTCAGACACGTTGTTTCGAAATGGCCTTTTTGAAACAACGCATCCAAATGGTTGTTTCGAAACAGTGGGTACAAAAACCCATTGTTTTGAAACAATGCTCTTTCAAAAGCGGCTTTAGGTGACCATCCTGCTCCCAGGGTGCCCAGGGGCAGGAAGTGCCCTGCAGCCTGCTCCCTCGTGCTGCCAGCCTCAGCCTGAGCACAGCGAGGATGGCAGACACCAGCAGAGGTGCACGTGCACTGGGCCGACGGCAGGGGTCTGTATGAACCACAGAGGAGACCCTTGCCCTCATCAGGATCTGGCCTGGGGAGGACATCAGGGTATGGTTCCGGGCACAACACCGGAACGTCGACGTCTATTCAGACATTGCCCAGGCCCTAGCACAGGAAGGCTTCAAGCGCACCACCAAGCAGGTGCGCTCGAAAGTCAAGGGCCTATGCCAGGACTATACCGGGTAAGGGATGCGAGGCTCCTCCACGGGGCAGCAGCTGCCATCAGCTGTCCTTTCTAGGAGGAGCTGGATGCATTCCTGAGCCAGAAGCCGGGGGCTCTGCCCCAACATGTGCAGGACTCCAGCAAGCTGTGCACCAGCCCCACATCGCCGGAGCCAGAGCGGACTGCCTCAGAGCACGAGGAACCTCTCAAGGTGGGTGAGGCCAGCTGGCCCAGCTCAGCTCCTCCTGCGAGCCTGGAGCTCCTGCCAGAAGGGGAACCCCAGCCCAGCAGCCCTGAGGAGGAAGCAGAGGAGGAGGAGGCGACAGCCGCTGAGGAGGGGACATCACGCTGGGCATCAGGCATCACAGTCGGTGAGTGTCCCCCCTTCCCCCCCAGAGAGGGAGGCCCAGGAGTGCAGGGACCGGGTCCCGAGGGGGGCATGGCCCTGGGACGCTGGGACTTGGGCCCAGGGAGTGGGGTGCACAGGCTCTCCCATGGATGTAGTTCACAGAGGGCATGTGGAGACAGGGTCCCATGCCCAAGAAGGATGGGGCTCTCTCAGCACAGGGAGGGGAATAGGCATGCATGGCAGCATGCAGGGCAGAGAGCCTGCAGCCAGCACTACTGTCACATGGCCTCGGGAGACTGCCCGGGCCACATGATGCCAAGGACAGCTCAGTACTGTGGGCCATGAGGACACGTGCCCCCTGAGTGCAGTGTACACAGCACACAATTGGGAATGCTGTTGGCAGTCAGGGCACGGGTTTGCAGCTCACAGGCTGCACACACCAAGGCCGATAGGCTGACACTTAACTGTTCTCCCTTCTGCCCTGCAGCTTATTCACCCACGCGCCGGCCTTCTGCCCCGGGCCTGCCGACCACTGCACAGGCCAGGAGAAGAGCCTGCCTGAGCCGGGACGACATACTGGCCGGCATGCTGGAGCTCAGCCAGCAGGCGAACGAGTCAACCCGGGCCTGGCACATCGAGCAGGCCAGCCACCAGGTTGCCACTATCTGGCAGCTCCAGGGGTGGCTCCCCCCTAATATGCCCACCCAGTTGTCCCCAAAACACCACCCCACATCCCGCCCCAGTTGTGCTCCCACTCGACCCTTCCTGCCTCCCCAGCTCCGCCTTTCCCAACCCCCTTGTTCGTGTAAATAAATCCAGTTCACCCATGTTATAAGTTGTGTTGAGTGTTTTATTGGGTTCGATTCAGGGTGTGGGTGGGTAGGGTGGCAGCTGACTGGGCAGAAAGGGGGAGTGGGTGGTGTGGTGGGGCTCACTTGGTGATGTGGGTGTCATCAACTGTCCCCCCACACATTGGAAAGCCCAGGGCAGTGAGGCCAGCGATGCTGTTCTGCAGCACTCCCAGGGTGACGAGGTGTGGCCGCAGGACCAGCTGATGGCGTGGGCAACCTGAAGCGGCAGTTCCCTGACGGTGGATGTCCTGATGCTGATGAGATGGGCAACGGACCTGTGGGACTCAGGAGTGGCCATCTTCCAGAGAGTGATGGCCACGCTCTTGTCCACAGGGATGCCTGCCCTCATCACTGTGTGCCCTTGGCGTAGGACTGGCGTGAGCTTAGCGACAAGGGGTGATGGTGTCACTGCTAACCTGAGGTTCCTCCTCCAGGCTTGTTGCTCCAGGTTCACTGGACAACCCATTCCCACCACCCTGTGCTGGTGCCCAGTGCCCAGATGGGCTTTGGCAGAGAAGGGGGACAGGGAGTTATTGCTGCTGTGAGGGCCACTGAGACGATGGTCCGGGGCTCAGCCCCTGGCTCATCAGGCTCGGGGAAGAGTGTGTCCAACAGCAAGGCAGCACCCTGCAGGCTAGCAGTGGGTCTACCAAGTGCTCAAGATGGTACTGGAGCCAGGGAGCATCCCTAGCCATCTCTCTTGCAAACGCTTGGGAGTCACAATGGACAGAGAGGGGATGTCCGTTCATGCTTTTACGTGATTGACTGGCAACCTGGCTGGCAACATGGCCACCAACATGGGCCAGTGAGCCGGCCATGTTGCCACACCTCCCATGCTGGCCCTCTCCTAAAATCAAAATAGCATGTCCACACAGAGGGCATGCAATTTCAATTTGAAGGGCTTTCCTTAATTCGAATAAAAAAACTGTTAATTTGAATTAACTTATTTCGAAATAAGTTATTTTGAAATAAATTGTTTTGGAATAGAAGCTTAGGTGTGAACACAGCTGTTATGTACATGTCTTTTTTCTTTTTGCTTACTCCATTATTTTATTAAGTTAGACCAGTTCCTAACCTTTTGAGGGCCACAGATATAATTTTAAGAACTCTGAAGGGCCACCAGTCTCTGCCAGCAGCCCTGCAACCCCCAATACGCGAAGTTTAGACTTGAAATTAGACGTAGGTTTCTAACCATCAGAGGAGTGAAGTTCTGAAATGACCTTCCAAAGTGCTCCTTACATCTAAACTTCCTGATAGCTAGTTTATATCCATTTGTTCTTGTGTCCACGCTAGCGCTGATCGTAAATAATTCCTCTCTCTCTCTGGTATTTGTCCTGCTGATGTACTTATAGAGAACAATCATCTCTCCTCAGTCTTTTTTTTCTTAGGCTAACCAAGCCACGCTGTTTGAGTCACCTCTTATACAGACAATTTTCCTTTATGTGGATCATCTTAATAGCCCTTCTCTGCACCAGTTCAAGTTTGAATTCTTAAACATGGGAGACCAGAACTACAGACGGTATTCCAGAAGAGGTCTCACCAGTGGCTTATATAACGGTACTAACACCTCCCTATCTCTAGTGGAAGTACCTCATCTGATACATTTTAGGACTGCATTAGCTTTTTTCACAGTTGTATCACACTGGCAGCTCATAGTCATCCTGTTATCTACCTATAGGCCCAGGTCTTTCTCCTCCTCTATCGCTTCCAACTGAGGTATTCCTACTTCTCATGAAACCATGTTGGCTTTTTCTTCTTCTTCTTCTTTTTATTTCCTCCTTCTCTTCACTCGTCTCCAAGAAGATTACTGTTAGTTAACAATTGTCTTGAAGTACATCTTTTGAATAGGTAGGGCTATTGACAATGGCTATGTCTACACTAGGAAAAGTTAGTTTGAATTTGTTAATTCAAACTAAAAGTTCAAATTTGATTTGAACTAAACTTGAACTTATTAATTCAAATTAACAAAGTGGACTATTTGACTTAATTAAGCCCCCTTAATTTGAACTAACTTGCAAGTGTAGACATATCCATTGATGCTGCTGCTTAACCCATTAGGTGCCCAAGTTTCCCCTGGTAAAGTTTGCTAAATTTCTCCTAATGCATCCTGACACCACTCTGCTTGACTCCTAAGCATCAGCAGCATTCAGAAATGTGGCACACTGATCTTGCCTGTGAAGCCATGCTCAGCAGTTGCCTTAGAGAAGTCTACTAGGTCAGACAGCACGTGGAACAGCTGATGAGGTGCTGGTGTCATATACGAATTGAATAGTTATTACAGCAGACAGAGGAAGAGGATATGAGAATGACTCGATAGCCTTCTGGCTGAACCCTTCATCTGGGAAGTGAGGACAACTGGATTCTTAGTCCTATTCCAGTGACTATTGAGTTAGACTACTTCAGTAGGAGAGATTGAGAGAGCCCTTTCCCAGGATGCTGCTGATCTTGCTGGTTAGGGGAGTCCTAGAAGGCTGGGGTTCAAGTCCCTGCTCCAGAACAGAGAATGTACTTTTTCCTCTTCAGTTTCATGAATGAGGTCCTTCGTTTCTTTTGTTTTTATTTAGAGTTTCAAGTGTTCAAAATTGAAGCATAATTTTTAGTGCAACCCAAAATGAAACATTTTAAACTTTTTGAATTTGTTGAAATTTCTGAAAAAGTTTGGTGACAGTTCTGCCAAAGAGCTTACAAATCTGTTATTCACGTAGCTCAGTTCTGGAGACTGGTGGGAACTTGGGATCCATGCTTAGAGCAGATGCGATGTTTGGAGATTTTAGCAACAAGCATCTAACAAGCTGTACTGTGCATGTTCAAGTGGTACTTTTCTGTGCCTTACAGCTAATTCACTGATAGCAAGATTTCTCTGGCAGCTTTGCTACAAGAGCTTCAAACTGTCTTTAATCACCTTTTCTTTGCAGTTTAAAACTAGCTTACATGAGGTATCTGTACTAAAAAAGAGAGCAGCAGCCTTCCTGACAATTTCAGAGACTAGCCAACTGTTTCTTCAAACAACATTTCTTAGGAGTTTGGGACAGCTAAAACAGTTTTCTTTTTTCATTTATTAGTTTCCAGGCACAAGTGAGAACTTTTTTTTTCTGTTTTCAACATGTGTGACTGATTTATTTTTAAAATAATGTATAGGCTAGTTTGAATGTATGTGTGCTTGAAGTGGCTTTTCTATAAAGCATTATACAAGTTATTTTGAATGTATGTTTAAATGTTTTGGAAAGAGAGAGAGGCGTAGTTATGGGCTGGTGCTGTCTCTGTGTGTGCCTGGGTGTGTGTGTGTTTTTAAGTTAAAGAATGTTATATGAAAACATGCACATTTTACCTAATTCTTTCTAGGCTAAGGAGAGCTTATATACATTTAGGCTTTATCTAATAGCAGTTGGGATATACAATTCCCAGCTCAGGTAGACAAACAAGTGCAAGTTCTGCTTAACCTGTTATGCTAAAATTAGCAGCATGGCAGTAGACGCAAGGGTGATAGCTTGGGCTAGCCACCTGAGTTCAGCTCCATCCAACACCCTAGGTAAGTACCCAGGAGGCTAGTCTGAGTTGCTGTCTATGTCTATGCCATTGTGGCCACATGGCTATATTTAGGTGAGCTAGTGAATGTATGTCTACCGAGCTGTACATTGCACTTCCCAGCTGAGGTACCCTTACACCTCCTACCTGTAGATGTGGCCTTAATGATACTTTATAAAGCCTTCTAAGAATTCAGAAAAATAACAAAATTTTCCCACTTGCGTATTTTTAATTATAATGGTTTATCTTACAAGGATTTTCCCCATTCATATTGTTATAAGGGGTCATTAATAGCTTTGAAATCAGGTGTAACTATGGGTTTGAGCCTAGAAAATTAAGGCAAGAATTATTCTAGGGCCCATCCCCTCCCAAGTTCCCATGGCCACAGTGCAAGAAACAAACCCGAATGTCTCTAAAGTCTAAGACAGACATCTGTTTAAAATTGTTGTGGTCGCACCCAATAAATGTGTTTTATCACTTTGGTTGCAAAAAACAGAACTCAGATAAAAGAATCAAGAGCAATGGGGTGCCTTATGGCCTGTGTTAGATTAAAAGTTCATCTAGTTGAGGAAAGAGGGATCAAGTGGGGTGAATTAACTTTTAAAATTTTAATGACAGAAATTTTACAGAATCAGTGAGTACCTACTGTGATTTCTCAGCTCTGCTGCATTCCTCTTACCTTTGGTATTTCCTTCCTCTCTTTTGATGCTTATGTAAGGATAACAACAGTGTTATGTGAATCAGATTTGTAAGATGCAGATAGGTGCATGGACTGATTTTCCAAAGCATCTCAGCAAGTTAAGCACCTAAATCCCATTGATTTCAGAGGGGGTTACACACTTAGAGGCATTTGCAATTCTCACTAGATGCCAACCTCCATCTCTAGGTGCCTTTATCTTTAAATTAAAAAAATTGCTTTCTACAAGGACATTTATTCTAAAAATATATAATTTATACCACAGATTATATACAAAGTTATATATATTTAATAATTGTGGAAAACACATTTAGGTTTTTTTGCTAACACATTTATAAACATCTCTTCTTGATACACAGCTCCATTTGCAACGATTTTAAAATACCTCTCCCTCTTTTTTACATATTAGCTTTTCTCATCATTGTAACAGCAGTTCTTCATGTTTTCTACAGATAGTGCTACTGACATTGAATTCATTTGTAAATTTGGTTGCGTTGCTTCAGGACTTAATAGGGACGTTGGATTTTTCTCTCATTACAACAGGTTATTTGATCTCATCTCCATCTGTATGCTGTTCCCCAGTGTTTGAATCTTTACAACTGTTTTGGGTTGCTGTTACAGCGTGACCTGTTCCCATGACTTACACTTTCCTGCATTTATTTCCTACCATTCTGTAAGTTCCCCCATCTTCAAAGCATCCAATGAAGTGGGATTTTCTCACATGAAAGCTCATGTAAAAAATAAATTTGTTGTTTTTTAAGTGCTACAGGACTTCTTGCTTGTTCGTTTTATTGAGCTAGACTAAGACAGCTACCCCTTTGGATCTTGTTACATATCAGTTATTGGGTTATGGGCCATATACAGAAAATCATATTCCCTCCATTTTCTCTCTAGCCGTGGAGAATCTTAGGGTACTTGTAGCATTTTAATTAGGTCCATCTCCAATTAATACACACAGACTACATCTACACAGCAAATTAAAGTATGCCTGTAGCACTTCTGCATAAACTTTAATGTAACAGTAACATGCTATACCTCAAAATAGCACTCTGTAACCACCATATTCAGCATTAGTACATGGTTGTGATATTTCTTACAAGGGATTCCTTGCAAGGTATCATATGCAAGTCATGACCTGCTGAAACTCATTATTCTGTTGAAATATGTGTATTGTCACTATACATGAAGTTTTGAGATTTTGCTGTATGTTTGTTACTGAACTGTATAGTGAGTTTGAGACTCACCTACTGCTCGATTTCCAGTGATTAAAAAGGTGGGGACCTGCACTCAGGCAAGTGCTGGTCCACTTTCCTTTGATGAAGTGGCAAACCAAGCTGTAGTCTACACTTGCCACAGCTTTCAGTGGTAGTCAACAGGAGACATGCAAGGTATATAAAATACCTTGCGTATCTACTGTTGACTTACTAACTCCCACTTACTTCCCCCTGCAAAGTGTGCTAAGGAGAACAGAAAAGCCATCCCATCACCTTAGCACTATGCTACTTCTGGGGATGGAGTTATTGATGCGAACACCAGAGTGATTGGGTGCGTCTTTACAGACCACTCGATCAAACCTGGAAGAGCGCATTGATAATGGCAACTTTGCTGCCATCAGTATAGACATACCTTAATTAATGAGCTTGCACTATTTAAGAGAAAGTCTTGAGCAGTGTAATACAATATATTTCTGGAATGCAAGGCTTGGGAGATTTGCTGGTTTTCCCTTGTATGTGTATCATCAGTGGCTTAGAGAGCATCCATGCAACTTCGCTGGGTGTGTCTTCCTATGCTGGTGGCTGAGTGACAACAAGCACCTGGGGGTGGGGGGTGGGGATGAGTTGCTGCTTGTCACTGGCAAAGACAGCTAAGGCTGGAGAGTTAAGGAGACACAGTGGTCCCACAGTTCCAGGCTCTACTCCAGGGATCCTATCACAGTAATTAACACATGTAAAAATAGCTGTGAAGACCTGGCATGACACATAGGCTAGCTGCCCAGTACAAGCCGGCTGGATACCTTGGGTATATCCTTGGGTGGCTGGCCCATGCCAGTGTCCATTCCGTGACATCTAGACAAGTATTGTTACCTGCGTCAGCTAGCTGAAAGCTGGTGTGAGTATGCCTAGCTCTGCTACAGTCACACCTTCCTTTGTGGCCAGGGGTTAAAGTAAGGGGGAATGCCCTGGAACACCATTCTGGGACCCCCTATTTTTGGGGAGCCAGCATTCCAAGCCCCCTAAAAATAGGCAAACACCCCAGCATGCTGTGTTCTGGGGCCTCCCAAAATACAGAGATGTGCCAGAATGCTTAGTTCCGGGGTCCCCTAAAAATAGCAGGGTGCGCCGGAACCAGCGTTCCCGTGCATTAATCATAGAATCATAGAATCATAGGGTTGGAAGGGACCCCACGAGGTCATGTAGTCCAACCCCCTGCCAAAAAAAGCAGGACCACTCCCATTAGATCATCCCAGTCAGGGTTTTGTCCAGCTGGGCCTTGAACACCTCCAGAGATGGAGATTCTACCACCTCCCTAGGCAGCTTATTCCAATGCTTCACCACTCACCTAGTAAGGAAGTTTCTCCTAATATCCAGCCTGGACCCCCCCAGCTGTAACTTGAAACCATTGCTTCTCGTTCTGCCCTCTGTTACTACCGAGAACAGTCGAGCTCCATCCTCCTTGGAGCAACCCTTCAAGTAGTTGAAGGTTGCTGTCAAATCCCCCCTCAGTCTTCTCTTCTGCGGGCTAAATAAGCCTAGTTCCTTCAGTCTTTCTTCATAGGGCTTGTGCTCCAGCCCTTTGATCATTTTTGTTGCCCTCCTCTGGACTCTCTCTAATTTGTCCATGTCCTTTTTGTAGTGGGGAGCCCAAAACTGGACACAGTATTCCAGATGTGGCCTCACTAGAGCATTCCCCCTAGGCTGGCGGAAGAGAGGCGCTGCGGGCTGGGGCCAGCCCAGCTACCCCTCCCTCCCTTCCCCAGAGCCTGTGTGGCTCCGCCATTTCCAGCCAGGGCCTGTCGGTGAGCATGGCCAGGCCCCAGCCTCCAGCCAGGGCTCCTTTTTGCTGGCTGGCTGGCTGGCCAGTGCTGCAGCCTCCTGCCCCCTGCCCAGCTCTTTGGCCAGGTAAGGAGGCTGGGAGGGGGTTGGGCGGTTGGGCAGCCAGCTAGGAAAGCTTGGGGGCAGGGAGGGTGCGTGGGGAAGGGGGAGAAGGGGTCAGGATGGTGGGCTGGGGGGTTAGGAGGGCTGGAATGAGGGCAGGGAGCTTAGGGGGTGGGGATCAGGGCTAAAAAGGACATGGGGAAAGAGGTCTGATGGGGTAGGTGTTTTGGGGGCAGTAGCTCAGGTTGGGGGGCAGGTGTGGGGGCAGTAGCAGGGGAAAGGCATTTGAGCGGGCAGTAGCTGGGGCATGTGAGGAGGGTCCTGCATCAGCATGGGGGGGCCCACCCTTGCATGAGTGGGGCCTACCCAGGCATGAGGGGGGCCCTCACCAGCCTGAGGGGGCCCTGCCAATTTAGGAGGGTTCCGGGGCCCCCCAAATTACACTTTAACCCCTATTTGTGGTGTAGACTTACCCATAGAGGTGATTTGGTGAACTTCTAGGGTATGTCTACACGGTAACTGTTATTTTGAGATAACCCATTTTGAAATAACTCATTTTGAAATAAAATCCTTATTTCAAAATAAGTTAGTTTGAATTAACAGTTTGTTAATTCGATTTAAGGGAAAGCCTGCTTTCGAAACGGCTGTTATTTCAATATGGTTATTTCGAAATAAAGCCGTTCGGACATGTTGTTTCAAAACAATTGTTTCAAAACAATGGTGTTGTTTTGAAACAACGTGTCCAAACACCATTGTTTTGAAACAGCTGTTTCGAAATAACGGCTATTTCAATATCGAAGCAGGTTTAACAGTTTCGAAACAATGCCCGTTGTTTCAAAACAACAGGTCGCGTTGTTTCGAAACAATGGTACGTCGTGTGGACATGAAAATTTTATTTTGAAACAACGGGTGTTGTTTCAAAATAAAATTCTCGTGTGAATGCAGCTCTAGATTCTAACTACCTCTTTCTTTTGAAACAAATAGCTCCTTTTCCTTAAGAGGTGTCTTTACATATATGTTATAACAATTTTCTTCATCTCTTCTTACATTGTAGCCTTTTTCATGCTTTTAGCTATGTTTCTTTTTCATGTCCAAGGGTGGTGCTACTAATTAGTCATTGTTTAAGTGGCTCTGGGCCTGACACCAAATCATAGTGATTTCCCACCAAAGGTAAAGAGGGACTCATTTAGGTGTGGGACAAACGTCCCCTGTTACTCATGGAGGAAAGCACTCTGGGTGTTTTACTCACCATCAAGATTCTAACAGAGCTCTTTTTAAAACAAATATATATTTTTTTTTACAAATATCTGCTTCTTCCCTTAATGCTCTCTTTGCAAATATCTCTAAATATGTCTCTTAGCGTTCTCATAGCTTTTAGCAGTGTTTCTTTTCCTTTCTAGGAGTCATCCTACTTATCAGTCACAGGTTTAAGGCTTCTTGGGCTGACATCCAGTTGCTTCCTCGGTGCCTCCTTTTTGGGGATGAGAGGTTGGAAAGGGTTTAGTTAGCTCCTAGAAATGAGAAGACTTGATTGTGACATGACATCCAGGACTTCATCATCCCTACTACATCATCATTCTTATAACAAGGAGTCCTGTGGCACTTAAAGACTAACGAATTTATTTTTTTCATGAGCTTTCATGGAAAAAATAATTTTTAGTCTTTTAGTGCCACAGGACTGCTTGTTTGTTTGTTTTACTGAACTAGATTAACACGGCTACCGCTTTGCATCATTCTTATGTTATCCTTCCCTTATCTCATCCATCAGTCTCATTTTGATAGAAACGAGTGTCAGTAAATTACTGACATCATTTAAGAAGTCACACTCTGCTTTGTGCCAAAAGGAACGGGTCTGATACAGGATCCTGCAGCTTTTTGTGCTCCTCTGATCCTTCTGGTCAGCCTCACATCTTTGGATAGTCCCAAGGTAGTGGGGGTTGCCTCATAGACTCTCAAGTCAGAAGGGACCAATATGATCATTTAATCTGACTTCCTGAATGAAGCAAGCCACAAAACTTCAATCACCCCCTTCTTCAGTAAGCCTCTATCCTGTGACTGAGCTGTTAATGTCCTCAAATCATGATCTGAAAATGAAGGCACAGAGAACCCACCAGCACTTAAGTCATGCCCCATGCTACAGAGGAAGGTGAACAAAACCCCAGAAGTATACCAATCTACCTTGGTGGGAAAATTCCTCCCTCATCCCTAATATAGTGATCAGTTAAACCCTGAGAATGTGGGCCAGACTCATCAGCCGGACATCCAAGAAAGAATTCTCTGCAATGTCTCAAAACTGACCCCATCAATCTCTCATCAGCATATTTACCACCAGAAGCCAAAGATCAATTGCCAAACTATGTAGTCCCATTTTACCATCCACTCCATAAATTTATTATTCTCAGTTTTGAAAACAGCTAGGTTTTTTGTCTCTGCTGCATCCTTTGGAAGGCTATTTCAGAACTTCACTTCTCTGGTGGATACAAACCCATGTGTAATTTCAATTTGAAACTTCCTGATGGCCAGTTTCTATCTATTAATTCTCATATCCAAATTGGCACTGAATTTGAATAACTCTTTTCCCTCCCTGGTATTTATCCCTCTGATGTATTTATACAGAGCAATCATATCTCCCTTGAACTTTCTTTTTGTTAGACTAAATAAACCAAGCTTTTTGAGTCTCCTCTCAAAAGGCAGGTTTTTCCATTCCTCAGGTCATCCTAGTAGCCTTTCTCTGCAGTTGTTCTAGTCTGAATTCATCTTTCTTAAAAATGAGGGACTAGAACTGCACACAGTACTCCAGACAAAGTCTCACTAGTGTCCTGTATAACAGTACTAACACCTCCATATCTTTGCTTGAAATACCTCACCTGATACATCCAAGGACTGCATTAGCTTTTTCCATGGCCACATCACATTGGTAGTTCATAGTCATCCTGTGATCAACTAATGTCCCCAGGTCCTTCTCTTCCTCTGTCATTTCCAACTGATGTGTTCCCAATTTATAGGAAAAATTTTTGTTATTAGTCCCTAAATGCATGAGCTGGCACTTTCCACTATTAAATTTCATCCTATTTCTAGTACTCCAGTTTACAAGATCATCCATATCTTCCTGTATACTTCCCAATTCTTCTCTGTGTTGGCAATACCTCCAGCCTGGTGTCATCCACAGACTTTATTAGCACACTCCCACTTTCTGTGCCAAGGTCAGTAATAAAAAGGTTAAATAAGATTGGTCCCAAGACCAGTCCCCGAGGAACTACACTAGAAAATTCCCGCCAGCCTGACAGTTCACCTTTCAGTAAGACCCCATGTAGTCTCTCTCCCCTTTAACCAGTTCCATATCCACCTTTCAATTTTCATATTAATCCCCATCTTTTCCTATTTAAGTAATAATTCCCCAAGTGGAATGTTTCAAATGCCTTACTGAAATCTTAGGTTAATTAGATCAACTGCATTTCCTTTGCCTAAAAAACCTGTAATCTTCTCAAAAAAGATCAGGTTGGTCTAACACGATCTGCCTTTTGTAAAGCCATGTTGTATTTTATCCCTTCCTAAGTTGGCAAGTATTAGGGGAACAGAGTTTCTGCCAGACACGGGTTGCCAATTGGCCTTTATATGCACTGAAAATTCCTTTTAAACAGATATTTTTGGACAGCCTAAATGTAATCCATTTTTACAGACTGTTAAAATATTCAGGAATTGTTATCAGCTGTGTTGAAATCCCTGAGCATGAGTTTCTTTAGCAAAGTCACAAATGGTAGAAACAGCAGTTTTTGTGCATTTCTTTGTTCTTTTTCTTCTTTTGTTAAAATGTGAAGGAATTTTAATTTACCAAAATGACTAAACCCCAACAAAAGAAGTCTTGACTTAGAAATGAGGAAGTAGAAAGATGCAATAACAAATGATAAATAGTCTGGGTATAGACATGTAAAAATGTGGCTTGACAAGTGGAGTAACCACACCTGGCACTTGATTTATTGATTACACCAGTGGATCTCAACCACCATGTCAGGACACATTACGGTGTTGCCACACAATCTATGTCTACATTACAAAGCTTAGTTTGGACTTCCTTAGTCCGAACTGAGCAGTTCCCAGTTAGTTCAACTAATCACAGGTTAGTTCAAACTAACTGGGAACTTTTTTGCTCGAACTAACTGTGTGTCCATCAAATTAGTTCATGCAGTTAGTTCAAACTAATGGCTTAGTTCAAACTTTTTTAGTTTGAACTAAACCATAGTCCATGTCTACATTGTGCTTAGTTTAAACTAAAGTTCCACCTAAGCACCTAGTCCAGACTAACCAAGCTAATTTATTGTTTGGACTAAGCTTTGCTTAGTTTGAACTAAGAAATTTCTTAGTTTGAACTAGCCAAAGCCTAGTGTAGACATGGACTAAGTTAGTCTGGACTAAGCTTGCTAGTCTGGACTAAGCAGACTAATTTCCTAGTATAGAAATAGCCACAGTGGTAAGTGTGTCGTGGAGATGGCTGGATTTGGCCTGGGGAGGGTTGGCTGATGTGTCTTGTCAGATTGCAAAATACCACCAAGTGTGTCATGACCTGCAACAGACTGAGAACCACTGGATTATACCATGTGCTACGCTGTGTCAATTTCTTTATATGCTGATTTCAACTGACTTGTGGTCACTGGTTCCAAGTTTTCCTATTGTTTTTGCATTCTGAATTAATTCCTGTTTTTCTTTACAACTAAATATACCATTTTAAGAAAACAGATATTCATGTTTAAGGCACAAATTTTTCTCTATCCTACTATTCTGTGTGTGACACTGTCTGGGTCTGGGGGACTGTTTATGACTATCTTTCATATTAATATGTCAAATTTGCAATAATCTATATGTGATATGCCATGTTTGGTATCAATAGAAAGACAGTAATCTGCTAGGAGTGATTATATGGTTTATATGTAGGTATCATATCTGTGTTAGAAATTAGGAATCTATTTGTTTTATGTGTGTTCCATGTTATTTGATTCTCAGGCAATCCCAGACTGGGTGTCTGCAAAACCATTGTCCTCTTGATGGCCCATCAAGGGAACTCCCATGTACAGTGGGCCAAGGAAGAAACCTATTTGACCAGTCACCTAAACTGACCATGTGACTCAACTCCATTTTGATTTGGCAAGGACTCTGAGAGCATGGGAAAGCCAAAGGTGATAAAAGGCAGTGTCTCCATCTCCATTTTGTCTTCAGTCTGCAATCTGCAATCAACACCATTCTCTGGAACTATTCTGTTGCATTGAACAAAGGACGGAGACCCACCCAGGTGTTGGGTGTATACCAGAGGAATTGGACTAACCTGCAAACTACAAACTCTTCAAGGACTTGCTTTCTATGAACACTAAATCATTTGTATGTATGTGATTCACTTTGACCCTTTAACATCTCTCATATTTTGTTTCTTTTCTTTTGATATTAAACCTTTAGTTGTAGTTACTAAAGGATTGGCTGGCAGTGTGGTATTTTGGGTAAGATCCAAGCCTATATTGTTCTGGGTGATGTGGCTGACCCTTTGGGGTCAGGAGAACCTATCTCTTTAAGAGACCCCGTGGCTAGATGGGGACAAGAGTAGCCGATGTACAATAAAGGGGACTGTTTCTGTTTTGTTATGCTTAGTTATGACCAGAGTAGGGAATCAGAAGCATGTTTTGTTGCTAACTGGGAGACTGGTTTAAGTACCACCCATCAGTGATTTGGGGGTTTGGCTACTGGTTTTGCAGCATCCCCTGATTTTGGCACATTCAACAGATTATCCCAGGAGGCCCTGGTCACACTGTATAATCACAGAGTTTGACCATTATTAATGCTCATTCATATATGCATAGTATGCTGCTGAAATTACTTTCCCAAGCATCTTGGTTCCATGTCTTTTTTACTTTAGAGATAGAAATAAACTGTATTTCAAGGAACTAAAGGAAAACCAAAAGAAAAATACAGAATAAAGCCTATTTATGAGGGAAAGTGAACATGATGTTTTATATTGGGTCCAAATGAATAATTTCTGTCATCATGATTAATCCTTTGCTTGATCAGGTCTTGAAAGAGAATTTTTTATTTCAACAGTTGCTTCTTAATAGATCCTTATGGACTACAGAGTGGAAGACATTAGACACCAAGTATTAGATTCTGCCAGGATATTGAGGTTGTTGGAAGATAGTGTGAACATCAGATTTGAATAACATGTGCACTTAGATATTTGTTTTCTGCATGTTCTTGGCACTTGGGTTACAGGATCATCACACTAATCTTATGTAGATACCAAAATGGATGAAAGAGTATCAAGCCTTTTGGCAATTCACAGCTGCATATTTTGCGCAGAAAGAGATGAAGGCATGAAGACAGTTGTGCAAGAAACAGGCATTAGAGAAGGAGACAGGGATCAGTCACTGAGGCTGGCAACCAGCGCAGTAACTACAATGGGGCCAATGGGTCAAAGCCCCAGGCAGCACGGAGCAGCTCAATAGAGCTGCTCTATTAAAGGGGCAGCTTTTGCGGTGCCGGCTGTAAGCGCCCCTAATTGCAAGGGGCACATTCCGATCAGAACGCGCCCCGGGGGGCAAAAGCCAGCATTACGACTCTGCTGGCAACATCTGCAAAAATGGAGGGGACAAGGGACAGACAACATTATATAATACAAGGGAGGATAATCTGGGAGTAGTAAAGTTCTGCAAGGCTTTGGACACGACCATAAACAGATTGAATTGAATGTTGCAGAGAAGGGTGAACTATTGAAGAGATTCAAAGAGGGATGTGATATAGTCAGAATGAACAAGGAAGATGATCTTAAAAGGTACATTTTGCGTAGACTGGAGGGGGTGATGCGGGTGTCAAGGAAGACAGTGAAGAGAAAGTTATGAGAGATGCAGCTTATTTAGAGACATGCTGGATTCTCTATTACTTGAAGTCCCATGGGTACCCCAGCCCCTGCTGTATGCTCCCCCAGTGCAGTCCCCTTAACCCCTTACCTGACCTGCAGGCTGATGCTAGGCTTGTGACCCTCTGCTGCTCCCGCCTTGTGCATTCATCTGAAGAATGCTTTGGGGGATGGAGATTTAAACTGTCCCCCAGCCTGACACCCGGAGGAATGTGTCTGGGGCCAGGTAGGGCCTGCAGCAGCAAGCCGCACTTCTTCATTGAGAAGCTGCATGTGGCTCGCAAGCCACAGTTTGGCCATGCCTGTGATAGAGGATCACCCTTCCCATGTTTCTGGCTAAAATAGTGTAAGCAGTGGCACCTAGTCCTAATGAGGAGGAGATGCCACCCTGGAGCCTGGATTTAGGCATTTATATCCAAGAAAGCGAGGGCTCTGCACACACCTCTTTGCTTCACACCACACAGTGGCTATTTTAAGTAAGCTATTGTAACCCCCCTGGGGTCTTAAGGAGTGTGGTTCCTTTAAATCTTTGTCCTGTGGGAGAGGGACTGATTGCTGAGGGAGGAAGGTGTGGAGCTGAGGAAGGGGGCTGCAACTGGAAGCCCTGTGAAGGAAGCAGCAGAGAGAGACCCTGCCTGAAGCCAGGGAAGACACAGCAGTTGACCTGGGATGCCAGGCCAGCACCCACAGAAGGACACTGTGCTGGGGAGAGTTGCCCAGGGACAAAGCGGGATCCAGTGACTGGCCAACTGGAGCCGTGGGGCCGTGAGTATAGGACCTGGGACTCAGAGGGGAGGTTGTAGTTAGTTAAGTGGGGAGGGTGTCACTCTGGGTTTGCAGAGAGTGGCAGAAGAGGCATCAAAGGGGTTTTTTTTGCTGGGACACCGAAGACTAGGAGTTGCTGGACTGAACACTGGACTGGGACTCCTGAACGCAGGTGCAGACACAGAGCTCACTCTCTGCCTTCAGCCTGCTGCACTGCTGGGCCTGCAGGGCCCTGTGTTAGCTGTTACTCTGTGTTACTACTGCCCCATCTCCCCTGTTGGTTTCCCCTTTGCACCTCTGTAAATAAACCTTCCCCATTCCCATAATCCCTGTGCTATCCCAGTGTGTGTGTGGTCACTCTGGGGGTTTTGGAACAGGTGCCCCTGGGGCAAAAGGGCTCTCCCTGCTGTATCCCCACACACACCCTTCTCTGGCCAGAGCTGCCTGCAAGGCAGACTCTATCTGGCCACGTGGGTGTTACACTACCATGCTGGCTTTTGCAAATTGCAGTCTAAGGTGCCTGTCTTCTCCCCATTCATTGTACAGGAAGCACATAGATTTCTAGGCACCTAAAAATTAAGTTTGGCAATGCTCAGGGTCAGAAGTACCTTTGTGAATCTAGCCTCAGGGGACTATTTCTTAAAGACAACCTCTTAATAGAATTTCCCTGAGAGGACACTCTCACAGTAGAAAATTCCAGACTGAGATAGGGAGAAAAATCTCCAGTGCCTTCTAATAGGATGTCACCCACGAAGCTTGCAAAAACCTCTGAAATTTCTGATCCTGTCTCATCATTTAAATAAAATCTGCCATACGTGAACTAAAGATAAAATCCTGGCCTCACTGAAGTCAATGGAAAACCCCCCACTAACCTCAATGATGCTGGGTTTTCACCCTTGGTATGTGTAATGTTTTTCCTTCTCTGTAAAAGAGATTCATAGTGTGAAAGGATCTAAGGGTTTGTACAAAGAAAAGTTGCCCTGGTTTAACTTAACTTCTTTTTTAAACTAACGTAGCTAAACCGGTGCAAAAGGAAGTGTTAACACTTCGCTTGCATTATAAGAGTGACTTATTTCAGTTTAACATAAACTGATTCCACATTGATTTAAGCTGAATGAAAATAAACTTTGATTAAAACAAAATAACTAACCAAATCTGTTTAAATCACACCTTTCCTTAAATTAGTGCAACTTTCTTCTCCTTTATTTATTTGTATTATTGTAGTAACTAGGAGTTTTAGTTATGGACCAGACCCCCATTGTGCTAGGCACCTGTGTAGAATAGATCAGTGTTTCCCAACCAGTGTGCCGTCAGGCCTGAGCATGGGTGCCACAAAATTTTCTGCAAAACTACTCAAAGAGCTCTGGATTGGCTGATTGGCTCATGAATATTCATGAGTTCATTTGGTACATATATGGTAGTGTGCCTCAAATTAATTCAAGGTAGCAAGATGTGCCACAGCAGAGAAAATGTTGGGAACCACTGGAATAGATAACCGCTAACAGTTCCAAATTCAGAGTGTCATACTGAGTCTGCTTGGTCATCTTGAGTTCTCACTGTCCAGAATTCCACCAACAGCTTTATGGGATCAGGGTATTGCAACAGTTACTGCACATTCATAGGACCCATCACTGTCCTGAAAACCCAATCCCGATAAGACAATCAGTTGATGACACACTTGGAAGCATTCTCAGTGGGACATGCTGGATGCTCATCACTTTTGAAAATCAGAGCACTTATTTTTGTTCCTAACTATGCTTTCAGGAGCCAAACTTTAGGCTCCTGATTTTGAAAACACTATCAGAATTTACATCTAGTACAAAATGTTTCTGTCCAGCTCTTAGTTTGGGATGCTGATTGGAACAGATAACACATATGCTCCGTAAAGTCTCCCAGTCTGACTGGGGTGGAATGAAAAGTATTAGTTATCGTCTATTAACTTTTGAGTGATCCTAGAGACCCCTTTCTTGTGTATGCCCCTGAGTGGCAGCACTGTTCCACTGGAAAAGTTATGCTGTCAGTCCTTAGGTTCAACTTTAAGCGAATCATGCTAGAGTGTTCTTGCTGAAAAACAATCAGATCTAGAATTTTCTCCCTCTTACAGTGACTTGAACCTGAATAGGGCAATCTGTAGGGCACAGCACAAGATACATGTGTACTCTCTGTTTTTTCTTAAATTGAGCCTGTAACCAGAGATAAATTAATCCCCAAATGAGGACGGTGGTATTGGTTTCCTTCAGACCAAATTGGTAACAGTTGTTCATTTTGATTTCCGTGTGGTGCTCAGATAGACAGATGTATTTTAATTACGTAAATAAGCATTTGTCTTTGCTTTCATTTCAGATGTAAATGGTTGTTAGGATCATAGACACAAGCTTATTGGAGGCAGCTCTTTGCTACCACTTGCTGGCCAGAACAGGATGGAGCACCAGAAAATGGTCTGAAAACCATTTTTGTAATCATCATATCATTTCATCTATTTAACACCTGCCCTGTCTCAGTGGATAAAAGTGAAATAGAGGGCATTTTATTATCTCACCCAGGATGAAATTGCCCCCTTTCCAGGCAGCCAATTCTCAGGCTTTGCATGACTTAAATCCCACTTTGAGAGTTTAAGTGGAATTTAAGTAATTCATATATTTCATACTGATGCTAAGCTCAGTTATGAATTTCACCCTAAATATCTTTGCCATCTTTACTGCATTTGTCACCTTGGACCAGAATGTTACTCCCATCCACTTTTTGTAATTTGTTGGTTTTTAAAATCATAGCACTGAAGATGAGGAAGGACCATTAGATCATCTAATCTGGCCTAATATAGATCACAAGCCATTATAGTTGATCCAGTTACCCAGTGTTAGGCCCAATAACTTATGTGTGATGAAAAATATAACCTGTATTTGACTAAAGCACAATTTTCATCCCTCAACACCTTCCTTCCTCCACATTTACTTCACATAAAGGCTACCAGATTGATAAAAAAACAACAAGCAGTTGTGTGGCACTTTAAGACTAACAGATTTATTTTTTGCATGAGCTTTCGTGGGAGAAGATCCCACTTCCTCAGATGCTTCGAAGATGGGTGAACTTACAGAAAGGAATGAAACTAAATGCAAGGGGGTGTAAAACATAGGATCAGGTCATAAAGTAACAGCAAATCAGAGCAGTTTACAGGCTTAAAGAATGGGAAGCCTGAAGTCAAATTACCCTTTGTAATGTGAAAAGAACCCATAATCTCGATTGAGTCCTGCTTTCACAGAATTTAGTTTGCATATTAATTCAAGTTCAGCTGTTTCTCTTTGGAGTCTTGATGTCCCAGGTACATCTCTAACGACAGTCGTTAACAAATCCATCATCGAGTGATTAGGAAGATGGAAGTGCTCAGCAACTGGTTTCTTTGTTCTTTGATTTCTGATATCAGCTCTGTGCTCATTCAATCTCTTACGGAGCGGTCGTCCTGTTTGTCCAATATATAAGGTGTTGGGGCATTTCTTGCACATGATGGCATAGACCACATTAGTAGACGAGCAGGTAAATGAGCCTTTGATGGAGTAGCAGGCTTGATTAGGACCTATGATGGTGTTTGTTGTGTAGATATGTGGGCAGACTTGGCAGCGTGGTTTTTTGCAAGGGTGTGTGCCTGCTTCAATGTTCTTGTTGTTAGATCTGTAGTTGCTGGTGAGTATCTGTTTAAGATTAGGGGGCTGCCTATAGGCAAGGAGTGGTCTGTCTCCTAATGCTTGAGAGAGAGAGAGAGGGATCATCTTTTAGAATAGGCTGTAGGTCCTTAATGATCTTTTGCAGAGGTCTGACTTGAGGATTGTATGTGGTGACTAGTGGTGTTCTGTTGCTTTCTTTCTTGGGTCTCTCCTGTAGTAGATGACTTCGGGGAACCCGTCTAGCTCTGTCAATTTGTTTTCTTACTTCCCCAGCTGGGTACTGTAGTTTCAAGAATGCTTGATAGAGATCCTCAAGATGTCTGTCTCTGTCTGAGGGATCAGAGCAGATGCGGTTATATCTTAGGGCTTGGCTGTAGACAAT
>ML682059.1:12079180-12154361 GCA_007922195.1 Podocnemis expansa | reverse complement strand
ATTGTCTACAGCCAAGCCCTAAGATATAACCGCATCTGCTCTGATCCCTCAGACAGAGACAGACATCTTGAGGATCTCTATCAAGCATTCTTGAAACTACAGTACCCAGCTGGGGAAGTAAGAAAACAAATTGACTGAGCTAGACGGGTTCCCTGAAGTCGTCTACTACAGGAGAGACCCAAGAAAGAAAACAACAGACCACCACTAGTCACCACATACAATCCTCAAGTCAGACCTCTGCAAAAGATCATTAAGGACCTACAGCCTATTCTAAAAGATGATCCATCTCTCTCTCAAGCCTTGGGAGACAGACCACTCCTTGCCTATAGGCAGCCCCCTAATCTTAAACAGATACTCACCAGCAACTACAGATCTAACAACAAGAACATTGAAGCAGGCACACACCCTTGCAAAAAACCACACTGCCAAGTCTGCCCACATATCTGCACAACAAACACCATCATAGGTCCTAATCAAGCCTGCTACTCCATCAAAGGCTCATTTACCTGCTCGTCTACTAATGTGGTCTATGCCATCATGTGCAAGAAATGCCCCAACACCTTATATATTGGACAAACAGGACGACCGCTCCGTAAGAGATTGAATGAGCACAGAGCTGATATCAGAAATCAAAGAACAAAGAAACCAGTTGCTGAGCACTTCCATCTTCCTAATCACTCGATGATGGATTTGTTAACGACTGTCGTTAGAGATGTACCTGGGACATCAAGACTCCAAAGAGAAACAGCTGAACTTGAATTAATATGCAAACTAAATTCTGTGAAAGCAGGACTCAGTCGAGATTATGGGTTCTTTTCACATTACAAAGGGTAATTTGACTTCAGGCTTCCCATTCTTTAAGCCTGTAAACTGCTCTGATTTGCTGTTACTTTATGACCTGATCCTATGTTTTACACCCCCTTGCATTTAGTTTCATTCCTTTCTGTAAGTTCACCCATCTTCGAAGCATCTGAGGAAGTGGGATCTTCTCCCACGAAAGCTCATGCAAAAAATAAATCTGTTAGTCTTAAAGTGCCACACAACTGCTTGTTGTTTTTTTACTGGACTAGACTAACACGGCTATCCCTTTGGAAACTACCAGATTGATGTCTCACATATCTATAAGGAAACTGCAAAACAGTTTTTGAGCAAATGTAAATGCATATACAAGATTCACTTATCAAGGAGGTTTTGCAAATTTTACAGATACAGACAGAGTCCCTCAACGTCAAGTGCTAAGAGATAGCAAAACAGAAATGCTGAAAATTAGACAGACACCTACCAGCAACATAAAAGAAGCCACTGTCTGCTCTGCAAAGACAAATGCAGATAACCCACTGAATCCCATTTATGATGGGGATTGCAATTATTCTGCATGAACAAGAGATTCTCAGTAAATGCAAATCATAAGCTTGTGTTGGTTAAGTCCCTGCCATTTGAACACACTACCTGTCGCTCCTAGTGATCAATAGATGGTTTAGTAAGGTTCTCAGATTGACCCACTCATGGTCAGTCATGGCCCTGGCAGAGCTCTGAGAAGATAATCAAACTTGATCATCTAAACTAGACAATCTTAAACTTATTTTTATTGTCAGAAAAAGGTTTCCACATGCTAACCAGTAGAAAACTCATTAACTGGGTTGTGCAAGCCAACTTGGGCTCAGCCTAAGATGAAGAATCCTCCTCTCTGTGTGCTGGATGGGACCCTGGCAGTAGGAGCCTTGGTGCAGAGAGGGCTGGGCAGCCTCCTTCATGCTTACTCTGTCCTTGGCAGGTGGTGAGATGGAAGAAGGGTCAGACTGGTGGAGAGGCTTTCTTCCATCACTGCTGCTCCATCACTTAGCCATTGTTGTGCCTTCGTCCGTCCATGTACCTGAGCTGCATACCAAACTGTCATCCTCACCTAGCCAGATGTCCATCCCTGTCCCTGAGACGATTTTCCCTGACTCCATGCTGCTCCATCATATGTGAGTTCTCAGAGAAGGATGGGACTGTCTTGAGCAGGTGACCAACTACAAGTGGGGGTGCTGGATGCAGGGGGCAGCCAGGAGTGTGCTGGGGGGTGCTTCAGCCACATCTGCCTACCAGGCATGCTGGGAACAGAAAGTAACCCTGGATCCATAAGAGAGGCTAAGGCTGTGGCGTGGATTCCTCAGTGTGCCTTTTGGGATGGTGCCCTGTTGAGGCACGTGGAACTGCCTGGCAGGTGTTGAGCACTACTTTGTGTGCCATCTGTTGTGATCCATCTCACCGTAAGTGGGAAGTGGCAGTATTCCTGGAAACCCTGGAGGAATGAGGACCATTTTCCTCAGCCATGCCTAGGTACCTTTTAGTTTCCACTAGCCTGACAGCCCTGAGGTGGTAGTTCAAAGACTTGCTGAGCCCAAGGACAACTCTTAGGGATACAGGTTTGGGAAAACAAACAAGGAATCCTGTGGCACTTTTAAAGACTAACTTTTCTTTTTTGCATAAGTTTTCATGGGTGAAGTCTCACCTCATCAGATGCCAGAAGTTGGAAAAGACTTATACTGAAAAACAACTTACAGTATGGAACAGGGGTTGGGAAAGATGCCTTATGCCCTTGCCACCTTGGTATGCCCTAGTCTGCAGGAAGTCCAGGACAGAAGAAGTTTATGCTGTCTCTCTCTCTGTGGTAAGGCCAAAAGGCAATGGCACATGATCTGCCTCTTCCCTCCCTCGAAAACCCACGACATGTTGATCACTGACACTTTAAATGCACCTGTGGCCTTGGGTTTCTCCTGGGCCTATACCTGTCTGAGCATCACTTGAATATGCTGGTGGTGGTGAGACACAGCCCTGTCTTGTGCCTGACCCCATCTCTCCACTCTGCTGGCAAAACAGCTGGGTTCATATGGGTGCTCCCTTTCCTGTCTTTAGTAAAGGGAGCCCCAGGTCCACACTATCTTTGCCCTCCTAAGGTCAAACCTGATGCCCTGGAATGCCCACTTTGGGGAGCTCACCTCATCACAGGGATATGGGCAGTTTGGTTCAGTGAGTAGAACCAAGAGTCAAACCTAATGATTGAAGAGGGAGTAGGGGCTGATGATTGGAACAGAAGTCCAGATCCAGGGTCAAGCCAGGAATCAGAACCAGATTCAGATACCAGGAGTCAAGCCTAAGATCAGAGTGACAGCGAGGACTCAGGGGCCTAGCTGGGGCTCAGCACTGGAGTCAGGGATCAGAAGTCAAGCCAGGTATCAGAGCCAGAGAACAGAGCTGGAGTCTGAAGCAGGGCACAAGAGTGTCTGTTAGCAGCAGGCTGGGCACTGTTGGGTTGCACAGACTGTCACATATTTTGTGTACAAGATAGGTTGCAGGGCTGCTTCTAGGTCATGCTTCTATACTAGACATGGACTGTCCATTGAGCTTCCTTTCCCAGAGAGAGACATTCATAGAGGTCAGGCTGCAACTGAACAGCCAAGTCACAGTTTCTCTGCCCCTCCTCCTGCAGCCCTCCAGGATCTCTCAGGGGGCCAGGGAAGGAGGAAGAGTAAATGGGCCCAGGCTCTTCCTCTACCCCAGGACCCAGCTCAGAGCCCAAGAGGAGAGAAGTGAAGGGGCAGCTCTCAGTCCTTTCTGTAGGTCACTCCTGATCAACCTGCCTAGGGCTGCTTCCTATCTTCCCTGTCTTCCCTTCAACTGAGGGCACAGATCCAGTCTTCTCCTTGCACAGTCTCAGTAATTCAGAGCCTCAGCCGGATGGGGTGGGGGCTTCCCAGCTCACACTCAGATTTTATTTGTTTCCACCTAATTAGGGAGAAAGGAGACAAACAGGGTGAGTTCCTGACTGTGTTTAAAATGGCCTTGGCACCTGCCCCAGCTCCCAAGTGCTTCCCCCTAGAGCCCTGCAGATCCATGGGTATCCAATTCAGATCATTGGATATCTGCACCTGCAGATTCAGGTATCTGCAGATCCACTGTTGTGGATTGAAGCTTGGATGTGGCTTCCATTTTTATCTGCACAAGGTGCCTTAGCTGGTGCTACTGCCTCTGTGGCAGCTGCAGAGAGTACTATTCAAATGCTAAGCAGAACAGCAGGGGCTCTGAACAGCAAAGGGAGCTCAGCTTACTGGCTAGTCCCACCTCCAACTCTAGGTGCCCCAGCAGCCAGTCCCCAAACTCCACCAGTTAGCTAGTGATGGGCAGCCAACCCTCCTCCTTTCTCCCACTGTCAGCCACCCAATCAGATGACTAGCAACTCCCACTGAACAGCTGAGTGAGCTCAGCAGTTCCAGCTTCCCTACCCAGCCCAGGAGGAGTAAAAGTTGAAATCAGGGATGGGAGGTTCTGAACTGCATCTGGAGCTGCCAGTAACTCCCCTTTCTTCCCTCTCTAGCTTTAGCTCATCAAAGATGTGGCAGGAAGCCATATACTCTGCTCCTATACTTAGAGCAGTAGCAGGGCGGGGGTTGTGCAGATGCAGATAGACATAAAACCTGGCATGCGGATCCTGGATCAGATACAGGATGACATTAAGCAGATGTGCCTCAGATGTGGATCCACATTTCTGAATCTGCATAGGCTTCTGCTCCCACTGCTTTATGTCATCTTTCAGCTCATGGGTAGTTGAGTGTAATGCTGGGCTACGAAATAGATTAACCAGCACTCAAAACAAGTCAGTGAATGCCTTGCATTTGTTGCCTGATTTCTAGATGTTTTGTAATTTGAATGGGGTTATAGGCTCACCAATAGATCAAAAGATTGAGAGGTTCTTGTCCCAGAATCAGGCTCCAGAGAGTTTTTGTAAGGACCCCCAGATTGCATGGGAGTTTCACTGATAACTGAATTTGTATAATTGTATAAGTTTTTATTAAGATAGCATAAACTGATAGACAAATGATTAAAAGAAAAGAATTACTCAAATGGATAATGATTAGAATAACAGTTTGTTCTAAAACATGTGTGCACGCACACACACAGAGTATGCCTTGAATTAATATATTCACACCCTTGCCTGATGACCTAGTTGAGAGAGCTGTCCAGGTCCTCAACTCTTGGGTGGAGGGGTGAAGGGTTTGGCTATGCTAGAGAGCCAAGAGCTACTTAAGTGTACACCGAGGACAAAGATTCTAGTAAATGCTAATCAAAAGAAACTTAAGGAAGGAGCTGACAATTGCAGCCAACTAATCTGGCTAACCCTTTTTACACCCCACACAGTATGGATCTTTCTTCTAAGTCCAAAATTGGCATCTTCACCCACGACTTGTTGGGGTGTACTTATTCTACAGACTGGTAGGTTCATGTGTTTTAATGACATATCTACCTCCTTTCCAGATGATTCCAGACCAATGGTTCCCAACCTGTAGTCTGGGGCCAAAAGTCGACCACAAGGGCTTTCAAAGTTGCCTGTGGCTCCCCTCTTGCTGGCTGCAGAAGGGAGCCACTGTCTAAGGACTCAGGTGAATGTGTTTCCATGAGGGTAAAAGACAGGTGCAGGGTCCTTGCTGCAGTCAAGGGGATGGGCGATCAGCGCTCTCCTATCCTGGCTGCAAGAGAGAGCAAAGCACTCTGCCTGGATCCATAGGTGCTGGGGTCCCCGCTGGAGCCAGAGGGTGGGGAGCACTGATCTTCCATCTGCCTGGTTGCAGAAGGAAGGAGCTACTGCCTAGGAACCCAGGTGGATCGCATGGGGCTACAGGACTCATGTGGTTTCCCCACTGCAGCCAAGAGCATGGGAGGTTAGCAAGAAGGCAACCTCCTCACTGAACTCCTTCCACCTTACTGTCATGAGGCAAAGAGGGACTGCTGGCAGAGTCTAGTGTCCCTTCAAAGTTGTAACAATATCTGTGACCCTTGAGCCAAAATTGTTGGGAGCCTCTGTTTCAGACAATGTGCTCTTCACACATATAGTTATTTTTGGCCCTTCCTGTGGGTCTTGTGGTATACTTGTGAAGCTTATTTGGGCATAAAATGAACAACCCCCCACCCACTTTGTTGCCTCCTGACTAATCTAGGGTGACAATATCATAACCACACATGTAGCTTCTCATTCCTTCTCTGTTCCTGAAAATATGTATGCTCACTGCTTCATGTTTTCATGCAGGACGTGGCCAAATGTTGTTCACCTAGGTTCTGAGAAGGAAGCTGCTCCTGAGACCTAGAAGACTGATACAGCTTTAACTGATTACATGGATAATGCTAATTGCTGACTCAGTATCTATAATAAAATTCATGTGGCTACCCTGCCACTGTGTGTCTCTTACTTGCATCCTTGCCTAAAGGGGCTAGGACTTCTCTGGGGGCCTAATGACATCCTGCTGTGTATTTTGCAGACAAGTAGTCCATGGGCTCACCTTACAGCTCCTCAGGGGTAGCCAACCCAATAGGAAAGGCAGCTGGCCATGGGAGAGAAGAAAATGGGTTAACAGATGCCATGGATCCAGGCCCATAGCTACTGTGGGGCAAGTGGGGCTTTGCCCCACATGCGCCGGAGCAGCTTAATTGAGCTGCTCCATTAAAGGGTGCATTCTGTGCCACTTGCCCCAGGTGCCAAACATTGTAATGGGTGCATTCCAATCAGAACGCGCCCTGGGGGCTGTAAACAGAAGTTACAGCTCTGCATGGACCAGATCCATGGTCCTGGGCAGTGGTTTCCCAACACCAGCTCATCAAGGCGCATCCAAAGTTCTCAAATATTCTGGCATTGAACTTCCACAATCTGCTGCATTGCTTTAAGCATCTTCATTATCGTATCCTGATTTTGCAGGGAGGTGGAGATCTGGATCCCTGCAAACATGATTGGTTCTGGGCAGTATCTGAAAAGAAAAGAACATGCTCCTAGGACTCCCATGGAGGCCGAACATATAACCTCGTCAAAGGGCATGCCCATTCAAAGATCCAGGATTACTGCGTAGTTTAGAATCATTTTGCCAACATTGACCTTTAGGAATTTAGAAACACCTCAGCATGATCCTTGGGGTGAAGTTTTCAAAGGTACCTCAAACCTCACAGTAGATTAGTTTGTGACTCTTGAAGCGTTGCAACAGGGGCACCAGTGCTACCTAATTTAAGACCAATGCAATTTCCACAGAGACCTTGAGCATGTGCTTTACTCAATAAGGCCAATACATCCAAAGTGTTATCATTGACATGTATAATAACCGTTTCCTTTAAATGGGGAAGAGAATTATTGATCAAGAAACTTACATATTATGACCCATCTATGGCCTCTCTCATGTGACCGTGCCAAGCTGCACTTGATCACAAATGGAAATGAGGTGGACACTCTTTAGGCCTCTGCTTTAAATTTGACAAAATGGCCACTCCAGCTAACCCTGAGTGCTGATTATGTTCCAATAAGAGTACCATTCCTTTAAAACATTCCTCACTTACCCTGTATGAGGGGTTAAAGTACAATTTGGCAGGCCCCAGAACCCTTCTAAGTTGGCAGGCCCCCTTCACACCAGTCCGGGTCCCCCTCACGCTGGTGTGGGCCCCTCTCACACACCCCAGCTACTAAGCCCCAAATGCCTACCCCCTATCCCAGCTACTGCTCCCCATATACCTAGCCCCACCCCAGCTACTCATCCACACACACCTGCCCCCACCCCAGCTACTGACCCCTCCCACCTTTTCCCCACCCCAGCTTCTGCCCCTGGCCCCCATCTCGTCACTCGTTCCCCAACCCTTCCCCAACACCCCACCATGCTGTGCTGCCTTCCTCTGCTGCCCGGGCTGAGCCTCTCCTTTGTGCCCTCTCCCTGCCGAGCCAGCTCGGCTGTCCCCAAACCAGAGATTTCCCTAATACCCACCCTATACCTCTCTGAATTTCCCAACAGTCCCCCACTTGTCAGCTAGTAACAATGTTATATCAAATTAGTAAGCACCCCCCTACACCCCCCAAACCTCCCCCTACAACCCCTCTAATTTCAAGTCCTGGGGAGAACACTTCCCCGAACCCCACCCCTAAGGCCCCCTTACCTGGCAACCATGTCACTGTGGAACGGCCACAGCCCAGGCTGAGGCTCAGGCCAGAACCTGCTCTGACTGAGCATGCTCAGAGCCTCTGAGCATGCTCAGTCAGAGCAGGCTTAGGCTGAAGCCTCAGCTCGGGCTGGGGCATTTCCCCGCCTCCTGGAACGCACAAGAACAGCATTCTGGGGCCTGCTATTTTTAGAGGCTCAGCATCAGGGGGGCCCTAAAAATAGAAAATGGAGCCAGAACGCTGCATGCCAAGGTCTGGTATTTTTAAATGGTGGGGCCCAGAACACAGTATCCTGGCTCCATTTTCTATTTTTAGGTTCTCTGGAACACTAAACCCCTAAAAATAGTGGGCCCCAGAATGCTGTTCTGGTGTGTTCTGGCCTACTTTAACCCCTGCCCTGTACTTAGGGGCTAAGGTACTCCATAGCACTGGATTTAGTGTCAGCTGTTGGATTGTAACCCAGTTTTCCCCTGGGGGGTCAAACACTTTTGCCCTTTCCTGCACACATTGTACATGTGCTGCTGCAGAAGAATCCTTCATCATTCCTTCTTGCTTTGCCACTAAATCAAGAGTCTTAATAACTGTAACTACTGCCACAGGATAATTTGAATTTATGACTTCTGGTATTTGACTTCCCAGATTAGGAGATGGGGTTCTTCCCCTATCCTGATTAGTAGTTCAGAACTTTCCTCTGAACACAGTTTTAGGTTTGCATGGCCAGGACAGCTTTCCATGAAATGTCTATGTCCTCAGCTTAAGGCTTCGCCACAATAGTGCCGGACATCTCTTATTTCCTGTAGAGATGCAACTGGGTACTCCACAGGTACACCAAGCAATACCAGCAGGTACCAAGAGGTTGATCTTGATTCACAAAATTCAAGGGATCTAGGTGATGCTCATAATGACTGTCCAACAAACAGCTGACCACTTGAAGGGGCTAGATCTCTTGATCCACATAATGACAATATAACATTAGGTGGAGGTGCAGAGCTCATATCCTTGGGCTTTTGTATTACTCCCTGTTGTAACCTTGAGATTACTACACCACAGGCACTAGCTACTTGTGTCACTTGTGAAACTGCATCTTCCTTCAGAAGTACCAATCTCATCTCATTCTGTACATCATCAGTCACCTCCTCAGTGATGACATCTGGCTTCTCTGCTGCGCCACTCTAAAATTTCTGTTTTCTGCTGACAAACTGTTCACAGCTGTGATAATGCTAGCTTCCTCTTTTGGCTTCTGAGACTTAACCTCCAATTCAGTTTCCAAAGGTACTGTGTCAGGCTGAAGTAAGTCTCTCACCCTATTTCTGGTAATGGGTCCTGCAAGTTGATCTAGCTCCATTGGTTCTACCATACCAATGGGGAGGGAACTGATGCTCCATTGTCCTCTAACTCATCCCCTATCACTCTTGCAGTCTGTGTCACCATCTGCACTCCTTTGTTTACTGTCTCTCCCAAGGTGCTTATAGCTAGTATTTCTGCAGCCTTGCTATACTCTGGCAATGCTGTGCACTCATTCAACCTCTTTCTCTCCAGTAGCTCAGAGTGACTTTCCAACTCACTGATTCAATCTAACAAAAGACAATGCTTTGATTTACAAGTTGCCCAGCGATCTTATGCTGGCAGCTTCCTGTTCCTGCCAACAACAAATTTTCTCATCTGCTTCTTATACCTGACACTGATTCTCTTTTAACCTTTTTCCCAACTCCTGTCCTTTACAAAAAAGTACTAATTGGTCCTCTAGAACCTCACTTAGCTGGCTTGTTAACTTCTGGCTAGATTTCTCTTTCTCCTCCAAAGTGTGCTGAACTATTTTTAAGTAATTTTATTTTCTTTTACAATTTCTGCCCAAGTGCACTACAAGCGGTTATCAGGCACTCCATAACAATTCATTTCACCTTTTTAGCCTTTCTTTTATTTTGCTCTATCTCTAGATCAAAAATCTGAATTACAAAAACCTCATGGATTATTCTGTTCAGAGATAATTTAATTGTCCCTTAGTTGTACCAAACCCCCTTCGTGTTCCTTGATATATTTTCTATCAAAGTCTTGCAGATCTGTACCACAGGCAACCGCTACAGATTCTACTGCTTCACTCATATTAACACTAAATAAAACTTACTCAAAAATTCAAACTCTAAAACTTAAAAATTACACTTTATAAAGTCTATTGGCTAGCCTCTTTTCCAACACTATAGTAATAAAGACTGTTCAATATTCTTAACTCTAAAATCTTAAGACTCTAAATCTCTGAAGGCTTCCCTTTGATAACAAAAGAAATAACAACCCTGACTGGTCAATTACAAGTATTACAATTACTTCAAACCAGTTCCAAGAAAACAACAGAAGGGTGAAGCTGAGTTCCCTTCTCTTCCCATGATGGCTCTTAGCTAACTGAGAGGTCTTTACCCAGTTGGGACCTACCAAACAGGCTGGGTAAACTGGTGATAGACAAAGTTGGGCACAGCCTGGGAGAGTTGCAAGGACTAATACACTCAGTGTCCTTTTTTCTTGCTGCTTAAATTCAAAATAGTTAGCAGCCTGCTTTGGCAGCATAAACTAAAAATATTTGGTGGCTTAAACAAAGCAGAAATCAACTTCTCTGCAGGGCTGGCTCAAGGGGCTGTGGTACCCCGAGGCAGCTTGTGGTTTGGTGCCCTTCTGGAGGGAGGGGGTCGGAGTATGGAACCTGGCCTCCGCTCTGGGCCAGCTTGCCTCACCCTCAGGACAAGGAAGAGCTGGCCCAGGGGCAGAGCAGAGGCCAGGCTCTGTTCTCTCACCACTCCCATGGGCCAGCTGTTCCTCCTTGGGGGCCAGAAGGGCCAGCCCAGAGGTGGGGTGAGAGAGCAGAGTCCAATCCATGGGCTGGCCCGTTCCACACCAAGGGGTGGAGTGACTGGCTCAGGGGAGGAGCGGGAGCACAGGGTCCACCTTCTGAGCTGGTCCATCCTGTCTCCCGCTGCCCTAACCTGCAGCGCCCTGAGCCAGTGCCTCATTGGCAGAGCCAGCCCTGCTCCCCTGCCACCTCAAAGTATGGGTCCACAGGCCCTGATACTGTAATTTATTTATTTAAATGTTGGTACTTATTTAGTGCTAATTACTTATTCCTTTTATACTTCAATAACCCCTAAAACACACATATCACTTTAAACTGTACAATGTTTTTTTTTTCTTGCTAGGTAAATTGTTGCTTAGAAACCAGCAATAGGAAACGCTTCTGGGCAGACTGCCAAGACGCTTTGGTGTCTAACCTCAAGTTTCTGGCATTTCACACTTCAAGCTCTGAGCAGTTTCAAACTTGTATAGAGACACAGCTTTTCCTCTCTAACTCCATTTACTTCAGGTGACTTAATTTACCTTTCAGATGCCTGGAAACACCTAGATTTCCTAATGAAAATTTCTGTCATGCATTTCTCAAGTCTCCTGGCTGGCTCACCAGCCTGTTACCTGACTTCTGGATGTTTAGTCATTTGAATGGGGTTAGAGGCTTGTCAATGGATCTAATAAAAAAATAGTGAGGTTCTTGTCCCAGAATCAGGCTCCAGAGCATTTTTATAAGGACCCCAAGGTTGCATGAAAGGAATGCTAACTGATAACTGAATTTATATAATTTAAAAGTTTTTATTAAGATAGCATAAACTGATAGACAAATGATTAAAAGAAAAGAATCAAATGGATAATGATTAGAATTACAGTTTAGCTCTAAGACATACATAATATAGATATGGGTATGCTTTGAATTAATATACTCACACCCTTCCCTGATAATTTGGTTGAGCGAGATATCCACTTCTCAAATTCTCGGATGGAGGGTTTGACTGTGCTAGAGAGATAACAATTACGTAAGTGTACACTGTGGACAAAAAGTCTAGCAAACTCCAACCAAAGGAAATTTAAGGAAGAAGTAGGTGATGATCACCCCCAAATAATCTGGTTTGCCCTTTATCTAGCCCACACAGTATCAGTCTTCCCGCTGAGTCCAAACTTGGCATTTTCACCCACAAATTACTGGGGTACACTTATTCTATAGGCTGGTAGGTTTGTGAGTATTAATGACACATTAATGATAGATCCCTCTCCTTTCCAGGTGGTTTCAGACAGTATGCTCTTCACATCTCTGAAAGATGGGAAGGCGGTAAGCCCTATCCTCTGCCTTGGCTACTCCTCACCCTAGGAGCAGGGCTGCAATGATGCAGTTCCAAGGCACCCTGACTTAAGTGTTAATGGGAGGCAGTTGGCCATCATTGGGAACCTAAACCAGAGTAGTCTGTAGATAATGAAGAAAAAAATAGGAACACCTGAGTGGCTGCCTAGAGAGGGATAAAGCCAGTTCCAGGGCCTGAGATAGGCAGGCATGGTTTAGACTGATGTAGTTTGCACATTGTCTGCCTGGGGAAGAAGAAAAAGAAGAACTCTAAGCTTTCAGGGGACCTAAGCAAGCCAAGGGAATGGAGGACTAAAACTGAGGGGGACTGAAACTGCTGGGAAGAAGCGTCTATATCAAGCACTGTAAATAAAAGAGCACAGATGGCTAAAAAGCTAAAGGATTTTGGACATGTCTGTTTACGAAGGGATGAAAAGCCAGAATACCAAGCGGGGGTGGGTGGATCCACGCCTCCCTTCCCTTTACAACACCAGTTGTTACTTCTGTCCCTTTCTGCGGGTTTTGTGGTATACTTGTGAAATTTCTTTTGACATAAACTGGACAGCTCCTCCCTCCTGTTTTAATGCCTGTTGACTTATCTAGGGTGGCAAAATCATAACCACACATGTAGTTTCTTGTTCCACATATGTATGCTCACTGCTTCAGCTTTTCATGCAGGATGCGGTCTTCAGGGAACTCTTGTGTTCCGGTTTTAATGTTTGAATAGGAATCTATGACATCTGTAAACCTTAAATCAATAAGGAGAGACTATATGTGCAAGCAAAAAGGCTAGTTCTATAGACTACAGCACTACTGGCTTAAGAAGGTTCTGATGATGCCTATTTCATAAGATTCTGTGCCTCATGCATTGACTGCCTTTTTTTCCTACCGTTTCTTCTCCTACCTCACCCTCTTTCTACTGACTCTAGCAATAATTGCAAGAATTCATTAGCACTCATATGGAACAGATGATACATGATAGAATGGGCCAGCCAGGGTGCCCAGACTCTGTATAACCTGAAAAAAAAAGGGGGGGGGGGAGAGGAAAAAAACCAATGGGAGTTTATAAAAAAATAGCCAAATGGATCATCATCTCATTAGTGATGCACATGGATGATGAACAAGATTCCCACTGTCCCTAATTATTATCTGGTGAAACTACAGCCACAGGAATGGACTTGGGAGAATCCGTAAGAGCTGGTACTTTGAAGAAATATGAGTGGTGTTTAATAAGTGGGAGGCCTCTAGTCTGCCTTTGAAATGCAACTACTCTTATCATTTTTACTGTTAAGGTGAAGTAGGAGGACAGGACTATTCCTAGAGGGTTTCTCGATTCGGTCCAGAGAGTCTCACGCTTGACTTGCGCTGGCTAAGTCAATTAGCAGCAAGAAGAAATATTGGAAAGATATGGTTACACGCAAAATGAAAGCAGAATATGCTTTCTAGGCTTAATTAACAAGCAGTTGTGTGGCACTTTAAGACTAACAGATTTATTTTTTGCATGAGCTTTCGTGGGAGAAGATCCCACTTCACTCTCATGTCTAATAAAGTATTTCTCCTTCTCCATCCACTTTACATCCAGGTAGGCTGTGATCCTTCTTTCATGAGCCAAGTATGCTGCCATTTTGCTTTGTTGGATTCAGTGTATTGCTTTACTCTCCAAAATATAGTAAACCAGCGGTGGGGCAAACTTTTTGGCCTGAGGACCACATAGAGTTTAGGCACTCCGGAGAGAGAAGGGACAAAGGGGTTGAGCTGGGCTAGGAGAGAGGCCATCATGCTTCTCATGGCATTGCTGGGCCTTGAGAGAAGTGGTTGCTATGATCTGGCCAGGGTACTAATGCTGGGTCCATGCAGTGGGAGAGGGCAAGCGTGTGGCGGCCACACTTCAGGCTGCTGGGCCACATGGTGGGAGTGGGGCAGGGTCAGGTGGGAGGAACAATTGCTGAATTTTTGCTAGGTCTGGTTGGATGGAAGTTTCCCATAGCCAGCATCTGGCCTGTGGGCCATAGTTTGCTTGCCACTGTATTAAAGCAATCTTTCAAGTTCTTCATAAACATGACACTCCCTTCTGTTTGTTTTTCTCTGCAGATCTGCAGTCTTGTAAAATTTGCAATCTTTAAGTTTGCACCTGGCTCAGTATGTAATAAGTCATAACGTACAGGTGTAAAACTTCTGCCAGGACGAGATAGCAGAATAAGGGCCAGGTTCTATACCTAGGGGCTTCCAAATAATGTACAGCACCAACTAGCTCAAGCCCCCAGCCAGTCTTCTGGGAAATCCTGCACTATGCCCTAAGCACCCCAAAGGGATAATGCTTCCCTACCCACAAGCATGAGTCTGAGTGTGGTATACGGAACTTTTAATAGTAATTAAAAAAAAGAATGCAAAGATCCAATAGCAAAAAAAAAATTATCACTGATCTGGAGAGTCAGTGCAGAACAAGGGTCCCAACAAACCCCACAGAGCATAGCAGAACATATAAACTTAATAGCAAAACCAGCACTGATCTGGAGAATCATTGCAGTACAAGGTTCCCATCAAACCCCAGGGGGTGTAGAGAATGTCTTTCACACCAGCTGTCTGCTGGTGCCACACACTGGTCACTCACTCTGTCCACCTGCACCATCCGCTGGCTCTGCCCGCTGTCCACCAGCTCTGCTGGCCAGTCACTCATGCCGTCCAGCCCTCCACTGGCTGATCCCACCACCCACTGGCTTCTCCAACTGTCCACTGGCTCCACCTGCTGGTTACTCACGCTGTTCGGCCCTCTGCTGGCCATTCTCACCATCCACTGGCTCCACCCGCTGTCTGCCAGCTCCGCCCACTGGTCACTTCTGCTGTCCGGTCATCTGCTAGCTGCTCTTCAGTGATTTCAGGCCAGAGAGAAGATCGCCTCTCTCAGTGATTTCACTCTTAAACTCAGAGCAACTGTAAACAGCTTCTTCCATTAGAATAACAAAGAAGCTTGATCACTCAACTATCCTTTCACAACAGGGCAGGGGTTGAGGCAGTGCCTCAGGCATAGCTCAGATGAGTAAATGCTATTCCCCCACCCATTTCTTAACCTCACCAGACTGAAAGAGGGGGAGGACCCCTCTTTCCAGTTCTTTTTTTTGCTAATGTTAAATTTTTACCCTTCAACTAACCTAAACAGAGTTTGAACAATCAAGAGACTAGCATATTACAAAAGACAGTATTTCATGTTTCTTTTCAGTAGAATTACAGATATTGACAAATACCCAAATACCATTACCCATATTTCCCTGCACCCATAGTGCTTTTTGTGCTCATGCACTCATATGCTCTTTGTGCTCATGCAAACACAAAACTCATGCAGATTAGTTGCCTGCCTTACATAGGGATCAGTTGCCTTCTGCCTAACTTACAATGTCTGTCATCTACCGGTGACCCACTTTAACTCCTAGACTTTAAGTTTCAAGTTTTCAACAGAACTATATAACTCCTTAAATATTATTGGTATATCCATTTCCTAGTGATTATAATGACTAGTGGGCTACAGACTTGCCATAGAGTTCTCACGTGCCACCCTTTTATGAACTATTATGCAGATCACTGACCAAAGGGATCCCTGTAAAACCCTATCCACCACCTGTGCCCTCTGCCATTTGGCACCAAGGAATCCCTTGGTCATAGAAAGCTTAATAGTTGAAGTGTAGCAGACCATGGGAGGCTTAATAGTCAGCACCAAATATAGGGGAAAGACTTAATAGATAGCTGCTACAGGGTAAGTTGTGGACCATGAAGCTGGAGGTCCCTGGACTGGATCCACTCCCTGGTTGGAAGCAGGACATGCACACATACACACCCCTTCCCAAACTGCTGCACTCACATCAGAGCACACCTCCATTCGCACACTGTCAATTTTATTCATTCGCTTTTCTTCCCATTTCCTCCGTTAATTCTTATGGGAGCAAAGTAGCCTTCCCTAGGACACAAACATGCACGCACACAGGAATCTTCCTGTTGTTAATCATGCACATAGAAACTATTTCATAAGCACTTACATCCTTCTATTATCCGCATTGAAGTGGTTAGCTGACTAGAGGTCCAGGGTTTGAGTCCCGATACATCCCTAGCCACAGGATTTAAATTTTTGGCTCCTTTCAGATTTTGCAAAAATAACTCTGAGGAAAGAAACAAGCTTTCTGCACAAGCTGCAGCTTTTTGCATTGCAAAGTGGCACTGCTGCTTTGTTTTTGCTTGGGGTGTGTCAGGTCATGTGTTCCTTTTCTTGTAATTATAATCTATGTTGTGAGAACAAAAGCTCTCTTTCAAAGTGTGAAATGATGGGTTGCCTCTGATTTCCAAATGCCTTCTAGCAACATCACATTCCCTATATGTCTGATTGGTTCAGACAGGTGTGTCTCATTCAATTCGTTTCCAAGAGAGCTCTGAGGAGTGAAAACAGTCATGTATCTCATAAAACAAAAAGGTGTCACATGAAACAGCACATGGGTGACATGGCCTCTTTTCCTTGCTGCGACACAGTAATGTGCTGACTGGTCTACAAGCGCAGGTCTGGCTTTAGGATATGACAGATGGGAAGTAAGCATGCTTGACTTGTGAGTTGCAGGCTATTGTGCCCTTTTGAAATGATGGTTTTGACGTACTTGGCAAAGAGTAAGACCTTCAGAAGTAAGAAAATTGAAGCTTTTGGCTTGCAGGTGTAAAAGGTGGGAAGCGCCCATGCGTCTTGGCTTAATAACTTAAGCTATGTCCACACTTCGGTGGTTAAATCAATTTAACTTAAATCGATTTAATCAGAGAGAAATAAAACTTGTTAAATCGATTTCAGTGGGAGGGAAAAAAGTGCCCTCATGGCAGGGATAGGGGCACCCCGCTTCCCCACCACTTCCCTGGCAGTAGGGAAGAGATCGTGGACACCCTGCAACCAAGCTGCTTCCCCAGCGGAAGATCCCTGGGAAGCGGCGAGGGAAGCGGGGCGCCCTGCGATCTCCGCCCCCCACCACCTGGGAAGCGGTGGGGAAAGCAGGGTGCCCCCGGCATCTCTAGCCCCACTGCCCTGCAATTCCCCTTGCACCCCCACTCCCTGGCCAGGGTGCTGACAGGGGTGGAGTTGGGGGTGTGGATTTGGGGGATGAGGGGGCCTTCCTTCCAGGATGCCATGTACCCTGGGAGGAAAGTCAACTGTTACATCAATATGTGGGTCATATCAATATAACAGAGCCACACAGGTTTATTTTGAAACCACAGTTTTGAGATAACTCTCATTTTGATCTAAAACTAGGTTTATTATATTGAAATGATTTTCCTTATTTTGAAATAAGGGAGCTCCTTATTTCAAAATAAGGAAACATCGTGTGGGCCTAAACATTTTTCAATCGAAATAACTAGTGTTACTTCGATTTAAAACTTGTGTGTGGACATACCCTTAGATATTCTGTTTTTATTTATGGCAGTATCTGATCCTTGGTGGTTACTGATATGGCATAATTGTAAACTAATTTGTCTAACATACAATTCCTTTCTAGGAGGGACATTCAGTGAGGCATGACATTACCTATTTCTTTGGGAGTGCGAGCAGATACATATATTTTTTTGAATTCAGACCCAGCTGATTCCATAATTATAGAAGCTTGATGTTTTTCCAGTTAAGTCTTCATCCCCAGTTACACATTCCCTGCCCTTAAAGATCTTTACCAGATTGTGGGTGGGCGGTTGCCACAGGATTAAGGTAGAGCTTTGAGTTTATGAGTCTATTTTCTAATGACGATTTGACCAGCTTGTGAAAATAAAAGTCTTTTTCAACTTCTTGAAAAAGTTTCATGTGTGATTTACAAATTAACAGGTCAGACTCAGAGGGCTTTTCCATACATGCGTTACTGTGGAAAGAGGTGACAAGGTGAGCTGTAAATCTTTTGCTCAACTCCAGTCTTATTCTAAACACCATGGATTCACATTCTGTGCAGTCTTCGTAACCATAGCTGTTTGTGGTATGTTGTGGGTTGTGGCCTGAAGTCAGGGCATATATACATTAAGTTTTAGTGTGGGCACACAAGGATACAGTTTCCTCCACAACTTTGATTCTGGGCACAGCAAAAATTATCTTCATGAAGGTCTATTTGGAGCATGGTTGGGGAACATCCCACTGGCACCTGCCCTGTGCCCCCCACTAAATAACCCCTAGTCGCAGGAAAAGAACTTGAAATACTCTATGTCCTATGCAAGGGGCAGGGAGAAGGAAAGAGGAAGCAGAGCACGTCGGCTTAGCCATTCTCCCCTGCCTTTTGACACAAGAGCTAAAGGAATGTCTTCATTTAATGTGACAATGTGAACAGTCACATGGAGAGGAAAAAAAAACCCAAGCCAAACTAAGCAGCTGACTTCAATTAATTACTTTTCCCACAGGCTGTTGGGTAGGAGCCGAGCCTGGGTGCTATCTAAGCGGGACCCAGTTCATCTCAGAGAAAGGAAGGAAAGCAATACCCAAGAAGACCACAGTGCTGGATGAATGCTCATGGGGAGTGTAGCAAGGGGGTATGGCCTGCAGGGCTGGCTTAAGGCAGGGGCTGTAGGGGCTCAAGGGGCTGCAGCCCTGCGACCCATTTTAAAGGGAGGTCCCACAGCTCCCCAAAAATCCAGCCCCTGCCTGATTGGAGGGCTGCTGCTGCTTACTTTCAGCAGCCGGTCTGCTCAGCCAGCCTGGGAGTTAAACAGGAGTTTGGCAGACCATGGCCCAGCCCACCCACCCCCTGCCCACCGCAGCAGCACCAGGCTATGGGGCCTTCCTGAATCCCTGAAGTCCCCTCACAGAAGTTGAGCAGTGCTGGTCTGCATCCCCCTCTGCTGTGTCCCGCAGCAGCACCCCCCGACTGTTACCCCCTGCGCCCCCTGTGCAACACCAGCTGGGGCCCCAGAGCTCCCGTCCCCATGCTCCACCCACAGACAGGACACCACAGCAATGGGAGGAGTCCAAGGGTGGACAGTCCTCGTCTTGATCTGGCCCTGGTGGCCTCCCTCATAGATGGCCAGGGAGGAGCCCTCACCCACCTCCTAGTGAGCAGAGCCAGCACATGCATGCCCACCCTGCTAGGTACAGAGCGGTGGGACAGAAATAGGAAATATAAAAGGTGGGTCCTCCAGCTCTGTTCAGCCAGAACTGCTGAATGAGAAGGGTGTCTCTCACCTGCTTCTGGAGCTCAAGCCCAAAGGGAACCACTATAGCACTGAGGACTGCTGGAGTTGCCTGACTCCAAGGAATTGCTGGCAGTCTGTCCCAGGGAGACCAGTGACAACCCTGAAATCCAGGTACCCTATGACAAAATGGTATGGAGTATCCTGGGGAAGGCAGATGATAGTTGGATTATGTTGCGACTTGATACTAGATCAGTGTGTTTCAGAAGAGACCCAACTAACTCAGTGGTAGACTCCTCCACTACTGTTAGGGCCCTGATGAAATAGGATGAGCCCACGTCCCTCTACCCCATGCTTCGTGGGGCGGTAGCTACCCCACTGTAGGTCAGGTCTGCCTGTTCCTCTGCCCTGCCAGAGGGCTGTAGTCCCTTCCTCTCTTTACCCACTTACCAGTCTGCCCTGCTACAAGGTCATAACCTCCTGAACTGCTTGGCTTAGCTGCCGCTGAGGCCTGAACGCCTTGACGGCTTGCTGGCTCTGCTCTGCCACATAGTTAGAGGCCCCTGAACCATTCCTTAACATTGCCCTATTGATGTGAGGACAGACCTCACTAGGGAGGGAAGAAAAGATAGAAAAGGAATTGCTGCTGAAGTGAGAGAAGTCTTCTTTTTTTTTGTTTATGTATATATAAAAAAAAAATTAGGGAAGGTGCCAATGCCTACTGCAGGTATAAATCTGATCCACTGTCTGGAATGGACAAGTTTCCAAATAACTGGAAAAAAATTATGCTTGCATCAAAAGTTGGGTAAGCTATTGTGATATTTTTCCCCAGGAAAACACTAGAATATGGAAATGCAATTTAGAAATGGTCTCTGCTGCCTATCAAATGCTGTTATAGAGATAATATAGAAGCATGGGAGAGATTTGTGTTCAAGGTAAATTCAGGCCTGTGGGGCTAACAGATCTCACATTCTGGTCCCAAAAGAGAGGCCTATTAAAGGGAAAAGCAGACAAAAATGGCAAGGTGGCCTATAAAGTACCCCCTGTGAAAGAGCTTTTGATGAGGCAACGGAAACCTTTCAGAATTCTTGGAAAACAGTTCATGGAGTTCACGTCAGAGAGGCATGGTTCAAAGCATCTGAGTACAGTTGGGGCGACCTGGTGGAACACAATTAGTGAAATTTAAGAAAACACCTGCCCCGTAACTGCAGTAAGTCTCTTCTGTAATAAAAAAAATGCAGAAACAAGTTAGTGTCTGTGAAACAGAAATGTGACAGCCTCACTGAAACATAATTCCTTACCTAGACATTGAGTTGGGAGAAGCCACTACTGACTTCTGTTTGACAAAGAATAAAGGCCAGTCACAATTTTCTTAAGACTAACTACAACTGATACTTTTCTAATTTTAAGCTGACTCCAAGTCTGTATGTTTCAATTCTTCAATGGGATAAGCATATGTGCACATGAATTTAATGCTAATTATAAATCTGCACTGAGTTTGAATTAACCTCTCCACCTTGGTTGTGGCCTCTTCAGAGCAGGGTTGAAGCACGTGATGGGGCTGGTACTGGGGGAATGGAGCACTGGGGAAGAGTTCACTTCGTCCGCTCATGCTCCACATGTGCTGTGTACTTTGGCAGACAGGAATGCCAGCAATACATGTCACTTTTCTCAAGCACTAAACTCACTTACAATGAAAAACAGGAAGAACAACAGTTACGCACCAAAGAAAATTACATTATGTGAAAACAAGTATAAAAGAAAGTGGTCTAAAAATGAACCTAATTAACACTTGATAGCTGATGATTTATTGAGTACTTTATGTGAATAAACTTCTCCTATTAACAGTAAGTAGGTACATTTTGTCAGAAATTTAGTTATTTATGTTTAGTAATTTATGATTACACATTGTACAAGAAACAAGGCACTAAAATGTACAGCTAGTCACCCTTATTACAAATTCTGTGAGTTTCTGACACACAGTATAGGCAGCTCCTCAGTTTGATGACAGTTACCGAATAGCTTCCTCTTATTACTTCTGATACATTTCTTACATCCTGAATCATTATGAAGTATACATTTTAGAGCCCCACTGAAAAAAAAAAAAGCTTTTGTCACCTTTAGAAACTGTTTCTGTAAGAAAAGCAAGGAATTTTTTCCATGAAAACTTACTAAACAATACAGATGTTAGAAAACAGACAAAAAAAACAAAAAAAACCAACCCGTTCCTCACATTTACCAAAAAGTCAAGTACAACTTCCCTGGTTATGAAAATTAAAATGTGGGCATAATAAGGTTTTTAAAAAATGCTTTCAAAAATTTCCCTCTGTATGATTCCAGAAACTAATCCTGTCAGGGAAGAAATAGCTTTGGTGGTGTTTTGAGGTACTAAAATACTAACCCAACACTTTACAAATAGGTAAGACAACTGAGGCAGCTATAATAATAAAATCAAACTCGCCCAACGAAAAACTTTGGTCCAAAAAGGGTTTTGGTCCAATGAATCACACATAGGAGTCAATGCAGTTTTAAAAACTAACTGCATGTTCAGTAAAAGACAAAGACCACAAGAAATATCATCTAATACTGTTAAAATACATAGTATCAGAAAGAATTTATACTTTTCCTATATGTTTAATACAAATAGGCTTGTACTGAAATGCTGATTTTGTATTAGATGCTCACCAACTATAGAAGCACAAACACTGTACAATGTAATTTATTAATTGTTAAAATACAACGGACTCTAATGTTACATAATAAATATAACCCAGTGTAAATTAAGAGCAGCTGCCTGATGGTTTGACCAGTTGCACAAGCAGCACTAAGAAGTGAGGTACCTAAACTGAAGTTTTCTCTTGGGATTTTCAGACTCTTGGGCTGGCAGTATTTTGGAGGACATATTTTCAGTCTCTTTGCATTCAAGACTGCTTTTTTCTTTAGCACCCTCAGCCCACAGTGATAGTGCACCATTTGGTTTTGAAAGAGCGTAATGGTCTCCTTGACTAAAGATACCCCACAGCTGGTAAAACGTAAGTGCAAAATAGGGGAGGTCTCAGCAGGCTAAAACAAAATTAAAATTGAGAGACCGCCTCCCTATAACCTTCAATAATACCCTGAGTCACAAAAAACTGACTTTTTGAGGGGTAAGGTAAAGCTTTTAAAAAGGGAGCCAACCTGCTGTAACTTCACAGGGCTGGTAGCTTGGGTACTGGTGACAACAACACACTTAAAAGACAAAAATTTTCACCTGCAGTGCATTCTTGCTTTTCTTCACATACATATCGGGTATTGTAAAAGTGATTTCACAAAAACACCTGGTACCTAACAGTCAAAGGTAGATTGATTCTCATCGGCTAATCAGAGAATTCCTCAGAGATCACAGAAAGACATTAAAGAAAACTACACACAAAGGTCATTTTACACAAGAGGTATTATTGTTGGTTCATTGTTCTTGTTGGACAGGATTTTCAACAGGGGCCTAAGAAAGTTAATGGCCCCAGCTTGCACTGAAATTCAGTGGGATCTGAGGGTATACATTTCTCATGTTCTTTTGAAAATCCTACTCCTAGTTTTTAAATGGTGGTTTTTCAAAGGGCTGAACATGCAACACCAGTTGAAGTTTATGGGAGTTCAGTACCTTTGTAAAGTAGGCCTAGAATGCTACCAGTTATGTTGGATGCCACTCAGTCACAAAGCAACACATTATTAGCAGAAGGGCAAAATCAAACATAAAAAAAGAGAGTTAAGTAGAGTGTTGTATTCTAGTTCTGCAGGAACACAACAAACCTGCATATCTTGATATTTGAATTTATGGGTTGAACTGGCTTTTTTTCAGTAGGGATCTAAAATAATGACACCTGGACAGCCGAAAACTGAAATATTAAAAGAAGACCAGATGTCTCCTTATTTCTGCCTGAGAGAATTAAAAATTAACAAGATGGACAATATAAAAATAAATAAAATATGCACAGATGGCAGAAGCCTATAAATGGGTGACATGGTAAGTAGAAAAGGCTTGTTAATATCATGCTGTTCATTTTGTTAAATTGCTTTAATATATATTATTTACAGGGTGGGGGCTGCTAACATCATTTGCCATTTTTTAGAGTGTCTTCTACTTCAATGGCAGTTGCCACACTAATAATGGAAATGAAAGTATGGTATATATTAGGTATTGGGTAGATGGCATGATTAATATAAGTAATCTAAAATGGCACTTCTCACTCTAAAGGAATCTTTATTAATTGCTATTGTTATTCGCTGAGCGTTGTTTGTATACTTTGCAAAGTAATCAATCTTGAGCTTTGAAAGAGTTTAATCCAAGTTGTTTTATAATAAATAATAAGCAACCATAATTCTTTAGTGTCCAGAAGTCTCTGGACAATTTAGTAGAAAATAATTAGTAAGAATGGGGCAAATGATGATCTCATCTAATCCATACAAAGCAATTGACTTTAATTAGATTACTGAAGTGTAACTGATAGCAGCAGCATTCAGTTGTCTCGCATTCAGTCTGCAAGTGAAGTAAAAGTCATATACAGCATTAAGGAGGAATGAGACAGTAATAGAGATATAGGTGTCAACAGCTCATTGATAACATCTAAAACTGTGCTACCTTAAGGGTGAAAAGACTAGACTCATGTGATATTTAATTACAATAAAACTGACCCCTGTTGGATGATCGGTGTCTATTCTCAAGGGATTACTCACCACCACTGATCTGGTAACTGAAAGGAATCCTATCCCCTCCATATGGTGCATGGAGCCAAATCAGCATCACTTCATAATCAAGAGTATCAAAAACAAATGGCAGAGTCAGAGCAGTACAGGAAGTTGTCTCAAAAACCATCAGTCAAAATAACAACAAACTTAGATTCCTTGCCAAGTAAGACAAGGAAATCTAAAAATCAAAAGCTCAAACTTCAGTATGAAAAACTGAAACTGGGCAACAATTGGACTGGATATTATGGTTTCTTGAGGAGAGGCTGACCCACAACTTATCTGAGCTAAGTCACTGTGACTCTTCATCAGGGGGCACTGATGATGACTTCAGAGAAATTCAGTTTGCGTAGAAACACCAACTCTATTGAATAACCCACTTAAAGTATGCTTTCTGTAAATAACAGGTGGAATCTATAGATGCGAAAGCATCCAAAAGATCTTTAACAAACATATAGGATTTATCAATGATGTAGTAGCTCAAATGCCCCATGATCAACAGTTTTGCATAATCATAAAGGAACAAATAGAAGAACTCATCGAGTTCAGAGAGAAGTTCTTTGGGATACCTAGATGGTTAGTTCAGTAGTTTTTAATCTAAGATTTCACAGACTGTAACAGGTTAAGTATCCAAAGTCCTGGACTCAACTGCTGCAGAATTTAAGATCAGATGCAAAACGTTAATTCCAATCCACTATATTTGACTCCTGCTAATGAAATATGGAGTATCAGTCCATGACTGTGTCAGGTTTCTGCGACGCAGTCTATATTCTTGAGCTAGTCTGGTAGAAAAACAACAAAAAAAACCAAACCCACTTTACAGAGTTTGATTGTTTAAAGTCCATCAGTGGACCCACCACCTTGAATAAATAATTATGACTTGGAATTTAACATCAACTTCTGGTATAGGACCATTCAAGAATGGGCCTAGATCTCTAAGAACAGTTTAAAGATGACAACAAGATGGCATAAATTATATACAATGTGAACCCACTTCTGTCCTCCCCTCATGACAACAAACATGGCTAAATGGTATGTAACTTCCAGAGACAGGAACTGAGCAATACAGCTGCTCTGTAGCATACCTATAAAGCATAACAAAGAAAAAGCTAGCACACAATTCCAGAGTACATAAAAGCAAAGAAAGGAATTATGTAGCAAATTAAATAATAAGCATTATCTAAGAACCTAGCTTACTTTAATTCTTATATTTTTTTTAAGGGAAAGAATTTTCTATTTTCCTTTTAGCCTGCTCCAGCAAGGAAGGGAAAGAAAAGGAAAAGAACTTTTCTAGCTATTTTAAAACAGTGGGGAGTTTGTTCCAGATCAGTCAGAAGATTGGATAAAGAGTTTGATTTTTATCAGTTTGATCAATCACTGCAATCCCATCCACATTCCCCATCAGCACAGCTATTTATCTCCCACAGCTGTCCAACAGACCCTCCTTTTCATTCTCTTTCCTTGATAGTTGTGCCCAGCACATTTGGCAGCCTGCCTGCTGGACTCCAACTGCCAGAGAAATAATTCTCCCATACATCTGGAGCATGCATAGTGGGGTATATAATCCTTGATTATACATAGTTTCCATTCATGGCAGCCTAACTGTTGTTGTTACTGCCAGAATAGGGTAGGTACTTAGATCTCCAAAGAAAAGTTGACGAGAGGGTGGGTATGAGGGATATGTAGTCCATCTCTGCAAAAGAAAGCTATTTGGAGAAGGGTGGAGGACAAAGAACCTTCAACATGTGAGAATGCCTCCTGCCTTAGGATCACGTGTGTAGAGGCAAACTCACCCTGATAGCCATATTGGGGGGTGTCTTTAAAAAACAGCTCAGGAATCAACACTGAGATAGGAGAGCTAGAGGGTGGTACAGGAAGTCTTGCAAGGAAAAACCACAAAACAGAGTCCGCTGGAGAAGAAGGTAGGATAACTGTCTGTGGTGAGCTCTTTGCAACTGCATTCCTGACCCTGGATTTTGTTTGCTACAGTCAGTCCCTAAGACAAAATACAAAGAATATTGAAAAATACAAAGGCAATCTTTGGGAACATGGTCTTTTAGGAAAGACCACACTGAGAGGACATACATATTGGCTATGTCTACACTAAAGGGCTCAGCTGAGTCGATTTTATAAGGCCGACTTAATGTCAACTTTATTGAATGGATTTAGAGAGTCCCCATTTCTTTAAGTCAACTTTATAAAATCATTTAACCAATTAATTAATTAATCAATTAATTAATAAATTCAACTTTATTGAATGGATTTAGAGAGTCCCCATTTCTTTAAGTCAACTTTATAAAATCATTTAATCAATTAATGGCCACAATTTTTAAGTTGACTTAATAAAGTCAACTTACCCCTTGAAGTCAACTTTAAGGGTGAGAGTTATTACGTCGACTTAAGCAAGTGCTTAAGTTGACTTAATGAACTCCAGATTTGGCCAGGGAGTAGCTTAAATTGATTTAAGCCTGGTTAAGTTGATTTAAGACTCCAGGGTAGACATAGCCATTGTGTGGTGGACACAGCCCATTCATAAACTCCCTTGAAAGGTAAATTGCTGAAACTAGATTCCATAGTGATCCAACCTTTTGCCAGCAGATGGCAGAACACTCATAGGTTTTAACTGCAACTGCAGTTGAGGGAAAAAAAGCAAGAAGTCTTGTGGCACTTAAGAACTAACAGATTTATTTATTGCATGAGCTTTCATGGGAGAAAATCCCACTTCATCAGACGCTTTGAAGCATTTTCAAAGCATCTGACAAAGTGGGATTTTCTCCCACAAAAGCTCATGGGATAACTAAATCTGTTAATCTTTAAGTGCCACAAGACTCCTTGATTTTTTTGCTTTACTAGGCTAACACGGCTGCCTCTTTGGAACTTGGCAAGATGCTGTTAAGAAGTAGATTGCAATCTACTGGTTGGAGACCACTGCCCAGCAAGTAAAGAACTTTGGTATCCCTGGGAAATTGTCAGATACAGGGAAAGCAAAGGGAGAAGATTCTAGGGCATAGAAGCAAGGAAAAGGGGGACTGTGAGAGGCCTGGAGGGAGGGAGACATTAACAAATTTGTCTAAGTATCTGAAATTTTGTAGGCATATCCAATCTGAAACAAACAGAACCTTTACAATTTCTAGGGTTTGTCTACCAATCTAATTAGCACTGAAGGAGTAAGAAAGATAGTAACTTAATTTTAAAAGCTTTTAAAGAGATTTTTCTCCCCATTTGGTGTACTCTTTTACTTTAGCAAATGTTTGTTTAGTGCTACCAACATGAATGATGACAGGTTGGGAACCGTAATGTCTTCAGCACAATAACGATAAAACATTACTGCCACAGCCTGTAAGTTTCTCTCCCCCTTTATTGTTCCATAAAGTCTATCTACATTCCCTTGTGTACTTGCTTTACATCTAAGTGAACTGACTTGTTTTACGCAATTCCATATCTAACATGTTATAAGAAACAAAATCCCCTAGAATTCAAAACCACAAAGTTCTGAGTTCAGAAGAGCTAAAGACTATGTGTGTGTTTCTATTGGAATTCAATTGCTAGTTCTTTTATTTTTAGCTGGCAACAAGTTATCTTCATTCTACAAAATTATTGACCAGCTGCCTTTTGTAACATTTCTTAAATCATGTTAATATTTCTTTCATATTAATCTATCATCTTTTGATTGTGTTTAACTAATCTACATATATTATTAATGCATTAATACATGCATTATAAAGATACTGTGCTTATCTCCCAGTATTTGACTGAAAACAGAAAGAGAAGAGAAGTTGAGTAGTGTTCAATGTATTTACAGAAAGGCAAGTACAATAAGACAGTTTGATAATTAGACAGACAGCAAGAATTTCATTGAGTAAGGACATAAAGCGTGAAAAAAATAAAAAGTGGAATGCTCTCTGTGTCTGACACATTCAAAACATTCTTGAATAAGCTATCAAAATGTATGAAATCACAAGACCAAACTCATGATGGACTTTACCAGTTTGGCACATAATAAAACATGCCTAAGAAGAAAAATTAGAAAGGGGGGGGGACAAGTGACCAATGTCTTTGGCAACTGATCAAAATTTGAGATGAAAAAACAAAAACAAGTAAGGAGAAAAGGAGAGTAAACAAGAATTTGACTCGGAACGTTTCTTTTGGTTCCCCTAGTCCTAGGCTACTTGAAATTATGCCAGGGGCCAAAGCAAACCCTAGCACGCCTAAGGGCTGATCTAAATTATGCCATCTCTGGCAGTCCTGTACAGGGACCACTCCACTGAACAGTGATTGGCCAAAGTACACTGCACTACAGCCCCACTCCAACACACACCCTAGAGAGCGAGAAGGAAAAGCATGTGCTGTTAGAGTTGGCTGTACCAGCTTTATGTCACCCAGGGGATTCCCTTATAGCAGGGAAATCCCTGACTCCCTCTTCAGGTCAGCACACAGTAGTTGATGTTTGGGCTGAGAATGTGACCCAGCAAGACAGCAGAGGTTTGAAGGAAAAAAATATAGCCAAACTGGTTAAACAAGAAAGAACTCTAAAGGACACCTGGACAAAAGAAATAGTAGACATAAAATATGTGCATTTAAATAAAAGGGGTTAACTCTACAAATGAATGTAATGCAGCTGACTTAGTGAACTTTCTATAGAATTCTTTAAACGGAAAATTGAAGTAGTCAAATGAAGGTTGTGACAGTACAGCAGGTGAGGAAAAACTGGTTGTAAACAAGAGGAAGATGAAACAATACAACAGGTTCTAGAGAGATTAGAAAAAGAGATTATTTCTCTTGCACGGGAAGGCCTACGGGTAGTGGATCTAGAGGAGAAACTTTTCACCTCCCACATCATCCTATGGGCAGGAAGAGTCAGAAAAGGCCACTGAGCCCATCCCAAACACTGCAGGTCCTGCAGGTTCAACCGACAGTCAGTGCCATCTATGCAGTCACTTCTGCTGAACCAGCTCTGGCCCTGAGGAATGACTCAGCTGAAGAGCTAACATATAGCTGGGAGCTGTAGTTGTTCCTGCCTGAGCTCCGTAGAGCTGGAATGGAGACATTTTCCTCCACCCCGTCATCCTCTGAGCTTGGCTAGACTTCCCCACTTCCTTTGCCCACTCCCTGCCTTTCAGGGAGACCAGAGGAAAGTGTATGTGACTATGCCAGGCAGTAAGTGGAGCCCCCTTTCCATGCAGGAAGAAGAAGATCCATGCAAGGAGGGTCTGCTCTGTGCAGAGATCTTGGAATGTGAAAGCTCCAGGCTAAAGGCAGAAAACAGCAAAGAGATTCTCTGGAAATATGCAAGCTTATATTGCTGGGGAGCAATACATGAAGGAGGTCTTGAGTGAGAGAAATTTGGAAAAAAAGGAATGCAGAAAAGAAGACTTACTTGTGAAAGCGGATAGTAATTTAAATGAGCTCCAATATGATATGACAGTAAGAAAAAAAAAAGCCACCCTGATATTGGACATAGCCGGGGAGATGACAGTTTCTCTCAATGAGCAAACAGACCACAGCTGGAACTCTGGACCCAGTGCCTCTCTAGTATAATTTATCACAGATGGAATAAATCAGGGATTATTTTAGACTATTATGTTTACTTCTTGTTACCTTGATACTAGAAATATGTAAGCAATATGTAGGAAATTCAGAGAAGATAAACAAGAATAGTGAAGGGCTGCAGGGATTTACTTATGAGAAAAGTCTTAGGAAAAAAAAAGAAAAACTAAGAATCTTGGCCAAACAACTAATGGAGGATATAATTATGTACAAACACATGAAGGATGTAAGTCAGAAAGAAGAGAAAAGAACAACCTTAAATGTTATCCAAGGGGGTATATACTAGGACTAAAAAAGGCTGGACTTGAGCAGATACAAATTTAAACTTAGAACCAAGGGAAAATTCCTACCAGTGAGGTCTATTTTATTAGGTAATAATCAGTTTCTCAACAAAGTGATGGAAGTTCCGTCACTCAAGTAATTTAAAACTAGTCTAGACAAAGTACTCAATAAAGACAATACAGGGAACAATCGTTCTTTAAGTCTAGCACAATCCTTCTCTTCCAAGTGTGGGTGGCTATGTCATCAGCAAGAATTCCTTATATGAATGATGCAAAGTTTTCAGACATCTTGTGGTTCTCATACCATGTCTCTAGGCATAACACACATTTTTGCAGTTCATACACATTAGCTGTCCTTTTCTTAAGCTCTTTGTCTTGGTTCTTTCCAATCCTTCTGCTGTGTATTGTTTTTTTTAAACAAAAGTGACTGAATTCAAAGGCCCTGTTGCCCAGTCTAAATACTGTACATTTTGGTTCCATAATTAATACAAGCACTTTTTTAGGGAAATAAGGCTCTAAAAGTGTATCTCCAATCTGAGGCATCACTCCCTTAGGACTCTGAAAATATACATAATTTAAATTAATTTCTTTGGATTATAAAAATAAAACCAACATCTCTCATAAGCAGTGCTGTCATCCTATAAAGTCAAATGAGGAGGTATCACAAAAGTTGTATTGTCTCCTAGGCCCATTCCATTCAAATCTGCATTCTTTTCACTCCTGCTCCCTCTGCATCCCTCGAGGTCTCTCTTTTCCTCACTTTTTGCTACCTTTACTGTTTTTTAATGCTGTGTAGTTTTGAGTTGTTTGAAGTAGCAGCACAGGAAGGGCCTTATTAGCGTGACACTAATATGTATTCACCTGCAGCCCACCGTTATCTCATGAAGGTGCATGTATCACCACCATTTCTACTCACAGCATTGTCTTACCCAGAGTTCAAGACCTTAGACCAAAGAATTGCCCTGCCCAGCCCCAATTCTCTTTAATTTCCCCCTACCTGAAATCATAGATTATTGCCCCACACTTCAACATTGTGTTCTTTCCAGGCAAACAGAATTAGTATCCCCCAGCCCCAGTGTCTTCTCCTTCCTACAGCCAATTTGCCGGAAGAGGACGTTCCACCCACACTAAGGATGGGATTTTGCTACCCAACAGAATTGCCCCCTTTTAGATTTCATAACTGCCCTATGTTTACACCTGCTGCATTTCTGCAAGAGCTGATTTTGTCTGTCATATGGAAGAAACAGAATCGAATCAGCACCACTCTCATCACTTTCACTATTATGGTGCTAGGAGCATGTTATGACTGACAGGAGCAATGCCTACAGGTATTGATCAGCAGCAAAACTGATGAAGAGAAAAATAAATATGAAAGCTTACATCAGGAAAGAAATCCAGAGAAGAGGTGGAAAACAAATAAGGGGGAAAGTGATACTATTTAAAATCTGTTTTCCTTTGAAAAATATTGCTGATGGATGGTTTTCCCCTTATTAACCATTTTCTGTAGGGAAAAACGTATTTAAAATAACGGAACTCTCAATTTTATAACTGAAAAATACAAAAATAAGGTGTTTTCTGCTCATTCTTTGTCACTTACTTAAAATGTCTCTCTCCTCAAAATGCCTTTTCAGATAGAGGAAGGTCTTTTAGAGTAGACCTGTAAATATGTTCTAAAATGTGCACCTTAATACTTTACACTTGGTTTCATGTTTCTGTCTCCCAGCCCTCATCTCATTTAGATTAAGATCTCCAGCGCAGGGACAATCTTCTATTAGGTGTAGGTATAGCACCTGCCACAAAGGGGCATTAGTTTCTGCTGAGGCCACGAGGTGCTATTTTGATCCATGTAAGTAATAAAGCCACCAGGAGTCCCTGGTTGATAGCAGATGCAGGGGTTGCTCTGAGCTGACTGCCATGTGGACAGAGTCAAGCTGACAGAATTCACAGGTGTTGTCCCACCTGTTATGCTACAGCAGTGGTTCCCAACCTTTTGCAGGTTGCGACACACTTGGTGGTATTTTGTGACCCTACAGGACACACCAGACCACCAACCCCCTCCCCTCCAAGAGAAATCCAGCCACCTCCCCGGCTCTCCATGACATAGTTACTCCTATGTGGCGACACAGTACTGTGTCCTGACACAGTGGTTGAGAACTGCTGTGCTAGAGCTCTGCGCCCCCCCAGTGAAAATCTGTTTGGACCTTTCTGAAATATGTTGAGCTGGAGACACAAGGGCAGGATCCACAACATGCTGCATTTCTAATTAAAAGCAAGGTTCAAATCCATTGACTGGCTGCTGGAAGTATTGCTTACTGGCTACACAGTCAGCCAGCTGCTTCTTAAGAGCTACAATGAAACAGCAGCAAGGCTTTTATCCACAGAATGAGGCCAGGTGTACAGTGCATTTCAGAGGTTGGCTTCTCTCTCTAGCAGCTGCAGTAGCGTGTTTCCCTCACATACTTTCCATCCCTGCATATATACATCTAGTAGCGATAGGACAGGCATGGCTGTAGTATGCTCTCTGTTCCCCCACCCAAACCACATCCATGAGGATAGGATTGAGAGAGGCAGCCAAAAGTAGCTGTTTCTGGGAAAATATCCCCTTCTTATCCTCTTTCCAGCAAGCAAGCCAATCTCCAACCATCATCTCAATCAGCCAGCTAGTTGGAGGTTTGGACTGCCTTTCCCTGAAAATTACCTACTAGAATGGATCTCTTGTTTCCTGACCAGCTCCTTCATTTTCACTTATTTGCTGCAGAGGAGGAATAATAATAATCATCATCATAATAAATAATAATAAAACCAGACAGAGAGGGGATTTTTTTCTATGTTCCTGCATATCAACTGGATTTCTGCCTATCAAATACCTCCTCTGTTCAGTATGTGAACAAAGAATGACTCCAACACCCCTCTTCAGCCAGAAAATGGAGAAAAGGGCAAGAAAACAAGCAACATAATCTGAAATTTAAGTTGTAAAGCCAAAGTTTGAAAACATATCCAAATTTAGAGTGTGTCTGCTCTCAGGGAACTTCTTCGATTTAAAAAGGGCAGCTGGAAGTTGAGAGAGGAAAAAACATTATGCTCACAATTTACAAGTACTCCTGTGCATACCTGAAACTCAAATAAGAGAGAGAGTTTACTTTCAGAGCTCACCCACAAATGAACTATTTCCCTTACTAGTTTCATCCAATCTGTATCCCTCAATGTTACTAAGAGTCAAAACGTGTTCACTACTGACTGGACACCCATTCTGTCACACTACGTTAATTTTAATAGATCCCCTTGCCACTAAACCTTAGTAACAACGTGCTCAATCAATTTTTTGCTGCCCACCATAAATTCTAGGGTGAGTTAGGAAAGGGTCTGTTGAAGGACGATACAGGCCATTCTTTTGTGATGGTTTGCAGTTTTCTCTCCCAATACATTTTCTTTTTATTTAGCACTTCCATTTTTATCCTGTGTTCCTCTTCAGCCATCTCACACTCCCTTTCTATCTGTTGTATTTTTGCCACATGCACTTCATTCATTTGAATCAGCTGCAGTTGTAAAATTGACATTTGCTGGTGATGCTCTTCCTCATGCATCTTTTTCAAAGCACCCTCTTGAGAGGCTTTACTTCTGTAGTTTTTATTCGCTGTTATTCTGACAGCTGAGCATGAAGGCTCAGGTTGGGAGGTGCCTTCACATATTGGGAAATGTACTAATTCCTTCTCTTCATCACATAGTTCTCTGTTTGAGGCAGCAAATGACTCTGAAAAACACAGCAGAGAAATTATATGATACCCTCTTTTTTCAAACAGAGTCATCATTTAAGGAATAGCATGGTCATTAGTCAATACATGAACACTGCATGTGTTAAGATCTTCAATCTCTCTCTAGATTTGTATGTGAGGTAATGAAGTACTGCCTACACTAAACCAGAGATTTAATATGTTGTTTATCTCTTAAGCACCACTCCTGTACACCCTAGAGGCATGCATTTTTATATCTATTTATTTAGCGCCAAATTACATCACCCTTCCTTGAGACAGGCCTTTGTAGTGCCACTGAAATAAATAGGCCTATTTGTTCAACAAAACAATACTGAGAATAAAAGTGTTAAGAAACAGGAGTACTTTTACAGCCCAGCAGCATATATGTGCTATAAATAAAAATAAAATAAAAATGTCTTTAGAGAAATATTAGGCAACCCTGCAGTCACTTTTTCTTTTTATTGGTATAATACAAAGTTACAGGACAATCGTCTTTACACAAACCAAGACATGTTGTCTCACTTTATTTTTGCAAAGGACTGTATGTAGCCAATAGCAAATCAATTGAAATCCGTTATACTTATTCCATTAGGCATATTTTTAAAAAAGAAATATGCCTTTAGACGGTGAGAGCATTTTCTCTTGGTGGTGAATAAATGATAACCAAATACTGTGGCAATATGAATAATAAATAATAATCACTAAGTATCTCCATTTTCTCTAATTGTACTGTGCACATACTTGATACACTTTTTATGATAATAAACATTTATAATAATAAACTTGATCAATTTTTAATTTTCTAGGGACAAGTAACCAATAATCTAGTGGTTACTAACAGATTAATTATTTTTTTGAGCATGACCATCTTGACCAGTGGCTCTTCTGGTTTTCAACTGCATTCCAATATCTTCCATAAATTCGAGCTATGCACTATTGTAAAAATAAGTACACTGGGCTCCTTCAAAGCTCCCTCTTTGTGGGCCTAATATTAGCCAGTACAAGAGCTAATTTTCTGTTATGCAAGGGGCTTTGGCAGGGTCACCACACCTGTACTCTCAATGCATAAGGGCCGGTCTCATTGCCTCTCATCTTGTCTCACAAAAGTCTCAAGTATTCTTCCATGCTGCTGCTTCCAAAATAGATCCGCCAGCTCTCTACTGTACATTTCTAAAGTCCCTGCGGTACATCATTTACCAAAAACATGTGCTTACACTTTTTTTTTGACCTATCATGCCTAAATATGTCTAATCTGAGACAACATGGTATCATGTCTTTAGCCTATGCCCTTCCTCCCTCCTCTGCTTCTATGTATATGCTTCAACTTCAGTTGTCTCTACAACTATCATCTAAATAGAAGCTTTCGGGCACACTGACTTGTCTTACACTTCCTGTGAAGCATCTATTACACATGTGTGCACTACAAAATAAAATAATATATAGTAATAATGTTGTAGGTATTCTGGAAATCAGTGAGTTTCATCTAGAAATCAACTGGCTGGTTATGTGGAGTTATGTCTAAGTAGCAATGACTAAGGATTATTTTTGTACATTATTTAAAACAAACAAGGAGTCCTGTGATACTTAAAGACTAATACATTTATTTATTTCATGAGCTTCCATGGGAGAAAATCCCACTTCTTCAAAGCATCTGACAAAGTGGGGTTTTCTCCCACGAAAGCTCATGCAATAAATAGATTTGTTAGTCTTTAAGTGCTGCAGGATTCCTTGTTGTTTTACTAAACTAGATTAACATGGCTGCCCCTTTGGAACGTGGCTATGTTATTTAAGTGGCTTCAAACCACCTCTCCACTTTCAGTGGAAGATATTTTATTCATTTCCCCCCTAGAAGAACAGCTAATAGATTTTAACTGGGTAGTGAAGCTGCTTGCTTAGGCAATGAGAAATGCTGTGGCATTTGTCTTTTGATGTGACTGGAGCATGAAATATCTCACTATGCAAATTATTAAATATTTGGAGCAACTTCCCCACCCACTCTTTCAAAAAAATATGTTTACAGGTAACGCTCAGAAAACAGTCAGAATTTCAAGAAGTTTCAGTATGCAAAATCCATGTCCCCAAATCCATTGTCCTTTTGAAAAATTAAAATGAGACACTGCTGAAGTTTATTTTTCCTGTACCAATAGTACCGGAGTTTTGGTTTCTGGAGATCAACATTATTTTCCCTTACATTAAATAAAACGTAACTTTCTGTGACAAATGGTGCCACAGAGAAGGATCTACAGAATGGGAAACTTTGATTAGTTGCTGTGGATATATGAAGACTATTAAGATGATAGTCAGGCCCGTTCATTAGTCCAGAATGGTAGGACACCTTTCAGGGTTGTTATCACCTCTGTCTTACAGGATTTAACTCCTTTTAGTTTTTATCTCACACTCTTTCTGTACATTTACCTGAGTGAATAAGAGGGATATCTAAGGAGTCAATATTTTAAAATCTTGAAGAGAAAAGGGTTTGGCAGTCTCAAAGTTTAAAGTGTTCTAAGCTCTACACCAGTGGTTCCCAACCTTTTCCATGCTGGGGACCCCCTCGCCATTAAAAAACAGTCTGCGGCCCCCCTGGCAGAACGTAGCAGTGCCGCTCTGGGAGAGCCTCCGCTGGGGGAGGATCCAGCCCTTGCCAGCAGAATGTGGCCCTGCTGCTCTGGGGGAGTCTCCGCTGGGGGGGTCCAGCCCCTGCCGGAAGAACACAGCCCCACCGCTCCGGGAGAGTCTCCCTGTCCTTGGTCATTCCCCTGAATATCCCCCCTCCTGCCATTCTCCGACCCCCTCCCTGGTTCCCCCTACCCCTCCTCAGGGCCTCTTCCAGTGCTCCTCTTACCTGGCTGGAGCTGCTGCACCTGGCTTCCCCCCAGGCTACTCTCCTGAGCATGGGCTAAACATGCTCAAGAGGCAGGTGTTTTAAAAACTCCCTGCCTGGGGGAATCTCCCTGCTGGCTGGAAGCCAGGGTCTCCATTGACCCTGCCAGCATCCGGCCCCAGCTCTCTGCCTCTCCGCGGACCCACTGGAGCCACACTGTGGGCCCCCAGGGGTCCACACCCCACAGTTTGGGAATCACTCCTCTACACTATTACATCAAGTCTTCAAGATGCCACAGCATGGAGAAGAAGATATTTTCAAAGTGAGTTGTTTACAAGATATAGTAATGAATGATCCCTTAAGAAGCAGATTCAGAGTCAACACAGTAACCTCTGATTCACGTTGCATTTCAGTTTTATACAGAAACAATTTACTATAATGCGTGGGTTGTAAATTTACACTATCAAATTTAAAGATCATTTTTAGAGCACCTATTATGTCCCCTATGCTCATGCATAGAGCCCTGCATGGATACAACTAAGTGGATCCGTATCCGACCTGCATCCGCAAGAAATGGTCCGCGGATATCTGTGTTGTATCCACGGATGTGGATATAATGCGGATATCTGTGGGTATCCACATATTTGCAGGGCTCTAGGTCTGTGCAGATAAAAATATGTGCATCTGTATCCGATCTGCATCTGCAAGAAATGGTCCACGGATATCCATGTTGTATCCGCAGATGCGGATATGAGGCGGATATCTGCGGATATCCGTGGATTTGAAGGGCTCTACTCTGGCATTGCTACACTTATTGAATAATTCCCCGTACAAATGGCCATCCAGAAAAACTTTCTTGTGCTGTGAAAAATGCCAGCAGATATTTCGTATGCGAGTGAAACAGAAGAGAGCCTTCTCTAATTCATAAAGTGAAAAATAGAAAAAAAGAAAATAACTGCCAAGTTGTAAGGCTCTGAGACAAAATTAAAGAAATTCTGTTTTCATTTTGGGGCACTGTTTATTGTATGAATTGAGCAGACCCGTGCATTTTGATCAAAAAAGAATAATCATCAGAAACCATTTCAACAATATTGGGCTCCATGGGTAGTAGCAATTTTTTAAAAATAAGGTAAAGATCAAAATACCAGCAGAAGCTATCTCAGTTGGGGCCATTCCCCTCTCTGGTTTAGGATTGCTCTCATCTTGTGTAGGTTTGGAAACAATGGAAGAGAGAAAATACTTCTCTCTAGATAACCCCTAAAAGTCTAGGCTCTAAGGGCCATCCATCTGGTCTGGTCCAAACAAAAGGTAGGGGTTAAGTCCTCTACATCAACTACCCCCAAAATAAGCAAGGGAGCAGCTGTGGAGGGCAGAAGGGAGGCAGATATATGCAGCTATTGCAGGGGACAGAGGAGCATATTCCCCTTTTATGCAGCTGAGGGACTCATGCAATGCCACAACCTAACTTCCACTGCATTAACTTCAATGGGTTTATTCATGTGGTTAAAATTATGCATATCCCTAAGCACATTGCTGATCTAGGGTCTTTTACCCCTAAATAAGAATAAATAAAGTATTATTATGGAAGAGGACAAGAAAAGGATCATCATATAGAATCTGATTCCATCTTTCAACTGTTCTCTGTGACAGAGAGAAACGTAGAGATCGAGTGAACACTGAACGGGAGTGGAATTATAATGGATATATGTTGCTATATAGTATTCTCAGTGCTTCCCTTAAGACTAGGGCCTTACTCTCAGTAAGTTTATATAAAAAGCTTGATAGAATTGTCTTTAAATAAATAAATAAACAAAAAAATTAGTATGTGGTACAAAAAGAAGAAAATTAGATAGGTTATTATTATTGTTTCTGTCTCATATTTACAATGCCGCACGAGTTTCATTTTTATTATTTGGAAGGTATAAGGTGGCTACATACTGAAAAATGTAGCTTCTGTCCCATCAGAAGTAGAGTGGTTTGTTATGGACTAGATGCAGATCACAATACAGCTATTTACTACAGGTTTTGTACCCCATTTTGCTATAGACAAGGGCTCACTTAATCACCAAGAAACCTGGGGCACTGCACTGATTTTGGGTTTAGCATATTTAAGATAAACACTAAACCCATTCTGTAACTGTTACATAAATATGTTATGTGCAACATTTCTCAAAGGCTATGAAGAACAAATCTTTCAGGAGAAGGTTCTAAGGTGGCTATTAAAAATTGACTCAGAAAAAGCAGGTTCTACATTATTCTATTTGCCAGCTGCCACATGATGTCCTGTGTTATGTGTGTAGGAGGTCTTGCATTCCACAGCTATATTTAAAATAAATCTATTCTAACAATAACAGTCCACAAAAAATGTGGAAAGTTGGCTCAAACTATATGTGCACCTCAGAGAAAAGTAGGACGACCAAAACAATGCTACCATGACTAAGTAGAGTAAAAGAGGTGATTATACACAAAAACATGTTTTGGAACTTGGATGTCAAATCTTAGTGAGGAAAACAGAATAGAGCATAAACTCTGGCAAATTCAAGTCTAAAAATATAATTAGTCTGGACAGAAAAAAGAATTTGAAGAGCAACTAACAAAAGATACAAAAACTAAACAGCACATTTTCTTTAAATATATCAGAAGCAGGCAGACTGCCAAATAAACAGGCAGTGAGGCCACTGGGTGACAGAGGAGGAAAAGGGGCATTCAGAAAAGACAAGACCATTGCAGGAAAGCTACAAGTGTTTTTTGCATAGATCTTCACTGCAGTAGGTGTGAGGGAGGCTCCCATAAATGAACCATTTTTTAGGTCACAAATCTGAGGAACTGAGCCATACTGAGCTGTTGATAAAGAAGTTTTTGAAATAAATTGATAATTAAATAGTAATAAGCCAAAAGAACTAGATGATATTCATTCAAGTGTTCTGAAAGAACTCAAATATGAAAGTGCACAACTGCTAACTGTGGGTATGTCTACATTATGGGCTTAAGTCAACTTAAGAAGGCTTAATTTGACTTAAGCAAAGCCCTGGCCACATTTGGAGTTCATTACGTTGACTTAATAACTCTTACTCTTTAAGTCAACTTAGGCATTAAGTCGCCTTTATTACATCGACTTAATGCAATGTGGCCATCTAAGTTGACTTAAGAAGCCCTATGTAACAACGTGTGCCTGCTTAAGTCGACTTAATAAAGTTGACTTAAGAAAACACATTTTTTATTAGGACACTTTCTTAAGTCGACTTAACCAACTTTGTTAAGTCAGCTTAAGAAAAGGGTGGACTCGCTAAGTCGACTTAATAAAGTCAATTTAGTTTTTGTAGTGTAGACATAGCCGTGGTATATAACCTGTTGTTTAAATCAGCCTCTGTACTAGATGACTAGAAGCATTAACATTGATTTTTTTTTTTAAGTCATAAAAGATGATCCTAATCATTACAAACCAGTAAGCATAATTTCAGTGCTGGGCAAACCATGGTAAAGAACAAGATTATCACATACATAGATAAACACAATATTTTGAGGAAAAGTCAACATGGCTTTGTAAAGGGAAATCATACCTCACTAATCTATTAGACTTCCTTGAAGCATCAACAAACATGTGGACAAAGGTATCGTATATCTGAATTTTCAGAAAGCCTCTAACTAAGTCCCTTACCAAAAACTCAAACAAAATAAGAATGCATGAAGTAAGAGGGATGTTCCTCTCAAGGATCAGTAACTGGTTACAAGGTAGGAAACAAAGGGTGACAATATAGCGTCAGTTTTCACAGTGGAGAGAAATGACTAGCAGGGTCCCTCATAGACCCACACCAGGAAGAATGCTGCTCAATATATTGACAAATGATCTGGAAAAAGAGGTGGCAGTTTGCCATTGATACAAGTTACCCAAGCTAGCCAAGTCCAAAGCTGACTGCATGGTGTTACATAGGGATCTCCCAAAACTGGTGAGTGGGTAACAAAATGGCTGATGAAATTCAGTGTTGATAAATGCAAAGTAATGCACTTTGGAAAATAATCTGAACTATATATACAAAATGATGGGGTTTGAATTAGCTGTTACCACTTAAGAAAGAGATATTGAAATCATCATGGGTAGTTTTTTGTTTGTTTTTTTTTAATTCATCTGCTCAACGTGCAGCAGCAATCAAAAAAGCTAAGAGAATGTTAGGAAACATCAGGGAAGTGAGATGCTAATGCCACTACATAAATCCATAGGTTGCCCACACCTTGAAAAGTGTGGCCAATTCTGTTAATCCTTTCACAAATAAAAGATATATTAGTATTGAAAAAAATATAGAGGAGAGCAATAAAAATGATTAAGCATATGGAACAGTTTCATATGAGGAGAAATTAAAAAGACGGGGATTGTTCAGCTTAGAATAGATATGACTAAAGCGAGGACATGACCGAGGACTATAAAATCACAAGTAGTTTGGAGAAACTGAATCAAGAAGTGTTATTTAACCAGTCACAGAGCACAAGAACCAGGGGTCACCCGATGAAATTAAGAGGCAGCCGGTTTAAAGCAAATCAAGTATTTCTGCACAGAACGCACAGTCACCCTGTGAAATTTGTTGAGTAGAAATTGTGAAGACCAAAGTATAACTGGATTCAAAAAAAGAATTCAATGAGATCATGAAGGGTGAATCCATCAGTGGCTATTCCCCAAGATGGTCAGGGATGCAACATCATGTTTTGGCTGATCTTAATTCTCTGACTGCCAGAAGCTGGGACCGCACAACGCTTCAGAAAATTGCCCTTTTCTGTTCTTTGCTGTTGAAGCATCTGGCACCAGCCATTGTTGTAAGACAGTATACTGGGCTAGATGGACTATTGGTCTGACATAGTATAGCCATTCTTATATTTCAAAAGTTGGTTTTACATTATTTTATCTGCATCCTGTCATACTACTAGACTATGTAGGAGGGCTTTTTTATTTTAAATGTGGTTAGAACAGATTTATTTCACTGCAATAACAATCCACAAAAAGATGTAGAAAATTTTGTGTAGGTTTTATATATTTTATTAAGAGTTCATTAAAAAAATAAAAGGGTTGAACGGGACATAAGGAATTCTTGCCTCAGAGCATAGTATCTCAACTTCCTGCTGATGGCAAATAAAAATGTAGAGGCTGAACAAATCAACCCATTAATGCTTTTTAAAGGCTCAGAAACACCCTTTGCGATTTTCCTCTTCTAGGATGGCTATCAAGAAACGGAAGAAGGCTATGTCTACACTGCCAAATTAGTCCAGAGTAAGGAGGCTTAATTCGGACTAATTTAGCCCATGGCTATACTAGCCTTTCCCTAGTCTAAACTAAGAAATTTCTTAGTTCAGACTAGGGGACGCTTAGTCCGAACTAGTAAGACCTGACACTAGCCCGCACTCCTGCACTTTAGTTTGAATTAGGTGTGGGCAAGACCCGGACTAAGGTTTAGTTCTAACTTAAAAAGTTTGAACTAAGCCATCAGTTCAAACTAACTGGACATTCTAGTTCGAACTAAGTGTTAGTTTGAACTAGCCCAAGGTTGGTTTGGACTAACCTAGAACTTCTTCAGTTTGGACTAGCAAGTCCAAACTGAAATTTTAGATGTAGACATAGTCGAGCTGTCTACAACTGGAAAGGTCAGCAGTTTAAGTGAAAATTGGTATCTTTAAAATGTATATAATTTTCTTCACATTTGTCAAAGAATCAGATTTTACTAGTGTATCTAGTGAAATGTACAGAAGTGTCAGTGTCTTCACTGTGAAATGACTATTTAATAGCAAGTAATAACATTTTAAATAGAAATATTTACACTGCTAGACTGAACCTCTCTGAAAATAGAATAAATAATGAAAACGTATATACACCCTTAACTAGAACAATGTTACTTAGATCACTATATTAGCATTTATACCTTGGTTAGAAGCATCAGGCTGATATTCAGAATCTTCTTCTGGTGGACTCTGTAAAAAGTACATTTGCTCAGGAATCATGCTAGCAATCTTCTCTTTCCCTATGATGTGAGTATTTATGAGTGGACTAATACTTCTTTTTACTTTCTCCCGTCTTTCATGTGCCATTATCTTTTTTGTCCGTGCCTTGATATTTTCCCAGCATTTCTTTAACTGCTTGAAATCTCGTAGTGATACACTAGGCTGAGAATTATATTCATGGGCAAGTGCTTGCCAAGTACGCTGTTTTAATGCAATAGTTCTTGCATCACTTTTTTTGCACTCAAGTACATATTTGTATTTTTCAACTAATGCAAGCAGCACGCTCTTTTCCACTTCTGAGAAGTATTTAGCAGGTTTTATTATTTCGTTGTTTTGCATTTTCTGCTGTTTCTCCACAAAGCCAAAGATCCTATGAAAAGAAAAACACATAGGGATTGGTTGTTCAATCTGGGATCAAATAACTATATATTAATAAAGAATTCCAAAATTATACCTTCAGTTATCAATTTCTAAAGCTGTAATTTATTCATTTATATGATAGCTGAATAAATGATGGGATATAAAGAGAAAATATTCAGGCTATCTATAGTGTAAATATCAACAATTATACAACACCTAGCTAAATTGTTATATAACAAGCACACAATACAGGATAAGCTTCCCCTTCAATTATGATTAGTAGTCCATGGATGCCACCTTCCCCCACCATTAAATATCTCTGAAGAGCCATGAAAGTGTTTAGCTTACAGCAATAATTTGATTTAAAAGGGATATCTAGAGGTCATTTATGCTACCCCACTTCATTCCAGCAAGTCAGATTTTTAAAATTATTGCTGCATAACATCTAGATCAGTGGTTCTCAACCACTGTGTCCGGACACATTACTGTGTTGTGGAGAGCCAGGGAGATGGCTGGATTTGGCCTGGAGTGGGCTAGTGTGTCCTGTAGAGTCGCAATATGCTGCCAAGTGTGTCGGGACATACAAAAGGTTGATCTGGATGAATGCCTGAATCTAGCCATGAATAGCTTAAGTGAAAGGGATTCCTACTGCCTCTTTCACAGCTGATTTCCTTGCTTATCTAACAGTTATAAAGTTTTGCCTAAAATTTAACATTTTCCCTGCAGCACTTTCAGATAATTATTTTTGTTCCATCCTTGTTGTTTGAGAATAACCTGTCTCTATCCTCTTCCCAACATACCTTTCCGTATTACTAAAAAGATATTGTTCTAACGTAATAATGCAAATAGTAATAGCCCAATTATAAGATGCAGTGTTTTGTGCTTGCTATAATTTTTATAAAAGTAGTCATAAGATTTTTTAAACATGATTAAATATCTTGAAATGTATTAATTTATTGTAATTGTCCTTCAGTTGAGGTTTTTTTCCCACCAAGGGTTGTAAGTCATTCAGTCTTATTTCATTCTACAAAATTATAGGATAGATAATTCTACCTTTATTCAGAAAGTCCTACTGGAGGGCTAAAGCTACTTGGAAAAATATCATAAGGTTGGGAAGAGACAGGGTTTGAACCATTAGACTTGAGTGTATTTATACACAGGGCCAGTCTCTCTGGGTAAGTCTATGCTGCAATATAAGTCACGGTTTCATAGAATCATAGGGTTGGAAAGGACCTCATAGGTCATCTAGTCCAACCCCCTGCCAGAGGCAGGACCACTCCCACTAAACCATCCCAGTCATGGTTTTGTCCAGCCGGGCCTTAAACACCTCCAAAGATGGAGACTCCACCACCTCCCTTGGCAGCTCATTCCAATGCTTCACCACCCGCCTAGTAAAAAAGTTTTTTCTAATATCCAGCCTCGACCTCCCCAACTGTAACTTGAGACCATTGCTCCTCGTTCTGTCCTCTGTTACTACCAAGAACAGTTGAGCTCCATCTTCCTTGGAGCAACCCCTTCAAGTAGTTGATGGTTGCTATCAAATCCCCCCTCAATCTTCTCTTCTGCAGACTAAATAAGCCTAATGCTTTCAGTCTTTCCTCATAGGGCTTGTGCTCCAGCCCTTTAATCATTTTGGTTGCCCTCCTCTGAACTCTCTCTAGCATGTCCCTGTCCTTTTTCTAGTGGGGAGCCCAAAACTGAACACAGTATTCTATATGTGGCCTCACCAGTGCAGAATAGAGGGGAATGATCACATCCCTTGATCTGCTGGTAATACTTCTTTTGATGCAGCCCAGTATGCCATTGGTCTTTTTGGCCGCAAGAGCACACTGCTGACTCATATCTAGCTTCCCATCCACCATGACCCCCAGGTCCTTTTCTACACTGCTGCTACTTAATTGAATGTTCCTCAGCCTGTAGCAGTGCATGGGGTTTTTCTGTCCCACGTGCAGGATTTTACACTTATCCTTATTGAATCTCATAAGATTTCTATTGGCCCACTGTTCCAATTTATCTAGGTCTCCCTGAATCCCGTCCTTGCCCTCCAATGTGTCTACTGTTCCCCCCAGCTTGGTGTCATCTGCGAACTTACTGAGAGTGCAGTCTACTCCATCATCCAGATCATTGATGAAAATGTTGAACAGAACCGGCCCCAGGACTGACCCCTGGGGCACACCACTCGTGACTGGCTGCCAGCTAGACATGGAACCATTGATTCCTACACGCTGAAACCATTGATCTAGCCAGTTTTCTATCCACCTTATAGTCCATCTATCCAACCCATACTTCCTTAATTTGCCAATGAGAATGCTGTGGGAAACTGTATCAAAAGCCTTGCTAAAATCAAGGTATAGCACATCAACGGTTCTTCCTGCATCCAGAAAGCCAGTCATCTTATCATAGAAGGAAATGAGATTGGTCAGGCATGATTTACCCTTGGTAAATCCATGCTGACTGTTCCTGATCACTTTATTTTCCTCTAAGTGTTTGAGGATGAATTCTTTGAGAATCTGCTCCATAATTTTTCCAGGGATTGAGGGACGCTGACTGGTCTGTAATTCCCTGGATCCTCCTTTTTCCCTTTCTTGAAAATAGGCACTATATTTGCTTTTTTCCAATCCTCTGGCACCTCCCCCGTTCTCCCATGAGTTTTGAAAGATAATGGCCAGCGGTGCTGCTATCTCATTGGCCAATTCCCTTAGCACTCTTGGATACAGTTCATCCGGCCCCATGGACTTGTGCACATCCAGCTTCTTTAAGCAGTCCCTAACCTGACCTTCTGTCACCAAGGGCCTGTCTTCTTCTCTCCCATCTGCCATACCCATGGTAGTGGGCTGGGAGCTGACCCTGCCTGTGAAAACTGAAGCAAAAAATGCATTGAGCACTTCAGCTTTTTCCTCATCCTCTGTCACAAGGATGCCTGCCGTATTCAGCAAGGGGCATACACCATCCCTGATCCTCTTCTTGTTACTAACATACTTGTAGAACCCCTTCTTGTTATCCTTTACATCCCTCGCTAGCCGCAACTCCATTTGTCCTTTGGCCTTTCTGATTTTATCCCTGCAGTCCCTAGCAATATCTTTATATGCCTCCTTGGTCATCTGAACAATCTTCCACTTCCTATAAGCTTCCTTTTTATGTTTTAGCTCAGAGCAGAGTTCCCTGCTAAGCCATTCTGGCTGCCTCACATGTTTGTTCTTTCTCCTAATTGGAATGGCAACTTCCTGTGCCCTTAGCAGGGTTTCTTTAAAATATAACCAACTCTCTTGGACTCCTTTCCCCTTCAGATTAGCGTCTCAAGGGATCCTGCCCATCAGTTCCCTGAGGGAGCCAAAATCTGCTTTTTTGAAGTCCAGGGTTTTTGTTTTGCTTCTTTCCTTCCTTCCTTTAATGAGCATCCTGAACTCAACCATGTCATGGTCACTACTGCCTAGCTTGCCATTTACCTCTACATCCCTGATCAATTCTTCCCTGTTTGTGAGCAGCAAGTCAAGAGGTGCAAGGCCCCTAGTTGGTTCCTCTAGCATTTGTACCAGAAAGTTGTCCCCAACACTCTCTAAAAACTTCCTGGATTGCCCATGCACTGCTGTATTGGCCTCCCAGCAGATGTCATTGGCCTCCCAGCAGATGTCATGTTTGGATTCATGTTTTAATATAACCACTTCACACACAGAAATCTGTCTGACTCAGGTCAGTAAGCCAACAGGACCTGGACCTAGGACCCAGCTGTGGTGGGCCTGAGCCAAAATTCAGACTTTTGCAGCATGGATGCAACTTGGGCCCAGCTCAACAGATTCATGTCCTGAAAGTCCACCAACATGATAACCCAGTCTCATGGGCCAGTATGCCTTGGCCTTTCTGTCTCATAACTAGCCAATGAATTCATAAGAAATAGAAGCAACTCTCATCCTGATTCATGTACATGTACTCAGCATTTAAACAGAGGGAACCATGTCACATGCTAGCTCTAGTGACCAACAGGAAGTCCTTTGCCAAGCATGCTGCTATCAGGTCATGTGACCACTGTCAGATTCTGGCAATTCTCTGGTGTCATAAGAGCAAGCTGTTCAGTCAGTTTCAGCAGAGGTGTCAGAAATGACCAAGTGCACCAAGAAATATTGGAGAAGCATTGGGGTGTGTTCTTCATTATGAGTCCAGACAACCCTTGTGGTGTGTATGTAATCCATGTGTGCAGTGCTAAGAGTCCATATTTTCAGCAGCTTACAGGGAGAAGGTAATCCATATGCAAGCTAGCACAGTATCTTGTTGATTTCCTCATATATTTTCATCCAACCATGGGTGCTGATAGTTGCAAATGCTTCCTACATTAGGCACTCCAGAGGGAAGTCATGTTTTGGGGAAAGGCACGCTTTCTGGGCCGTCACGTTGGTCGCCATCCCATACCTCTTGAAGATGTGTCAGTAAGCCACCAAAACTTCAAAAACAGATTTAACATACACAGCTGGCTTGTCATGGGTAGCTTGAGGCAGAACAACCTTTTGCCATTTAGGATCCTCCAGAACTGTTAGATTCGCTAGAATGTCAAATGCTTGAAATGATTTTTGAAACCACAGGCAGGCAACCATGGCAAGCGGCATCGCCTCTCTTCTTTCCCAAGGCTGAAACTGTCCACAATTTCTAAAGATATTTGTTGTAAATTTCATCTTCCCATTATGTCTGAGGATTTCACACACTGATTAGTTCTCAAGTGTGTCCATAGAGCAGCTGGAAACTAAAATGTTGAATATATTGAAGCTCTCTTCCACAAAATATAATTTTTTGGCCTTGAGATTTCAAAGACACTTTTGCTGATGATGTAGCGAACCTCTTCTGAAACAGTGACACAATAATGCACTGTTCATTTCTGTTTTCAGGGTCTTCAGCCTCTGCAGGACAGCAAACTGTAGCAGAACTCTGGTGTGTTGCACTGTCATGATGCCTTGCATTGTCAAAGAGGAAGCGTGTTCGTTGCACATTCTGGATGGTGCTGGCCAGCAGTTACAGTACCAGAAGGAGAAGGATTCACAACAAATTGAAAAATAGGGTGTGATGAGAGACTTTCAATGTAGCTCCTCCAGCAGGAACATCATGTGAAGGAGGAAGACAGAGTGCAGCAGAAAGAGCTGTCTGAGAGGTGCTTGTGCTGATGGCAGGGAGAGTACAGGCTTCCGCTTCGCCTACACCTCCTGCACCAGCAGCCTGGCCAGCATCCCCTCTGCTGCCTGTCCTGTAGCTCACAAACCCATTGGATAATTCTGTGGCTTGTTGGCCCACGCAACCAGGACTGAATGTTAGTTGGACTGGGCAATTGTACCTTATGTAATCCACTAGAAAGGCAAAGGAGAACAGGGAGCAGGCGGAATTCAGAAGAAGAGTATCTTTTTTAATTTTTTTGGCATTGGTTTTGCTGTTTTGGCACTGAGTGACTCACTGTTTGAAAATGCCCTTTTTGTTTCTATTTTGGTCATTTTGTGGCAGCTGGACTTGTGTTTTTTCTTTTAATAGTAATTTTTTTACAGTCTTGTTAACATAAAAAGGCTTTGAATTTGCTAACAGTTTATTGCCATCACTACAGACGAACTACATAAGGTGCATTTCAAAAATAAAGATAAAACCATGAGGCAGCATAACCGGAAGTCATATGCAACAAGAAGTCTTAACTTATCTTTTCAGATCCAAGGAGTTCATCTCCTCCTTAGGAAAGACATAAGAATCAGCATCCCTCTATCACCATCCTCTAAGCAACCATTCCATCCATAATAAAAAATTCTTAACAGTCACTGCCCAGCACAGCATATATGATAGTACTTTATTTATTGTTGATATTGTTGTACAGATACAATAAAAAACACAGTACTCTCTCAGCTGTTGGTCCATGGAAGGCCATAATAGGTATGCACACAGCATTCCTGATTTCTGGTGCACTTTCTGGCTGAGTGTACAGGTTCAGCAATATATTATTGTCAAGAGTCCATTCTCAGTGAAGTAGCTCATCTTCAGCTGCACAAACTTTGTGAAGAGCACAGAAAACCACAGTCATGCAGGCAGCACTGACAACACTGGAATCTAAACAATTCTCTGAACAGCACCAGCAGGATTTCAAAATGCTAAATGCACCTCCAACCACCTATTGAGGGTCTGATTAGACCTTCTTTTGCTCAGGCTTCTGAGATGAGGGTATGATTACACAGCCCAAGGAAAAGGGGGTAGAGGGAGTTTTGCAGGTGTTGCAGTGAGGACAAATATTCCATTTGGTAGGTATAGTATCTCAGCCTGTCCATGAAGATAAACTCCAGACTGGGGAATGCCCAGTTACTCACTTTGCCATGGGAGGCTCTGTTGGCATCTACAAATTCAGCCTCTGTGGTTGACAGGGGCCTGTATAACAATGGAGTAGGGCCCTTTGTGATTTATGTATGCAGGTGTTTCTTGAGGCTGGCAAACTATGAGCACATGAATCCCATCAATGGCCCCTGCACAGTTTGGAAACTCCCTTCGCTCAAAACCAGCAGCTATTTCAGGGAGCTTGCTTATTCCCATCATGCCTGATTGCCTCCAAAACCTCCATCATCTCAGCCCTCACAGCCAGGTTGCCAACATCGAACTGGTTAGCAATGGACCTGTAGCATTTACAAGTAGCCAGCTCTCACTTATAGCAATCTGCCTCCCTCATTCCTGTGCTGAGTCAAGCTGCTCACGCAAAATCTTCATGCAAAATCCCTGGACCAACTGCTGGTCATCCAAGGTCTGAATGAGGATTTGATATCATCTGGCCCTGCTCCACAAGTGCTGATCTACATAAGGGACATTAGCAGGTCTACTGAGATCAGGAACAGCATCAGCCACCTGTAATCTGCCATGTATGTATCCTCCTGCTCAGCAGAGATGTGCCTTTGGTTGGTCAGAAAATCCTACCAAAATGTCCACTGGCCTCTCATAGGTGCTTTGTCCATTTCCTAAACAGGAAAGTGCACCTCATCCATGTCACTAACTCCAGATGAGACTGCAGACCCAAAGAACAGCTCAAGGTTAGTAGGCTTAGAGTACTTCTGATAAAGTGCCATGGGATGGACAGTCAAGTTTTCCTACAGCACACCAAAAGTGAAGGTTTAGTGCAGCTACAGCTAGGGAGAGGCCCAGAAAGCCTGGGGCAGGACGGCTGGCCTCTGGTTTGCACAGTACAGTATGGATGCACAAGCATGGGTTTGAGAAATTCTAAACCCAAGGTCACTAGTCAGTGTGAACAGTCAAAAGTGGGCTTGAAAACTAGGGATTTAAATTTTGTTTAAGAAAGATAACTGTGTAAATTATCAAAATTATACTGGTTAACCATTTAACTGCCATCATTTTGTGTCACCCCCAACACCCTGCATCCTCTCCTGAGCCCCTGGCTACTGCCCCCAGAACCTCTGTTTAGGACCCATGGTCACTGGTGCTCCACAGCAGAGCTCTCCACCAGGGCCTCAGTCTCCCCAGGCGGCAGCAGCAGCGTGGCTGGTTCCACCATGGCAGATCTGGGTGAGGGACAGCAGCCGCGAGAGCAACACTTCTTGCCCTGTAGGTGCAAGGGGCTGTGGGAATGTACATGGGGTGCTCTCCAAGGACTCATCCTGGGGCTGGGAGGTCCTTCTTACGTGCTTGGAGGTGGCTCTGTGGTAGGAGCCAACTGCACACGCTGATGAGTAAACCCCTAGTGTGCACTAGTGAGAGTGCCCAGTGGTACAACAGCAGAGATTGGTGCACAGGTGGCTCTGGGAGGTGCATGCTAGATTGAGTGAAGGAGAAGGGGAGCTGCAGAAGGCAGCATGTGTGCAGGCTGGGGCAGGGAGCCCAACCTGTGCCACCGGGAGCACAGTTGAACTGAAAAATCTGGGCCAATGCTGGCCCACTGCAGCATCCTCATTCCCACTGCTGTGTGGCTGCAGTTGGGGCTGGCTGGGGTAGGACTTAGACAAAGGCAGAACCCTGCTGCGTCACCAGTCCCCCAGTGGCCCCAAGGGGCACATGGTGTAAGAGACAAGCAGGGGGAGGAAGAGGCCCATACAGTGATCTGTCTGGCCTGAGCTCAGCCTGGTTGGCCACGCTGGCCCTCAGACTCCTTCTTGGCTTGCAGTCCCCACTCCTTCCTTGCCTAGCTCCTCCTCCAATATCCTGAAAGCCTGCCCCTGCCTCCCACACCCAGAGGTCTGCATGTGGCTATGAGAGCAAGAGAGTGCATGTGCTCATCCCAGCTCCACGGGGACCTCATCTCAGACCCATGGACTGGGTCGCAGTGTACGGCAGTCAGGTGCTTCACAGGGCCTTGGCCTCCCTGAGCAGCAGCAGCACAGCCACCTCCACCATGACCTGAGAGCCCGCGCTGCCTTGCCCCTCCTGGTGGGTCAGGGACCGGATGCGTGGCAGTGACTACGAATGCATGAGCCTGCACACGTCTGGCCTGGCTCCATGGGGACCCTGTTTCAGATGCTGGACAGTGGAGCGGGTCCCTGGACTTCATCAGTGGGACGCTCCAGAACATTTACACTGAGACCATCACCATCACCACGTAGAGTAGACCGAGTGCCCGTGCTGCTGGTTAATTGCTAAGTATTGGTCTTAATGGTAAGGGTAATACTTATCAGTTAACTGTTTACTATTTCATATCCCTATTAGAAACCCATGCCTGCAGACTTGAGTCCCACAGGTCCAGCTTATACTGCAGTGTAGACATATCCTCTATAGACCTTTGAGATCCATGGTTCCCCATCGGCAATGCTTGTCAGACCTGGACCTCGTTTTCACTAAAAGAAAAGAAGCATTGACAGCAAGGAGTGGGAATCCATAGGCATTAGTTATGGAGTATTTTCCTGTGTTTGACAGAAGATTTTACAGCAAAAAGTATCTTTTCTCGTGTCACATTCCCTCCTTACTTAGTCACTCTCCAAAAAATAATAAGCCCCAAATAATTGTGAGATTTGTACAGAGGAGGTTTTGTGCAATCAGTCAGGAAAAAGAGAAATTGATGTTGCTCGAAGTCAACATACTCCCTTCAGATGGTTTTAATCACAAAAGCAGGAGATAGAATCTAAGGCCTGTTATGACATTTAGTTCCTATCCCTGCCAATCCGGTATTCTTCCCTACAACACCCACTCTGGTATTTTGTCCAGTGAGGCTTCCCCTATTTCTCTTAAGAGATCATTCTAACATGGAATAGATTTCACTGCAAAAAAAAAATTTCCTGGTATTCAGCCTAAATTTTTCCTTTCTATATTTCATCCTACTAAGTTGTAGTTACTCCTCCTTGCACCACCCTAAATAAACTAACTCTGTTTCTCTCCCACATACACACACGCGACACATTTATAGTCAGTTATTCCTATCTTCTTGCTCAGCAGAGAAAACTGGATTAATATTTTCAGAATGAGTAACAGAAGAAATAAACAAAGGTCAAAAGAAGGAAGCAAACAAAGACAAAGAGGAAATACAAGAAACCAATAAAAACAGAAAAGCACAGAAAACCCAGAAAGAGGACCGTATCCTACAGAATAAAAAAGAAGAACAAATTATGAGGTAGAAATTGCAGCAAGGTGCACAGGAAATAAAATAAGGAACTCAGTCTAAGGGAATAAAAATCAAGTGGAGATGTTGAGATTGAGAAAATCATAATGAGATGAAGAAAATACTGCTTCCTCCTGTTTGGTCATTTACTGTACTGCATCTTGATTTTTCATTTTGTAAGCTGAAAAGAAAAGGTGGTTGAGGAGAAGCAGCTGGGTGACTTGCAGAGGATGGAGGACCCTCTGCTGCAACACTTCCTGTCTCACATCATGGCAGATGTCACCTTTTTCTCTGAGAAAATCTGGCCATCCTGCCTGGCGACAAAGGAGTTCCTCAGCATCTGTAATCACAGCAGTGCGCATACTGTTTGTGTAAAAAAAACCCCTGAAAGTATCGCAAACTAGGTATTTTAATTGCTTCATTGAATACGAAGCAAAGTATAGCAGCGTTAAAAGGTCCTTAAATATAGTGAAAAACCATTTAACAACAAGAGAAGAAACTGTCGTCTTGACAATTTGATGATGCCAACTAGGAATGAGTAGATCAGCTTCCCTATTAGATAGCATTAGAAAGCAATAAGTTTCAAAATTGCTGTTTAGGTAAAAATCAATGTGCTTTCCCTGCTCATCCATCTTATTCGGGACTTTTTCAAACATATCACACAGCTAAGCAGCTTCAAACAACCTCCAAAACTAAAACAAAATCTCTGCAACAAAGTGTGGCATTTTTTCCCCCACCCCAAATCTCACTAAGCTCCATGAATGACAGTATTCATTCCTATACCAGTGATTAATTTAAAGTCCAAATACCTTGCAACCTCAAAGAGCTAGAGCTAGAGAAAGGGTGAACTTTTCTACTTTCCCGTGGGCCATACTTGTGTTTGCTTCTAGATTTGGGCTATGTCCACACATACATCATTATTTCGAAATGAGTTATTTCGAAATAAAGTCCTTATTTCGAAATAAGTTAATTCGAATTAACAGTTTGTTAATTCGAATTAAGGGAAAGCCTGCTTTCGAAATAGCCGTTGTTTCGAAATGGCTATTTCGAAACAAGGCCGTTCGGACATGTTGTTTCGAAACAGTTGTTTCGAAACAATGGTGTTGTTTCAAAACAACGTGTCCAAACGCCATTGTTTCAAAACAACTGTTTTGAAACAATGGCTATTTCGATTAGATGCGAGGTTTAACGGTTTCGAAATAACGGCCCTTATTTTGAAACAACGGGTCCCGTTGTTTTGAAATAACGGTGCGTCGTGTGGACATGCCGCTTCTTATTTCGAAACAACCTCTGTTGTTTCAAAATAAGAAGCCTGTGTGGACATACCCTTCGAGAAGGCAGAGGTATCAGATTGTAAAATAATGACATTTTTATGTCTAGAAAAGCCATTTACTTTGCAAAGCTAAGTATTTTAGAGAGGTGTTTAATTTCTTTTAAATACTTTTAACTTTCCTTTCCCACTGACACGTGAAAATTTGGATTCACTAGAACTCAAGCACTTGGCTTTGCAGGTTTCTAAAACTGTACAAATTAGCCTATGAAAAGTAAGGAATATTGTGGTTCAATCACTCATGAAAAATGCAGCCATCTAAAACTTACAGGTAAAACCTTTATATTGTATTATCATGTATTATTCTTTTAATTTGAATTGTGATAGCACCTAGGTGCCCTTGTCGTGGACCAGAAACTAGACTCGGGGAAAATACAGAACAAAAAGATTCTCCCTGCTCCAAAAAGCTTACAATCTGTAAATTAGTTCTCTCTCTCACACATACTTATTATTACTACTGTATCTTCACATATAGCTATTGTGGCACATACCCCAAGGAGTAGGCAGGGTCATACTCCGACCCCATCAGAAAACTTAAGAGACTGCCAAAAGTTGTTTGAAGTACCTAATGACTAAATGCATCAAGAAAGTGCTTCAAAGCATCTTCTCTAGATACTTGATCTGCTTGCTTCAATATGTTGAGGCAGCCATTAAATCACTAAGAAGTGCCTTGAGACATTACAAGATTGAGAAGGTGCAGAGAGAGACATCAGGAGTACCTTTGTCCCTTACAAATGCTGAACAACTTCTGGCAGACCTTTGCCTATGCCATGAAAAAAAAAGAAAGCACTCCCATGTCTCACATCCCCTAGAACAAATAATTTCCATGGACCTATAATCTCACCATTTGTGTGCCCAGTTAGTAATCTAGTAAGCAGAAATCTTGGTTGAAATGGAAGTCATTTACTGTGCATGTCCCACAGTGGCAAGCAGAGTCAATCTGGTAACATGTAGCTATAAGGAAAACTGTTACATGCTAAATCCTGAGAAACAAAGGACTAAACTATTCTCACACCCTCACCTGTTCTCATGCAAATTCCTCGTGTAGTCACAAGCATGTGCACTAAATAATTTCAGTATGCCCAACATGCTATGCTGGCATGGGAAATGAAAAGTAAATACTCTGCATTAAAACAAAATGAGTGGATTAAGAGTTACATACTGTGCAAACTAAAAATTTTATCACTTTCAAATACTAAACTATTTTCATTCAACCTTATCTCGGAAACCATACTTCCATGAGAACTAAATGGTCAACTTTTTTGTCTTTGGCTGTTTTTGAGTAATTTGCTGCCAAAAATAGACTGGCAAAATTATGATCTTTTAAAAAGTTACACATAGAGGGTGTGTCTACACTCACTAGGTATTTCAAATTAAGAAGCCCTAATTCGAAATAACCTACTCTCCAGCCATGGAGGCATTTCATTAAGTCGAATTAAACATTTCCTTAATTCAAAATAAGGAAGCATTAATTCAACTTAATAAAACCTGCTTTTACTTTGAATTAAGAATTAATTCAAAGTTATTAATTTGCAGTAACCCCATTTTAGCCAGGGAGTAAGGTTACTTTGAATTAAATGGGTTTTCTGGGTGGGGACAAGGGAGCCCCGCCTGGCTCCCTGGCTGAAGGGAGCTGCGTGTGGCTCCCTTTTGCTGGAGAGCCACGCAGTGCTCCTGCAGCTCCCTCCTCCCTGGACCTGCAGCTCCCACCAAGAAGGGAGCTGTGGTCCTTTCTCTCCAAGACTGCGCAGCTCCCTTCTGCTAGGAAGCCACAGTTCACCAGGAGAAGGGAGCCCCAGAGAAGCAGCCACTGAGGTTGTTGGGGGAGCCCCACAGAAGACAGCTGCCGGCACTCTCTGAACAGGGGAGTCCCTGGCTGGCGGGCTGCTTTCCCCGCCATGGGCAGAGATGCTTTCCCCGCTGGGGGGCAGGGATGCCCCAGTGGGCTGCTTTCCTTGCCGGCCGGCATGAGCCCGATCTGGCTCCAAGCTGTTTGCGTGGCAAAGCAAGCAGTACAGAGTGGTGAATTTCACAGACCAAACTCTGAGCTGCTTGCACTGTGGCCTGAGCAGCCTGCAGCCAGATCGGGCACATGCTGGCTGGTGTGGAAAGCAGCCCACTGGGGCATCCCTGCCCCTGGTGTGGAAAGCAGCCCTCCAGGGCATCCCTGCCTGCAGCAGGGGAAGGCAACCCACCAGCTGGGGACTCCCCTGGCCAGGGAGTCTTCCACAGGGGTCCCCCAACAGGGGAGCCCCAGTGACTGCTTCTCTGGGGCTCCCGGAACAGGAGGGCCCCAGCAGCCACTTTTCCAGGGCTCCCCATCCAGGAAGCCCCAGAGGTTCCCTTCTCCCAGGAAACTGTGGCTCCCTTCTTGCCCGGTAGGCGTGGGTCCCGATGAGAAGCGAGCTGCAGCTCCCTGCTTGCCAGGGATCTGGGGCTTCCCTTGTCCCCGGAAGCTGGGGCTCCCCTAGCCCAGGAGCCACAGCTCCAGTTTGAGTTAGAGAGTCTAATATAAACTCTCTAACTCCAATTAATACATCCTACTTTAATTCAAACTAAGAGTCTAGTGAAGACTCTATAGTTTGAATTAATAACTGTGATTTAAAATGAAAGTAGTTATTTTGGATTAACGAATTTGAAATAACTAAGTGTAGACATAACCAGAGAGAAGAAAAAGCAGATGTGTATTATTTTATACACACACAATACTCAGACTCAAACATTTGAACCAGTTTCATGCATACCTATAAAAAATGACTTAAGTTGAGCCCAAGGACGGACACTTTCAGCTCCAAAAGACACATTTTTTGAGAAACTAACGAGCAAGAGAATTCATTTATCTTTAGTTTTCATTACCCACAAACATTATACTATATATGGATTATATAATCAGCTACTTAACTGTAGTCAATTCTGGGGTTTAAAGTAGAATTCATTTAACAACACACAGCAACATTACAGAGAGTAATAAATAATCAAGGTGAAGAACGAAGAACAATTTATCCAATTTAAGTTAGAGGAAAAAAATGAGAGTAGATAGTGTAAATGATCGGAATGGGAATTAGTCATGACACCATGCCTAAAACCCTTGTTTTTAAGGGGGGGAGAAGGTATGGGATTTGTAATAATCCAAAGCAGTCAGGACATTAGGTTTACATCTCATTCAAAGGATGGTACTTCCAACAGCACAGTGCCCCGCTTCATCAGAATCTAGGTTTTCCTTAGAGCAAGCTTCAGGCAGGCCTGACCCTGGCTAGCTTAGTGAAGGATGTAACACAAGCACAGTGTGAGATGGTAGAGCTGCAAGCGTGGTTTCTCTAAAAGCACATTTTCCACTATGTGAATTCACAGTTGTCCTTAAATACTTGGTAATTAAATGACAATACTAACCAGAGTTAGAGCTGTCCATAAACTATAATAGCCATATTAAAAATCATTTAAAATCTCTTTTCTAATCCTGTTATTTTTTAAGTATAAATTGTTAACCATTACTATGAGCTGTTAGATAAAAAGGCAGGTAATTAATTGGTCACAGTCCAAAGAACTATTTGTATTCCTATCCTGAGAAAATAAATTTTTAAAGCCACTCAACCTACTAGTTATGGAGGACATGAAGAGCAGTTTCTGTAAGGCAAGAGGTAACAGAAGCAGGTTATTCATTCTAATGTTTGCCTCAAATCTCTTCAAAATAGACAGAAACAGGAATCCTACCAGGCTTTGGTGCATCAGGACTTCTCAAGCATTAAGAGCTTGTTCTTATTTCCTTGCTGGTTCCTTCTTTCCTCTTCTAGTTAAATGAAACAGAGAACAGGTTGGAGCCTGACAAAGAAGAACGCATCCCCCAATGCACACATTCAGGCTGAAGCTGATACACAAATACAGGAACATAAACCATGGCAGAAATAATGCAAAATGTTCATGTTATTACCCCAAAGCCCAGGGAGGCCTCGCTCTGTTGTATGTGTAAAAACAACCCCACCCTTAGCTAGCAAAGCACAGCCCCAATGATTTTTCTGTACTCTTAACAAAGCCCCACCATTAGCAATCAGATCCCCTCCCCCTGCTCTGTACTGTGTCAGGGCCGGGCCTTTTTCCATCTTTACCTCCCTCCCAGCAGGTCAGGCATCACTCCTCCAGCTGGTGCAAAACTCCGATCTGGATTTTCCTGTCCTTCAGTCATACTAAATGAATGGCATCCATTTCCTACATCTTACAGTCAAGAAAGACCCAAAGCAGGCGGGCGTGAACGTGATTTTCAATTACTTATGTTCTGGAATTTGGTCACGTGTATCCCAGCCATCAAGCTTTGGACTTGATCAAGAGAGAGAGTTTTATTTGATGTAAGAAAAATAAAGATTTCGGTTCCTTTGGGCTGTTGTATTTATCAGGTGCAATATCCTGCACTGTAGAAGATACTCAGACCTGGAAAAATTGAAAAAACAGGCTTGCGATGTTTTTAACAAATAAAGACGTCTGAAAATCCCTTCCCTGTCCTTTACCAGCATTCGTCCACTACTCCACAACAAACATTAGTAATTCTCTCGTGTTCAACCTTGAAGACTGGAGAGCGAGTGGAATCACATCGCAAGCAGAGTGAGAGCCAAGTGGAAGGAGAAGGATTTTTAGTCAAATTATTCAGATTATTTTGGTTTTGTTGATTGTAAACAGAGCTGGATTAGGCAGGGTTTCAGGGGCTGCATCCAGGATCCCAGGCTGGGGGCAGGGGGCATTACTGCCCTGCAAAAATAAATCCTGCCCCATGCTGGTCTGTCTCAGATCCAGGGCGCCTCTGGCCTCACACAGGACTCCCAGCCCCAGGCTGGCCACTTTTCACACCCCGAAGCCAGCCTGGATCCAGCCCTCCTGCGCCGTTCCGTGTGGTGATGCTACCCCATCGCTCAGGTCAGCCGCGGCACCAAGGGCCAGTTCCACCCTACCTGACCCCCACTGCATGCTCCCTGGCCTCAAGCTGGCCAGTGGCTCACCCACTGTTGGGGATGGAGTGGCCACCAGCCCAGCCCGCCCCACCGGGGCGCAGAGTCACAAATTACTATGGCCCTGGGCAGGACATCTGCCTCAGCTGGACGCAGGTGCCTGCGACAGTAAAGGGGATCCCTACAGGAGGGGCTCATGGAGAGTCATAGCCCAGAGGCTGCAGGAGGGTTAAGCCAGTCCTGACAGTTTCAGCAGTGAGTTGACTTTCACCTGCTTCCTGGTCTTCCTGAAAATATGCTGCTTCTTCCAGCGCTGCTCAGATACCTTCAGTGTCTACGTGTCACAGTGCATGATTGGTCGGAAGCTTTTTGCCCTAGCCTGTCAGAGAAGGGTTGGTGGCTGATGCCCCCTCCAGCCACGCCCATGGCTATATATATGGCCCCGATCATGACCCTCCCCAGTTCCCTCTTCCACCCTCAGCAGTTTCAGAACAGCCTGTCCTTGCAATCGCAAGTGCCTGTTGTTAGCTGATTATATGAGCCGCCCATTCAAGCTAGAGGACCTGTTTGTGGATATCGTTTCACCAAAAACTGGCGCGTCTACAGACCCTGCATGTTCAGAACCGGAAGACTGCTCCTATCACCTGCAAAGGATGCGAGACTTTAAACCCTGTGCTTCTCACAGCAAGGCCTTCCCGCGGGATGACCCCAACAAGGAGTGCCTCCGGTGCCAGGGTGAATCTTACCAGGTCACCAATTACTCCATCTGTCAGCTCTTCAAGCAGAGGATGCTGAAAGACAGGGAGCAAAGGTGCTGTGTGTTGGCCTTAGAGCAAGTGTGGCAGCCTATCCCTGAAGAACCGGGGTCACCTTTGCGCCAGCACTGCATGCCAGGCTGGCACTGGGCCATCTCGGCACTGCTGCTCTGTGGAGCAGAAGACACAGTCGGCACCGAGCTTAGTGCCGAAGAGCTCCCACTGGTCTACTTCTCCCCCACCAAGTCACTCCTAGCACTGCGGGCACAAATTGGTGTGGATCCCGACCACCCCTGAGGTCTTCGAGGTGGCAAAGGCCTTGTTGCTGTTGCCTGCTCCCACACTCCTGAAGCCTCTTAAGCAGAGAGGAAAGCCCACTTGCCTCTCGGGTAAATGGTCTTCCCTTCAATGGCACCACTCCCTGGCACCTAGTACAGTGCCAAGCTCCCGCGGTGCCAAAAGAAGAAGCTCCCCTAAAGGCTCCTAGGCCAAGCTAGAAAGCACAGTAGGTCACGCTCTGCTTCTCCCTGATGGCATAGCGCCTCTGCTTCTCCAATGCCTTCTACACAGCCCGGTGCCGAACGTCCTGTGCCATGAGAAAGCTCCCATTCCCCGAGAGTGGAAGAGATCACCCCATCTAGAAGGGGTAGAACGCTGCACTGAGTCCCTACCAGTGCTGCCCTCATGAATGGTCAGTGGCAAAAGAAATACCACCTCAGTGGACCAGCCATGGTACTGAAGAGACCACCATTATTTACCCGGATCGGGAGCTGAACCGCAGGCCAGAGTCCTATAGAGAGGACACCACGGGCCACTTTGATTTGCTACATAGGTTTTCAGCCCACATGGGCTGAGAGGCTGAACCAGTTGGGGGAGTCCAATACCCTCTGTTTGATCTGGGTGTATCATTCCCACTGGATGCAGTGGCTGTGCCCTTGCACCCTAGCATGCATAGCATTGCCAGATCCCAGTGGCAATACCCTGCCTCTATTTCCGTGGTGTCAGACATAGCAGCTCACAAGTACCAGGTCCCACAGGAGGAATTTTCCTTTCTCACCCATCACCTGAGCCTGAGTGCACGGGTAATTGAGGCTGCCCTAGGGGCTGGGGTGGAAACCCCTTCGGATCCCACGCCAAGGTCCAGAGAGGCCAGACAGATGGAGATCCTGTGAAGAAAGATGTTTTTGACCTCAGCCTTCCAACTATGAATAGTGAACCACCAGGCACTGGTAGCTAGGTACACCTCAGACATTTGGGACTCCCTAAAGAGATTTACAGGCCTCCTTCCCCAGGATCAGAGGGAGGATTTCGAGTCCCTCCTTGCAGAAGGCTCCGTGGCATCCCATGATGTGCTCCTAGCTGCTTGGGATGCCACAGACACAGTGAGCTGTGGAGTTGCCCCTGCGTGGTTATGCGGCGCATGAAGGTGCTCCAAGAGACAGGCCTACCCCAAACCACCCAACAGGTCATCCAGGACCTTCCCTTCAAGGAATGGTCCTTATTTGCAGAGGACCTGGACCTCCTCCTAAGCGGCGCCAGGGACCCCAGGGCAGACCTCTGATTTCTGGGTATGCTCCCTTCTGGGTATGCCATTATAGAGAACACCAGTTACTCCGATTGGGTAGGGTTCAAGATGAGCCTATTGGGGTCCCTGAGCTCTTGTTTTCACAGGGCCCCTCGCCTTAGTCTACTGGACCTGCCCGAGATTACATCGCCACTTTCGGGCAACCTTACTCCTTCTCTTATGCAGAAATTCCTCAGTAATTAGCAGAAGGGCCTGCAGCTCAGATAGGGATGGTCAAACACCTTCTCCACCTCCTCACACCACCCCATATTATAGCAGGACATCTGACCAGGGACCCTTATATCCCTATAGGCAAGGGATCTCTCTTTTGCTATATGACTAACCGGTTCCCTAGCAGACTCTACTGCTTTCCTAGTACATACGGGCAAATCACCCCCTCTACTTCCTGGGTTGCTTCCTGTTTCCCCAAGGGTGCTTAGGGGGTCGACCCCTGAAGGCCCCACTCTTACGACCCCTAGTTTTTGCATTGCAGCGTTTTCTTTACTTTGAACTCTAAAACCTATTCTCTCCATTCAGGGCTGCAGTGCTCGCCATAGCTTAACTTAGTATGTCTCACGGGGGCATGACGAAGATCAGGCTGAGCCACAGGCCAACTCTGCAGGGCTCAAACACATGGAAAGATAGAACTCTTGTGGCATCCTATAAATTTTAAGGTAGAACCCTTAAAATTCTTTCTTAGAAATTGCTATAGTATGGGGGAAACCACTTTCATGCTGGTGAGTTTCAGACACCCACAACTCTGAGTCCTGTGTGCCCACTGTCCACTGGGTTATTGGGTGAGCACCGGGTGTTGTTTATCCAGGAGAAGTACATGATACACCCCCTGCCCGCCTTCCTTCCTTCTTCCATTCCCCAATCACCTCCGGCTAGCGGGGAACAGAGTCCGAGCTGGTCGATGACCATTGGGCAGCCCAGAGCCACTCCATTCTCCATGTGGAGAACGTCCACATCCCCTATTTCCAGCAGGGCCCACCTTTGAGTACCCCAGGTTTTTCCTTCTCTGTCCCTTTACAACGGGTTGAGGAAGATTACCGTTATACCTCATCCATTTTTTCCTATAAGACATTCTCCAAATAAGCCGCCCTTTGTTCTGGGGCCCCTGGAGAGGTTTTTATTCCCAGGGTCTCTTGTCTCGGAAGGCAAATACCTTTAGCTTCCTAACCTCCCTAACAGGATCCTCATCAAAGGGGGCTTGTGAGGGAACAATGCCCCTCGGCCTTTACATTACCAGGGGTGGAGCCCTTCCTGTCACAGTTCGTTCTCCCCAAGTCTCCCAGTATGCATTTTTGGCCAGGGGGTATAGTTTTTCACCAAATACCTACATTTTGTGCCCGTCTGCAGGGAATTGCCATAGGGTTACTTCGTACTTCTCACTCCTTCCCTCCCCCTCCTCAAGGAGTCCAGGTAGCTCAGTGGGTAGCGATGGTGACTCTTGAGCTCAAGTTTGGGGGGGCTGAACCCCATGTTGGATGCTACTCACCAATGGGTCCTTTGATGACCCTCTGGCTTTACCCCACTATTAAGGCCTAGTGGGGCATCATTGTCCCATGCGAAGCAGTGAAAAGTCGAATCCTTCCCCCCCCATCTTGCTCACTGTGGTCTTTACACCTAGTGTGGTGCTCCCCCGGGGCAGGGGGGTGACAATGGAAAATTAGTAAAAATAACTAAATGAAGACCCTCCTGGGACACCCCATATACTCCCTTACATGGGTTATGGTACTACAACTGTCCTCCTGCAGTCTTGTTTCTTTAAACCAAACTCCTTGCTTTCTTATTTGATTATGGCCCCCATGGGTCTTGGCCGCTCGTGCACAAAGAGACTTAGAGATCCAGGCCGCACACTTTGTATTCATGCCCTTTTCTTCTTAGGAGGCAAGGCATCTTGATGTGCAATGAGATTATCCTCAAGCTTATTGTCATATTTGTCCCTTCTCTTCGAGCCCTCAGCCTTGATGCATTAAAGCAGGTCCCCAGTACCTGGAGTTCTGCTCATACATCCCCTTTGTAAGTGCGACCAAGAAGGCCAAACTCCTTCTCCCTCCTGCGCCTCTCTTCCGGTGTCTATCGGGGCCTTCCCCCTTTCGGCGGTACCCTATTCTGAAACTTTGGGCCTGTGCATACTTCATGGTGCTATTAGCCATTGCTTTTCCCAGGAGGTCTTTAGGGAGATTTCCCTTAGAGGTCATGAACTCCCCATTCTTACCCTTACCATAAGTTCTAAGGCTGGTATGGTTCAGGTTGTCCCTACCTTGCAGAGAGTATCATCATAGCGCTCTTGTCTGAAGTTTTCAGGCTACCGTTTGCTAACCTCTGGTTCTGGGGTTACTCAGTTATAGACTGAAGGTGGACTTTCTGCCTCATGATTACTGCACTTGGTTCCTCCATGGGAGTACTTCCCCACGTGGCTTAGTAGAATGGGGGAAACGTGGAACCACCCCTCCCACCTCATCATCAACCCCTTCTTTGTTTTCCAGGGTGGGTGAAGTAGTTCCCTGCTCAACCTGACTCATGGGCGTACAGTACAATCTCTCGATGCCAATAGCTGACCCATCTGTGCCACTTCCTGCTACCTGCAATTTGGCTGCTGCGGACTGAGATCGAAGGCTTAAGGCTTCAATGGGATTAAGAAATTTTGCATTCCTTTCTCCATGCGGGTGACAGACTTCCTCCTTCCTCCATATAAGTCTTAGTAGTAGACATCCAGTGTCTCCTGGTCGTTCGCTTAATACAGTCCTATCACGGACCTTCTAGGGTGGTGGATAGGACTTGGTTGCGTAAGGGCTGGTCTTGGTTCCGGCACACGTGGAATAACCCAGACAGTTTCCTGGCCAGCCTGCTGTGGAAGTGACCCATTTCCTTACTCTGTTTTCCCTTTCTGGTACTCATAGAGCTTGGAGAAGAGCGATTCTCTTTGCTTAGGGACTAAAAGTCCCTAGCTCGTCAAATTTTCTCAATTTCCAGGATCTGGGTCCTGCTAGGCTTGCATAGCCGAGCCTATGAACCCAACCCATCTCAAAGTGATGTATAGTTTTCTCTAGGGTTCCTTAAATCTGCTTACTGTGGGACTTCATAGAGTCATATAACTTTTCCCCTCCATGTAGGCAATACGCTTACTTCAAGTGGCCTCCTGGTTGGAGCCTCACCTATGGAGATTGCTGTGCTGAAGACAGAAAACTTCAACTCCACCCACCATCCACAGCATGGCTTGTAGTCACCTAATACTGATTGTACCCAAGCAGTACATGAAGAAGAAAGGTGGTTACTTACCAGTAACTGTCCTTCTTGGAGATGGGTTGCTTGCATACATTCAGGGCGCCCCCGCTCTCCCTGCTATCCGGAGTTGGTGACCTAAGGGGACTGGGGAGGGTCAGGGCTGTATATATAGCCAGGGGTTTGGCTGGAGGGTGTGTTGGCCACCGACCCTGCTCTGACAGTGGAGGGCAAAAAGCTTCCAACCAATTGTGCGCTGCGGCATGTAGACACCTAATACTGAATGCGTGCGAGCGGCCCAACTTGAAGAAGGACGGTTGCTGGTAAGTAACTCACTGATCCTCATAAGGTTCCCAGCTCTCAGCCATTACCTCTCTCTTGCACCTATGTCTCTCTCCCCACAGAGGGAAGATTTAAGCCTATTGTGGTTTCCCCAGCATCCAGCACCTGGTTCATCTTTCTCCAGGAGCTACATATAACAGCTACCAACCAGCCTTTGGAAACCAAACTGCTATTATTCTTAAAAGTTTACAGAATAAACAATAAAAACTTATTTGCATGCTAAAAACATATCGGAAAGGGGCATCCTAATCCCACTCCCCAGGGTTTCAATTGCATCAGGACAGTTGGGCAACAGGCCAAGATGCAAGCTGGAGCAGGCACACCAGCAGGCACAGGTTATAACAGTCTGAACCTGGCTAGTGTTATCCCCAGCAGACTGTCACACTGATAGAGTTGGCTGCTTTCATTAGAAGCCTGTATTGTTGCCTAGGGTGGCTGGGGGTGGGGAGTTGGGTTGGGGAGGAGAGTCACCTGCTTAGACCCTTGTTTGTGGTTGGCTTGGTAATTGGGGCTGGGCCTATTTTTGGAATCACAGGTGATTACCTTAGAAAACTCAGAAGGCTTCGAACACTCATCACAGTTATGTGTCAGCCTTTCAAACCCCACCTGAGTGTGCTCACTTGGTTACAAGTCTATGGCCTTGTCTACACTAGAAAGTTTTGTCGATGTGAGTTACAACAGTTAAGAAAATGTGTAATTACAATGCTTCTGCCCATCCACACAGCACTCACATTGCCGAAGCACATCCATACTTGGTGCTCTAGCACTGATTGTGATAACAGTGAACTGTGGGCAGTTATCCCACTGTACAACTCGCCACCTGGTGCCATTAGAAGTTGTGGGAAGGTGGAGAGGATCACATGGATAAAGACTCAACACCCAATGATGCAGTGATTTCCATCCCATCATTCCTCACGTTCCTGACTGTTTCATGGCATTGTTAATGGCTCCATTTTCTGAGTGCCTGCCATTTGTATCTAAAAAGATGGATCCTCACTAAATACATCACAGCTGGTCATGCAGTCCATCATGACCTCCCAATCAGCACAAGAATCCGAGGCACCTGACTTGCTGCATGCCATGCAAACAAACAGCACTGGATTATGGTTTGCATTCACAGAACATCTGCACACAGTGCACCGCTGCTTTCGGAGTGTGAAACAAGCACTGAGTGATGGGATTGCATCGTTAAGCAGGTCTGGAATGACAAGCAATGGCTGCAGAACTTTTGAACATGCAGTCACCTTAATGGAACTCTGTGTGGCGCTCACCCCAGCCCTGTAGCACAAAGACAGCACAATGAGACCTGCCATCCTGGTGGAACAAGCAAGGATTCCTGTGTCACTTAAAGACTAGCAAATTTATTTGTAAAATAGGCTTAGAAGCTGTGCCTAGCAGCTTCTGAGGTGGGGCAACTAATCTGCATTGGTTTTGTGTTTGCATCAGCACAAAGAACACATTAGCCTAATCAAATATGGGTGCAGGACAATATGAGTAATGGTATTTGGGGTTGATCTGATCACAAAGCTGTCAATATCTGTTATTCTACTGAAGAGAAATATGAAATACTGTCTTTGGTGATATGCTACTCCCAGATTGTTCCAAATCTGTTTGGGTTAGTTAAAGGGTAAACACTAATCTTAGCCAAAAAGAGACTTGTAAGAGAGGCCACTGCCTGTTTCAGCCTGAAAAAAGGATAAGACAAGAGAGGGGTTTGCATAGCTTTTCCTGGAGGTATGCTTGAGATATTTGCCTCACCCTTAGCCCCCCTGTCAAATGATAGATCTGGCTGGGTTTCTTCTGAGGTCTTTTTTTGTTATTTTAATAGAAATAGCTGTTTGCAACTACTTGAGGTTTAAGAGTTGAAATCACTGAGAGAGGCAAATCCTCTCTCTGAACTGAGTCATTGAAGAGGAGCAGCAGATGGAGTGACTAGTGGGCAGAGCCAGTTGATGATGAGAGAGGCCAGCAGCAAGCTGGGTGGTGTGAGTGACTCGTGGGTGGAGCCAAGAGATGGTGCTAGTGGATGGAGTGAGTGACCAGTGGTTGGTGCTGGCAGACAGCTGGCGTGAAAGACACTCCCTACGTACCCTAGAGTTGGTTGGGAGTCTAGATTCTCCAGCTCTGTGCTGATTTTGCTAGTGAGTTTCCATTTGCTGTTATGATACGTGGAATCGTGTTGGAAGCCTCATTAGCACTGATTCCCCAGATCAGTGCAGGTTTTGCCAGAAAGTCCTGTATGTTCTGTTATGTGGTGTGGGTTGTTGGGAACCTTGCTCTGTACTGATTTTGCTAGGTCAGTGCTGATTTCTGTTACTTGGCCTTTTTACGTTGTTTTTACTACTATTAAAAGTTCTGTACACTACGCTCATCTCGTGTGTACAAGTGGGAAGCCTTCCTCCTTTGGGGTGCCCAGGAAATAGTGCATGATTTCCCAGAAATCTGGGTGGGGGCTCTAGCCAATTGGTGGTGTTACATTATTTGGAAACCACTAGATATAGAAGCCAGCCCTTGTTCTGCTATCTCACCCTGGCGGAAGGGTTACATATTTATCACATGAACTTTTGTGGAATGAAATCCTGCTTCATCAGATGCTTCAAAGGATTTTCTCACATGAAAGCTCCTGTGATAAATAAATTTGTTAGTCTTTAAGTACCACAGGACTCCTTGCTTGTTTTGCTGAACTATACTAATACTGCTACCCCTCTGGAACTTGGCAACCTCCTGGTGAAGAAGTACATATTGATAGCTACGTAGAAGCTGAAGTTGGTAGAGCTGTTATCACAGGTGTGCAGGGCCATTAACCACACTCTGCTGCAAAGGACTGTTACTGGAGGATGTTTGTAAAATAGTGGATGGCTTCATAGTGGTGGGATTCCTTAACTGTGGTTGGACGATACATGGCACTTTTGCCTGTGGACCATCTTCTGATGGAATACATTAGTAGAATGGGATACTGCTCTATGGTACCATGGGCACTTGTGTACCAATTTGGTGATTCACTAACATCACCACAAACTGATCAGGGAAGGTGCATCAGGCACACATCTTCAGAAACACTGGCTGTTACAGGAAGCTACCGGCAGGGACTTTGTTTCCACACCAAAAGATTCCAGTGGGGGATATTGAGATTTCCATAGTGATCCTGGGAGACCCAACCTATCCATTAAAGCCATGGTTCACGAAGTTATTCGGGCAACCTGGATAGTAGGATGGAGTGCTTCAAAAATAGGTTGAGCAGGTGCCAGATGATGACCGTTAAATGTGCATTTGACAGATTAAAGGCTTGTGGATGCCTTTATGGAAGATTAGACCTAATGGAGGACAATATTCCCATAGTTATTGCTGCCTACTATATGTACTTTCATGTGAAACTAAGATTGAAAAGTTTGCCCTTGGGCAGATATAGAGTTTGAAACTTTTATTTTCAAACAGTATTTTCATTCAACCTTATCTTGGAAAGCACCTTCCATGAGGACTAAATTGTGTTTGGCTGTTTTTGAGTAATTTTCTGGCAAAATAGGCTGGGAAAATTATGGTATCTTAAAGAGTTTCATGCACAGAGGGGAAAAAAAAAGCAGATCTGTATTATCTGGTCGATTGCCATGCAGATGAATATGAATGGCCAGATATTAGGTGTTTAAGAGGAGCATGAGTTGGGGGGGGGGCGGATTCAATTGAGGGAGACATTGAGAGCCCATTTTGAGATTGAGAACCAATAAGGTGTTTTCTAAACAGCATCATGCCATGCTGTGACTGCTATCCACCTTGGCCTGTGTATCACCAACATGTAAAAGTACTGCGTGAAATGCAGAAATAAACAGAGCATATTGTTCCCACAGCTTGTCTTTATTAAACTAAAAAGTTGACAACACAAACAAAATACTGGCCTGGAGGAGGGAAAGCAAGGAGGAGCAGTGTGTGATCTAAGTCCAGCTGTCACTCTCCTAACTGACTGAAGAATTATAGTCATAGAAGCCAATAGCTCAATCTTGAGAATAAACAGGGATGTTATGGTGTGTCTCCTTCACGCAAGCAGCTTCAGACCAGGTCCCTAAACTGCTTGCCTGTGTGCCACTTTGGTCCCCAGCCCAAGTGATTGCTGATTTGTGCAGGAAATTTTCCTACAATGGGGCAGCAGAGATCAAAGTGACGGGTGGGACACTTCTGAAAGCCATATACTGCAACATAACCAACCATGTTATCGACACTGATAGTTTGATTATTTAATTTTCAAAGGGATAGCCACGTTAGTCTAGTCCAGCAAAAAAACAAGGAGTCGTGTGGCACTTTAAGACTAACAGATTTATTTTTCGCATGAGCTTTCGTGGGAGAAAATCCCACTTCATCAGATGCTTCAAAGATGGATCTGTTAGTCTTAAAGTGCCACACGACTTCTTGGGTTTTTTTTGATCATTTAAGTCATGCAACAAAAGCTCTGCACGTTTTGTTGAGATAGTTTTTCTTTGTCAGAAAACTGGTCAATTTTGTCAGTTGGGAGGAAGGAGTCTGATTGTAGTATGTACTCCTCCACTGTTTCGTTTAAAAAAAAAAAAAGCTGATTGTAGTCACTGCAACAGTTTTAACCAAACTTAAGTTCTAATTTTTTGAACTGAACATGAATCCCAACTAGATAGATCATTCTTTCTTTATACAACTCAGGCCTTTGATCTTCAGCTTCCAGGAACAAGTAATCACTAGTTAATGGCTCTCTCCACAGGGCATACCTTAAAAACAACTGGACATTATACCTAATGGACTAAAGGCAAAAAATCCTTTACAATCGACATATTACACAGACTACAGTGAGAGATTATGCCATACGCTCTCACAGAAACTCAGAAACCACCTGATCAGCATCCTGTAGAGCAAACAGAGGAAAATTAAAAATGAACTCTCAAAACTAGATTCCTTCATAGAAAACCAACCTACAACACATTCTTCTACATGGCTGGACATCACAACAAAGAGAAAATCCATCTACAACACACACTTTGCTCTCCTACAGAAGAAAAAAGATACCAAACTGTATAAACTGCTATACAGCACTACAGAAAAGAAGAGTGACACCTACAACCCAGCCAGCAACATTGTTAATCTCTCAAGCTACACACTTACTCCAGCAGAGGAATCTGTGCTATCTCGGGGACTTTCCTTCTGCCCCACAACTGCCACACATAGGATAAAATTCTGCAGTGACCTAGAGGCCTACTTTCGCCGTCTAAGACTCAAAGAATATTTCCATAACACCACAGATCAATGCACTGACACACAGATACCTTCCTCCAAACACTACAAGAAGAAATATTCTTCATGGACTCCTCCAGAGGGTCGAAACAAGAGACTTGACTTCTACATTGATTGTTTCCGCCACCGTGCCAAGGCTGAAATCATGGATGAACAACATCTTTTACGTCATAACGTCAGCCCTGCAGAACGCAATGCCATCCACAGCCTCAGAAACAACTCTGACATTATCATTAAGGAGGCTGACAAAGGAGGTGCAGTTGTCATCATGAATAAATTGGATTATGACCGGGAGGCTTATAAACAACTCTCCAACACAACATTCTACAAACTTCTTTCCTCTGACCCCACTGAGGAATACCAGAAGGAATTACAACGCCTACTCAAGAAACTCCCTAAGACAGCACAGGAACATATAAAGACAGAAACACCACCAGAACCGCGGCCAAGAATGTTCTATCTACTACCTAAAATCCATAAAAAGGAAATCCTGGATGCCCCATCATCTCAGGCTTTGGCACTCTTACTGCCGGCCTATCTGGCTATGTGGACTCCCTCCTCAGACCCTATATTATCAACATCCCCAGCTATCTTCAAGACACCACGGACTTCCTGAGGAAAATACAGTCCATTGGAGAACTTCCAGAAAACACCATTCTGGCCACTATGGATGTAGAAGCTCTTTACACCAACATCCCACACAAGGATGGATTACAAGCTATTAGAAGAACCATCCCAGATGATGCTACAGCACAGCTTGTGACTGAACTTTGCGACTTTGTGCTCACCCACAACCACTTCAGATTTGCGGATCATTTATATCTCCAAATCAGTGGCACTGCTATGGGCACCCGCATGGCCCCACAACATGCCAACATCTTTATGGGCGACTTAGAACAACGTTTCCTCAAGTCTCATCCCAAAACACCTCTTCTTTACCTGCGCTACATTGATGACATCTTTGTCATCTGGACACACAGCAGGGATGCTCTTGAAGATTTTCACAGAGATTTCAACAATTTCCACTCCACCATCAAATTGACCCTGCAACACTCCACACAGGAGATCCACTTTCTCGACACTACAGCACAAATCAGGGATAGACATATCACCACCACCCTGTGCCAAAAACCTACTGATCGGTATAGTTACCTACATCCTTCGAGCTTCCATCCTAAACACACCACACAATCCATTGTCTACAACCTAGCCCTAAGATATAATCGCATCTGCTCTGATCCTTCAGACAGAGACAGACATCTCAAGGATCTCTATCAAGCATTCTTGAAACTACAGTACCCAACTGGGGAAGTAAGAAAACAAATTGACAGAGCTAGATGGGTTCCCCGAAGTCATCTGCTACAGGAGAGGCCCAAGAAAGAAGACAACAGAACACCACTAGTCACCACATACAATCCTCAAGTCAGACCTCTGCAACAGATCATTAAGGACCTACAGCCTATTCTAAAAGATGATCCCTCGCTCTCTCAAGCCTTGGGAGACAGACCTCTCCTTGCCTACAGACAGCCCCCCAATCTTAAACAGATACTCACCAGCAACTACAGATCTAACAACAGAAATATTGAAGCAGGCACATACCCCTGCAACAAACCATGCTGCCAAGCTTGCCCACATATCTGCACAACAGATGCCATCGTAGGTCCTAATCAAGCCTGTTACCCCATCAAAGGCTAATTTACCTGCTCATCTACTAATATGGTCTATGCCATCATGTGCCAGAAATGCCCCAACACCTTATACATTGGACAAACAGGACGATCGCTGCGCAAAAGGATAAATGAACATAGAGCTGATATCAGAAATCACAGAAGAAAGAAATCAGTTGCTGAGCACTTCCATCTTTGTAATCACTCGAATGATTTGTTAACGACTGTCGTCAGAGATATGGCTGGGACACCAAGACTTCAAAGAGAAACAGCTGAACTCGAATTAATATGCAAGCTAAATTCTGTGAAAGCAGGACTTAATCGAGACTATGGGTTCTTTTCCCATTACAAAAGGTAATTTGACTTCAGGCTCCCCATAGTCATAACCTAACAACTGCTCTGGTTTGCTGTTACTTTATGACCTGATCCTATGTTTTACACCCCCTTGCATTTAGTTTCATTCCTTTCTGTAAGTTCACCCATCTTCGAAGCATCTGAGGAAGTGGGATTTTCTCCCATGAAAGCTCATGCGAAAAATAAATCTGTTAGTCTTAAAGTGCCACATGACTCCTTGTTTTTTTTGCATACCTTAAAAAGCCTGGGTTTTCCAGAACTAGAGTTGTCAAACTTGGAGTAATCAATGCCAAGGGGAGTCCTACTCTTAACATTTATCACAAAAAGTCCTTACCTGTGTGGCACATTTCAATATAGTCCTTTGAGACGCTTTTTCTCTAGTCATAAATCATGCTATTTTGTATGGAAACTAACCCCTACATTTTGAAGAAAAGAAACCTTTGTTAAAGATTTCTCATTTTCAACTTTAATTTATGGTGCAAGAGCTAATAATCAACATCCTCTGAGACTCCTAAGAGTTTCTCCAACAGGCATGAGGATGATCAAACCATCTTGAATTTGCAATCTTTCTAAAGTGAAAAATAAGCAGGAGAACAAACAACAAACCCCCAAAACATATTTTACATCACAAAACAAAAAAAAGGCATCTTAAAGCAATTTTGTCCTCAATATAATTAGCTATAAGTCTGTACCAACAGCAAACTGTAATCTAATTTAAAAAACAGCACATGCCCATAAAAGTCCAATGACTTTCCAAACACATTAACAGATGTTTTGATCCTATGCAGACCAATTAAACATATAAAAACCCAGCAACAGTATGGGAACACTATTTTAGCTGGAATGCATTGGAATGGCTACAGTTAAGGCTGCTGGCGAGCATTCATTCTAATCCCTTTCTAGTTGCAGGTAAATCCCAGTATTGCCAATTCTTAAGCATTCCAAAATCGGAGTCAGACTCGCCAAACTTGTAAGTACTGCTGACAATCATATTTAAAGCATAACAGATAGAATTGAATCATAGGGTTGGAAGGGACCTCATGAGATCACTAAGTCTAACCCCATGGGGCTTGAATCCAGGACCTGCTGCATATTAAACAGAGGTGCTAGACACTACACTATCATGGGGCTCTTGTCACTTACTACCTGATTCACAAGCCTTTCAGGTTCAGACTATCCAGTTTTTCCAGAGCTACTGGGGCTGGTGGCTAGCACCTCCGCTTAACATACAGAAGGTCCTGGGTTCAACTCCCAGGGGGTTGGACTCGATGATCTCATGAGGTCCCTTCCAGCCCTATGATTTGATTTGAAAGGGAGAGGTGTGAGTCTCAGCCCCAATTCACCCCCAGACTGGTCACAGGGATATTTAAGAAAATGAACACAAGAGGCAGGCCAAGCCAGAATCACAGTCTGAGCTATTCAATCAATCAAATCACAGGGCTGGAAGGGACCTCATGAAATCATCAAGTCCAACCCCCTGGGACTTGAACCCAGGACCTTCTGCATGTTAAGCAGAGGTGCTAGCCACTACACTATTTGCAGGGTCTTTGGCTCTTGAATATTCATGAGTCCATTTGGCAACTAGATGGTGGTGTGCCACAACTTAACTAAGGGTAGCAAGCTGTGGCACTGCAGAGAAAATGTTGGGAACCAGCGGATTAGCCCGGAGCCTTACAAACCCACTCCCCTAACCAGCCAGAGAGGCGACCCCCGCACCAGCTCCAGATGGCTCCGGCTCCGCCCTCACTGCAGCCAGCGCGACTCCTGGCCGCAGTTTCCATCCCGCTTTGCCAAGCCCCGCCCCCTTACGTCCCACGGGCGCCCGGGCCGCTGACGCAGCGCCCAGGCGCATGCGCATTGCTCTCAGCGCCGCGGCGGCCTGGAGGAGAAGCGGTCAGTATCCCCGTGCGGGCGCTTGGATGCGACCCCTTCCCCCCCTCTCCTCCGCCGCCAGTGGAGCCGCCCGTCCGGCCGGGGCGGGTAGGTGACTCGGCGGCCGTTGGTTGTGCTCGCGCCCCGTCACGTGACTGCCCCTGGGCGCGAGGCGCGGCCGGTTGCCAGAGGCAGCTCGCGGGGGGGGCCCGTCCCCAGAGCCCTGCCTGGCTGCGGGTGCGGGGCGCCGGCCGTCGCGGCTCCTGCTCCCCTGCTTCTCAACTCCCCGGGGGCCCGCGGGCTTGGCCGTGTTTTGTGACTGGACAGGCCGCCCCAGCCGGGAAGGCCGCTAGGGTCGTCCCCCCCCCGACACACTGACTGCTGTGGGGTGCACGGTAATGTGTCCTGATCCGGTGGTTGAGAATGGTTAATTTCCAAAGGGATAGCCGTGTTAGTCCAGTCCGGTAAAAAAACAACAAGGAGTCGTGTGGCACTTGAACAGATTTATTTCTTGCATGAGCTTTCGTGGGAGAAGATCCCACTTCCTCAGATGCTTGGAAGATGGGTGAATTTCTGTGCGGAGCCCTGTGTTACTGTAGCTAAGGGGTGGGCAGCCCGCAGGATGTGTGCCGACAGTGGCACAAGAGCCCGTTTGGAGTGGCACACGGCACCCTGTGCAATGCTGCGGAAATTGTGGCTCCTGCCACTGAAAGCCACTCCAGGTAACTTCTTTCAGGGGTGGCTGGGGTGTGGAGGGGCCCTGCTGTGCCCATGTTCCAGGTACGGTGTGGAAAGAAGATTGCTGGAATGGCTTCCCTCTGTGGTGTGCAGCTGCCAAGGAGCAACTCTTGGTACCGTCTTTCCTTAGCATGGTTGGATACCTCTCCTCCCCCATCCACCAGGAGCTGCTACAGGTAGCTTCTTTCCATGGCATCTCTGGGGTCCCCTGTCCCCAGGCATGCCACCAAGAGGAGCCACTGCAGGCAGCTTCTTTCCATGAGTGGCTCTTTTCAGTGGCATGTCAGGGAAGCGTCCCCCTCCCAGCCCCCTCTACCTCCAGCCATGGCTGCCATCAAATTTCAGGCAGTCTCCCTTTTTATGTCTATGGAGGGAGCCACTGGCATTGGCTGAGAGTTGAGGCAGAGGGGCTGGCACAGGAGTTCAATCAATCAATCAAATTATAGGGTTGGAAGGGACCTCGTGAGATCATCGAGTCCAACCACCCAGGGCTTGAACCCAGGACCTTCTGCATATTAAGTAGAGGTGCTAGCCACTACACTGAGTTGGCAAAGGTTGCTGACTCCTGTCTTAGCTCGTCAGTCTGGGCTGTTGCTCACAGTGCATGGCTGCAGATTATGCCAGGCACTGTTATCACTCAACCAGCAGCAGGCAGAGGTGCACCAAGCCAAGTTGCCTGGATGCTTTCCAGAAAACTCGTGAACTTGACAGAGGGAGAAAGCAACAAATGACTCCCACTCCACCCTGCATCCCTAGAAATGTGCTGTCTAACACTGCTCAAGGTCTTCTCTTGAACAATGTAAGCTTGAGAGTTCAGAGGAGGGCAACCAAAATGATAAAAGGGCTGGAGCACAAGCCCTATAAGGAAAGACTGAAAGCATTAGGTTTATTTAGTCTGCAGAAGAGAAGATTGAGGGGGGATTTGATAGCAAC
>ML682059.1:11986721-12074180 GCA_007922195.1 Podocnemis expansa | reverse complement strand
CTGCGCAGCGGGCCCCGTGTGTGTGTGGGGGGGAGCGCAGCGAGCAACACGAGTTGCTCAGCTGCTCTATTCCCTTAGAGGGAACATTGGGTCCCAATCTCCTATTGGGCTTCAAAATGCTTTGTGATACGAATATAAATAACCTTTCTCTGAAACATCGTATATTGGCTATTGATGGAGACAGGGTGTTGGAATTGTTAACTGGTTTAATCCTATAACTTCACTGCATTTATGATGATGGGAGTATGGCATTTGTAATGTGACCATACTAATATAGAGTAGCTTTTTAAATTTTTTAAAGGTGGCCACAAACTGCAAAGTTTTTAAAGCTCTTATTTGTAAAAAGATCAGAAAGGGATGAAGAGGCGGTAGAATTCTCGGGGGCAAGGAGGCATCTTGGGCTGGTATGGCAGAATAGCAGGACATTGGATAGGCAGAAGAGTGGATTTGGTACTGTACGTATATGGGGAAGATAGGAAAGAGATGATGGGGGGGTGACGTGAGGGAGGGCTAGATGAAAGTCATAAGGTACATGAGGAAAAATGTTAAGAGTCTTGTGTTCATGTGGGTGGAGCGAGGAAGGTTATGGGGGCTGGGGACGCAAGATGCAGACCTTGAGAAAGGGGTTCAGGCAGGATGTATGGTGGCTGGTGGGTGGGCAGAGTAGATTTGTCGATGCAATAGAAGAGCAGTGCAGCAGAAATTATAAAGCAGTTAAAATGCATTTTGATGACAGAAGGTAGTGAGGGAATTGTGGAATGGGAGAAATAGTGCTTGGGAGGCAGAGGGTGTTATGGCTGTGGTGGATATCAGGGGAGTGTGAGAGGAAAGAGACTGGCTTTGGATAATCCTCTGCTCTTCCACTTTGGAACCTAGTGAAGAGAGTGTTGGCTGCTGTTCAGTCTGTCTTTAAAGGAGTTGTGTTTCAACAGAAATCTATACAACCTCAGGAATATACCTGGGGTTAATTAAATGGGGAACATTGTTTAGTTTGAAATATTAATGATGATTTTCCTGAATTATAGTATTTTTGTTTGCTTGCATAACAGTGTAAAAATAATTTTCAATTTTTTAAATCTAGATTTGCAAAATCTCGTGTGCTTCTGCATTAAACTTGCAGACCCATTTCCTTGGATTCAAACATAAAACGGTAAGATTAAGGGGGTTTTGTGTGTCAGATCGAGACAGTTACACTAAACAGTGATGAAATTTGGGATTGTAAACACTGCTTTCTCTTTTTAAAGTAATAAATGTTTCATAAATTAGCGAAGCATCTAGAATTTTCATGCTTTAGTGTTTTATCATGTAAACTTTTTTGTATGATGTTTATAAAAAGGTTCAAGTTGATCTGGCTGTATTTTACTGTTTGGATTAGTAAAGACAGGGGATTTAAGCATTCCAGTGCTCAGCGTTGCAGTGCCTAACTTCTAGGTAGCCTGTGAAACAATGGAATTCACAGCCTCAAGTTAGGAGCCTAATTCTCCCTATAGACAGCATGGGGAGCCTTGGCCATTAAGATAGGGGTTCTCAGAAACCAGAAAGCTGAGCAGGTAGCCACTTACATTAGTCAGAAGTAAACTGTAGGTGAAAAGGGGCAGGACTTAGGGCTAAGATTCACAGAGGTGCTTAGACATCTTCTCCTGCTGATCCAGATGTTGTGTCCCCTTGGGATTCTCAACCATGAACACTTTCCTGCACTTAGGCCTGTGAGCCAGATCACTCTTTTCTGAGTGAGGGGAGGGAGTAGAATGAGCAGGGAGGAGAGACCAACAGGGCACTTGCCTTATCAGACTGGTGCTGGGGGGAGGGAGGGAAAGACACCTAGGCTGGGAATCCTGCTGGGACATGTGTGAGTCAGGGCTCTGAGCAACCTTTTAGCTGTGGGATGGCATCAGAACTTAAGTGGTTTTGTATATATCCATTGGCAGAAACTTAGATGTTTTGGATGTTTAGGTACCCCCAGCATTAGGCGGCAGCCAAGATGTGGTTTTGTGAATATTTCCAGCGGGATAGTCAATGTACAGCAAAAACAAAGAGAGATGCCACAGGACTTTTGCTGGTTTTGTGAATGTCATTATTACCTTTATTGGATTTATGAGCCCACATTTCCTCTATAAATCCAGCCCCAAAAATATGTTTCATGCCCTAGTCGACAAGGGACATGAGGCAAGATCAAATACGGGTGCAGTTATTTATTACTTTAAACAATGAGGATAACGTAATACAGGGCCTGACAAATCCTGGGTGCCAGATCTCCATGGTACCTGTGATTTGCAGCTTGGTGCCTGGCTCTGCTGTGGAAATGCAGCAGAGGAGCGCCCCCGGGAATGAAAAATAAAACCTTCAGTGCCTTCAGAGCCTTTTTCAGCATTTGGCAGAGGTGTGGGGCAGCTCAGTGCAATGATTTCTTCAGCTGTGGGAGGAATCCCAGCTAGGCACCTTCCTTTGAAGCTGGATGCCAATTTTGTTGAGCCCTGGTTTAAGAGGAAACGGTGGATTGATTTAAATTTGAACAATTTAATAACATTTTTACTAATGATTTAAACCAGCGCATGGAAACGTCAATTTAAAAATCAATTTTAATCATATTTTGCGTTATACATTTTAGCTATTTTTTTAAAGAAAGGTTGATTCTTATTAGATGGTAATCACTGAAACATTGATTTGTAACTGAATATAGCACTTACCTGAGACTTGATGCTTCTCTTTGCTAGTCAGGAGGATGCCCTGTCTAAGTAAAAAAATAAATGCTGAAAAATATGTATTTAGAGTCTATCTTTTACATGTTTATTGTGTTAAATAATGGTGAGTTATGCATTTGATTTACTAGATGATGATGATTTGTAATCGATGTCAATTTGAGTGGAAGTTCAAATTTAATTAAAAAGATAAAAAGTATTAAAAATTAAACTATCTTTAATGTTCTGGAAATGTAAGAAAAAATTGTCAAAAATGTACCAGAATGTTTTGCATTGTAAACTAATTGCTGTATTAAACAAAGGAAGTTTTGTCTGTAGTTAATGATTTGAATTGATTTTTCTGATCACTGTCTCCTTCAAAATTTTGAGCTTGTACCAGACTTTCACATTTAATGTTTGTTCATTGGAAGAGGAAAACAAGTTCTGCTAATTTTTAACTCGCAAACATCTTTGAATGACCTAGTCACTAGACTAAAATAGTTGGATAAACTGAAATGAAGAAAATAGTCTCTATATAACTGCAAGAGAAGTTTCTGCTCTTAAAAGCTATCTTAGCATGTCAACAAATTCTGTTTCTAGGTGTTCTGCTAGTTACTTCCATCTGTTCAGTGGTCTGACTTTCTTTAGAATTTGGAAGTAAATATGTATAGCTTAATACTATTTTTGCATTTAAGTTAGTTATTGTAATAGAGTATAGTAAGTTTGTCTTAAACTAGGTGGTCAATTTTAAATAGGTTTTTTAAGCCTGTATTTTGTTTAAATGTAAAAATATCTGATGTTTATGATTTTAAAAAAATTGATTTTTATTCACCCAGAAAGGAAAATTATGTATGGTTTTTATCCATTGGAGGAAAAAATGCTTTGTGCCTTTTGTGTAACCTTAAGTTTAATAATTATTTTCTAAATGGTCAATGTTTGTCCATCTCTTTTGACAAAGCAGAATTTCTAAGTACATGTTCAATCTGTTTTTCTGCCTTCAATTTAGGTCGAAGAAGCTCTAAAAACCCATGGCATTGGTAGGTGCTAACTTATAACTTTTTGCTTGGATATGTTTTATAAACATTCATACAAAACCATGAGTCCTCTTCTTAAGAATTTTAATTTTAGGTCTGATCCTGTTATCTTTACTTTTTGAAGTAGTCCTGCAGAAATCATTGTAACCTAGGGGAGTCCAGCCTTTTGGTATGAGGAGCCACATGCAGATTTTTCTCACCGGGGGGCGCAATAAGCAAATTTTGGATAGATATGACAGAAATTGATCTTATTAATAATAAAAATTAAACAGTCAAAAAATAAAAACTCTTTGCAAGATCAATTTGGTTCTATAAAGCAGAACTTATATTTCATACCTAAACTCAATTCCCAAATAATATCCGTGCTCTCTACAGTAACCTTTCTATAAGTGTCACTTTCATAACTGTACACAACAAGGTTTCAGTTGTCAGTAAAACCACATTTTGTGAAAAAAGGAAGCCCTTTTCAAATTTTTTTTCCCTCCCCTCCAGGAAGTGTCTGTGTGTACAGGTGGCAAGGAGGCATGGCAGGGCAAGGGAGAGCAGGGCTGGCAAGGTGTGGGTGGTGGCAGGGCAAGGGTGGCAGTGGAGAACGTGGGGAACATGGCACAGGAAGGGGGGCGGGGAGCAGGGAAGGGAGGAGTGGGGTAGCTGGGAGGAGCATGGGGGAGCAGGGCAGGGCAGGAATGGCAAATGAGCATAGGGGAAGCACTGTGGCCGGCTGGTGAGACCCCCCCCCCCCCACTACTTGCCTTCCCTGGCTTGCAGCCCAGAACCCCTTCCTTAGCCCTGCAGCTCAGTCTGCCAGTCCACTTCCTTGCATCTGCACTGTCACCTTGAAGGTCCAATCATCTTCCTCCTCTCTCAGACCCCTTCCTGTCTCATTCTGCACCTTGCCTGGTCCCCATCACTTTCCTCCCCACCCATCCTCCTTTCCCACTTCAGCCCCCACACCTTGCATGTATGATCAACCCCCCTGCCCCGCAGCCTCCTTCCCTCCTCCTGGCTAGGTGCCTTACTGTCTGCCAATTACTTTCCCCTCCTGGCTTCTCATGTCCCCTGGTCCCAATCACCTTTCTCCTTTCCCAGCCCTCTGTTCCTCCCGTTTCGGCTCCGCATGTCCCTTGGTCCTGATCATCGCCCGTCTTCCCCATCCCTCCCAGCTCCACACCTTCCTCCTTTCTCTGCTGGCCCTGCACCTGACTGGGTGCTGATCTGTTTCCCTGTTCTCAGCCCCTTTCCCCACTCAGCTCTGCACTGTAAGGGTACAGATCCTTCTGCCACCTCACCTGACTGGAGCTCTAATTGTCAGAATCCCCAGGGGCTCAGGTTCCAGGCGGAGCCGTGGGCCAGATAACACCCTTGGTGGATTGGAGTCCAGAATGTGGGCTGTAGATTGGACAGCATGGTGCAACTAGTCGTGTTAGTAAAAGGTATACAGGCTTTGGCACTTGAACTCGAACTACTAAGAAATGGGGGTTTGATCATAAGAGGACTCAGGCCTGGTGCACACAAGAGAATTAGCTAGGAGAGGTTTGACTTCGTTACTTGCGTAGGGTGTATTTTAAAACAAATGATAGGTATTTAATTGCCAGCTTCAATTATTTCATTGCTGATTATTTTTTACTGTTCAGAAGTAGAGAAGACAAATCATTTTATTTGCTTTTAGCCTTTAAAGTCATACTATTCAGTACTGTGCATTTTCCTATGCTTTTTCAGCCATAGGGACGGGGGACTCCCTGCCACCTCCAGCCCTGGCCTGCAGGGCAGCAATCCCCCCTTCTGCCTCTGGCCACAGCAGGAGGAAGGGATTGCTCCTGCTGCCTCTGGCTGTGGCAGGAGGAAGCGATCCCCTGCCACAGCCAGAGCAGGTAAGTGGGATCGCTTCCCTGCGGCAGCCAGAGCCAGCAACAGGGCTCCCTACCCTGCCCTGGTGGGAAGAAACGATCCCCCCCACTGTGGCCTGGAGAAGCGATACCCCCCCCCCCCCGCCTAGCTGTGGTGGTGGCCGGGGGAACAAGGAAACCCCTGCCATGGTGGGACCCCCCCCCCCCCCCGACCTCCTCCATGTTACCTGGCCAGCCAGCGGAGGTTCCCCTGTGTGCTGCACCACCCTGACCATTCATGTGAAGAATGCTCAGGGGGCTGGAGAGAGACTTAAACTGCTCCCTCTTCCCCCACTGGCACCAGGGAGAATGTTTCTGGGTGGGGGCCAGGAACATTGATGGGGCTTTGTTTTTGAATTCTTTGGGAGCCATACTTTTATCTTTGAAGAGCTTCATGTGGCTCACGAGCCGCAGTTTGGCCACATCTGCTCTATACAGTTGTTCCCAAACTGGTGCTGTAGCTTAAGGGTGGAGCTAGAGTAGAAGTGGGGACAGAGCAGGCCTAGGTGCTCTTCTCATGGCCGAAGGCCCCCTGTGGTACCACCAGAGATTCTTTGGCCTCTTTCTAGTTGGGCATGCCCCTCAATTTGGGGACCTCAACTCTGACAATTTATTTGTGAATAAGAGGGAAGGGAGGAGAGGAGCATCAATATGCTACCTTTTCTGACTAAAAACTCAATTTTCATACAAATAAATGATGCATTGTGTGTTTTAATCTGAACCATATCAGCCTTTCGTGCATATCAGAATAAAGAAATCTTTTTAAGTATTAATTCTTGAACAGAAGTAACTACTGCAATGTATGGTTGCAGTGAGAGGGATCTGGTACACTTCTTTACTCTGTGCCTTGTTTTTAGGGCTTGTCTACATAAGGGAATAAACTAAAATAGCTATTCTGATCAATTTCCCTCTATAGAGAGGCAGTCCCTTGTGAATGCGGGGATAACCAGGAGCCTAATGCTCTGCCCCTATTTCATAGGAGAGTTCTTTATATGAAATTAACTAGCCCTTTTCTCTATTATTTAATGTCTCCAGGTAGGTGTAAATTGCTGTGTATAAAGCTTAATGTAGCAGACTCTTATTCCAGGCTGAATTCTTTGAGACTTTTACTAATAGGGGGTTCAGCTGTAATTTAATACTTTGGTATGAGTTTAATTCATTGTAAAAATGGTGACTTGGTTGCAGTTGTAATTTCTTTTTCTCAGTGTTCTTTATATAGCTTGTCTAGCACTGTTTGTGTATTGTAAATGTTTGGTGCTAATGTTTGTGCTTCAGCTACAGTCAGCAGAGTCTGACTCTTGGTATGCAAAGGTGAAAGTAATATAGTTTGTTCCTTTGCCCATCGGCAAGAAGCCCATGCTGTTTCCTTGAAACGTGGTGCATGTCCAGTCTTTGGTCTTGCACACACTAGAAGAGTTTTGTCTCCAAAAGTCAACTTCTTGTTACAAAAGCAGCCCACTGTACACACTAGAATGCTTGTTTTTCATCAGAACTGCCTTGTTTTGGTGACAAAATAATAAAACCTGTGCAGGAGTCATAGCGACTTTTGTGGCAATGTTTTTGAGAAAATTGGTGAACCATGTGTGAACCATGCCCTTAAGTGACATCGTTAAAAGCAAGAGGCCTATTGTCCCAGCATACCTTCAGGTGCCATTCTGGTCACCTCTTTGATTTCAGCTGCAGCCAAAGGAGGTTTCAAGTAACTCATGGCACTGTGGGAACTCACTTCACAGCAGAGCAGCCTCAGTCCTGCCTGTTTCTTTTACAGAGGAGTGTGTGTGTAATTCGTTATGTGCTGTGCAGAACCAGGGTGGGAGACAGGGACTGTGTCCCTTTGCTAGGAGGGTGGGGACTGGGGGAACCTGGGACTCCTTGTTTGTCCAGCTATTAGCTGTCTATGTAGCAGCTTCAGCCTTGGGATCAAATCTGTTGCTTCCAGCTCCTGGTAGCTAAATTTAAAAGGCAGGACTACCCTTGCTGTGCTGGGAAGTGATTTGTCTGCAGCATCATGAATTACTTGAAATCTTTGTTTTAAAAACATTCTGGGACTTTGAAAGGGGGAGGGAGGAGGCAGATGGCTGCAGCTGAGATCGAGACAGAAAGCTCTGGTCACCTTTCTCCCTTCATGTGTGCAACAAGCGCATACACTCGCTAACTCAAACTTCCTCTCCACACATCTGTGGGTTTCTTGCGTCTGTGTACAGCAGTGTCAATTTTGCTGTCAGGGCACCTTAAAAACAGCTATCAAACTAGTCGGGAGTTGTCATCACCCATTGTCGTGGAACCCCTTCCCTAGGCACACTGTGCGGAGTTGCACCCACAGATTGCTACCCACAGTGCACTGTTGGCTTTGTGGACAAAGGAACTGACAGTGTGAATGCAATCCACTGACAGAAGGGAGACTGGACACACTACCATGATTTAATTATAGGAGTGGCTGTATGATGGCAAAACTTTCTAATGTACAAATGTCTTAAGTTTATAATTTTTTACTTTTTTTAGTTAAAACTGTGAGTGGAGTGGTGGACCAAGTGAAAGCACCTTTTAAACTTCCTTTTTATGGTAAGTTAATTTCTTCATTAGATATAACACACAAAACCACACTCGTAGCATGATTTCCTCTGTATTTCAAGAAAGGTTGAGAATGTCCTACAAGAGTGAGTGATGTAAGAAGTTAGCAGGTCACTGGGGAATTTGCTTACATTGTGTTTTTTTCCCCTTTTAATATCTCTGTAGTATGGGTGGCCAAACTCCAAGCCACATATGACAGTCTTCAGGAGTTTAAGAGCTAGGGCATGCCTCCTGGAGTTTGGGGCATATCTCTGTGGTGGAGTAGTGGGGCTAGGGGCTTCTGCCCTGCAGGGTGTCAGGGCTCAGTGCTGCAGCCCTGTGAGGCACATCTGCTGGGGCTTGGAGTTCCTTGCCTCACCATCCTGCTACAGAACAGAAAACTAAGCTCCCATGCACCCCATAGGCAGGTGGTGGTGGTGGGAGTACGTTTGAAGTTAAAGAGCCTGCAGGGGTGAGACTTCAAGGATGATATTGCACCACTGGCTGATCCAATCAAGTGGCTTATTGCTGTGTCTCAGGAAAGGTGCTGCGGGACAGAGTTTGGATTTGATAGCAAATTTAAGTCCAAAGGTAAAGTAAGAGGAGGAGCTCACAGCTTCCTTCCCCTTGATTTTTCACCACTCTTGAGATTGTCAAGTCTGTAACAGTACACAGAAGGTGGTTATGACTGCTTTGATACATGGGGACTCATCACATTTCAGTAAAGTGCTTTTATTTTATAGTTCAAACTGAGCCAGATAAATGGCTAGGAAAAAGCTTGGAAGAACAGCTTAATGCATGTAAAGATTCAGAGCCTGCACTGGGTAAGCATTTTTTTTATTGCTGTAATTAAATGGCAGTAATTACATTTCCAGAAGTATTGAGTGAATTTATACATTCATAAGTATGAAATTAGGCAAACCTTACACAGTTTACATTAGGTGTCTTGCTGATATAGTATGTAAGTGACTCCTGCTTAGGAAAGTTCTTGCAGTTCTTATTGCATATTTATTTTTTATTGGATTAGACATCCATCTCTTGAGAGTGTGGATTACAAATTGTGTAGGGGTATATGCGAGAAGCTACTCCTGACCTAAGTGATTCTGACATTATTCTTATTATAATATCATAGGTGGTAAGTTTGAATATAAAAATGCATTTTTATACAAATGGCTGTTTCCTTTTACTATAAAGGAGATTATTTATTTATAAAGAAAATAAAAAGGTGGTAAGCAAAGGACTGTCCTACATTTTCCAAAAGTGATTAGTGATATTTGAATGCCTCAGCTTTTGTTGCCTAACTTGATGCAACTTAAGTTGCTCATTTTCAAAAGTAAATGGTTAGGAAGATGCCTTAAGCTAGGTGCCTAAAAACTGAAGCACTCAAAATAGCTAGTGTGTAAAGTCTTGGCCAATGCGTTCAGTATCTACTAAGAACAAATTGCTTTCGTATCTTTTTCTTGTATGAACTGTTGATCATCTTTGCACTGGTTAATTATATGTATGCAGATTGTTTTAAAAAACATGAAATTGTATAACATACCTATCTTTGATACAGGACTTGAATATATAACTGAATATCGATTAAAAGAGAATCTCTCTTTTTTCTATGAATGTGAACTGTGCAACTGTCAGTCAGGATTGACTAACATGTTCATGCATGTTTATGGCACTAAACATAGACTGGCATATTTGGTAAGTTTTTATTCTTGGAGTAAGTGTTGTTTTGCCTGTTGGTTGGTTGGCAATTTCTTTACTTCCACCTTACGTTTTAGATATCTTTGTGCTAGAATGCTAAACCAGTAATAAAGCTCAGTTTGTAGTAGAGCCACACAGTTGGCTTTATGCTCTGGACTGTGAGTGAGTTTAAAATTCTGAGCTGTTTCATTGCCTAATGGTAGTGAAGCACTGTTCCCTCTAAGCTGTGCACGTGTGTGTGCGCACACAGGTCATGCAACCTGTGCACACAACAAAATAAAGTGTGCACAAAAAAAATTCAATAGTGCTAATATTAGTGCTCACAAAGAAATGTTCCTGCGCACACAAAGAAATTGTTTGCGCACACAGTCTATGAGTAATTACAGGAAACACTGTAGTGAAGGTGTGCTTACTTGTGGCTAGCTCCCTAATTGTCAGTTCCTTTTTTCTGGTTGACTGAAGAGGTTATCTTGTCAGCAACAATAAAAGCCACTGCTTTTCTGTACTATAAATAGAGAGCAATAGGTATATTAAAAGCAATTGGTTAAAAAGCACACTACCAAACAAGACATTCCACTGCACATGCTTCTCTGTCTGGGAAGAGGGTGAAAGAACAAACAGTATGTGACAGTTGTGTACTCACGCTGCTTAGTTGCGCTACTGGCCAGTGTTCAAATACTACACTGATAACATAGTAAATAAAACTGGATAGAATAATTCCTTAATGGAAGCTTTTTTCCAAAAGTTACATTTTTATAATTTTTCATTGGTTTTGATTTCTAAAGGAAAAGAACCAAAACCGTGAAAAATTGTTTATTCCAGGGTGGCTCTGAGCAGATGTTCATTTAGGTCTGTATGGACATTGTATGAGAGAGTACATGACCGGGGGGGGGGGGGGGTGTCAGGAGTTCTGAGGTATGTTTCTACTGCTGCGACTGTGTGCGTGTTGCTGGATTAATGCCACAGGGTTGGTTGAAGGGGCAGTGGAGACCTGCTCAGTCGATCCCAGACGTGCTCTCCAGTTGACACTAAATCTTACCCCACAAAAATTTTAAGGCTGTGCTGACCAGAGAGTATTTCCCATCAGTGCAGGAAAGATGCCACAGTAAGTGTGAAGCTTGCATATCTTCCTTCAACTGCCACCAGCCGTGTAGGCCTGACCTGAGTTGCGGTCCTGGCATTGCCACTAGCACAGCAAGTGACTGGTCAGGTGGATTCCCAATTGAAATATTTGTAAAGCACTTGAAATCCTTGGATAGGAAGATGCTTTACAATTATCAAGTATTTTTCCTTTTTGAGTTTTACTTTTCTTAGTATGTTCAGAGAAATTACATTGCCTCATGTTTGAGCACTGACTTGAATTTACTGTATATCTGTTCTGGATGGACATTTCAACGCATTGCTTTATGTGCATTAGAGGACTATTGTATTACTCTGGAGCGTTGGATCTGCACAGAGGTGGCTGTTTCAAATTCTCAGGTCCCATGAAGAAAGAAGTCTTGCGATCCCTTAAGTTAGTCATTGGACCCTACAGAGTCAAATAATTCATTGTTGATGGGGGTCCTGCTTAAGCTGTCAATTTTTATAAAGAACTCAGTTATATTTGTTCTGAAGCTGTAGCCATGTTAGTCTAGTTCAGCAAAATAAACAAGGAATCTTGTGGCACTTTTAAGTACAATAAATTGATTTATCACTTGAGCTTTTGTGGGAGAAAATCCCACTTTGTTAGATGTGGGATTTTGTCCTACAAAAGCTCATTCAATAATGAAATTTGTTAGTCTTTGAAAGTGCCACAGGACTCTGTTTCAATTATACTTGTATCACAGTAGCACTTCAGAACACATCACATGTTTCAACTTATCAGCACCAAATAGGTCAGTTGAGACACCCATGCAAGTTGCAGATTTTTTGGTGCATGTTCTCTTTAGGTTTTATATTCAAACTTAAAGGTGATGGCTAAGCCACAGGTGCCCTATGCAGTAAGCATTCAGGGTGTATTCTATGTACCAAGCCAGTTCGGCTGCACACAACCGTATTAGGACTACAATCTGAGTTGAAAATGGTGCCCAGCCTTTGGTTTCTTCAGAACAGTTAAGTACTGCTTTATGAAACTTCTTGATTGGTACAACGGGACTTTGTAGCAAGTGATACTGACACAAACACTAGCAAAAAGTCAGCACACACAGATTTCCATGTGGCACTCAAATGTCTTGAGACTGAGTGGAGGATGCAAAGTAATACGGTTCTCAGGATAGTGCTGGCTAGAGGAGTGGTTCCATTAGTAATCAAGGTTCAGCTCACAAGAGCCCAGGGAGAACATTTTTACTTAGAGGATTTGATCTTTAACTTTGTCGGAAGGATAAAAATTCCTAGGACAGTGTAATGGAGTTCCTGGTGCTGTACGCCTCACAAGATTCTGTAGTAATGGAGAGCAAGTAAATCTCTCTTATTTCAGTTGTATCAATTGGTGAACTATAATTCTGCATAACAAGGGACACTATTCAATATTTTTTGCATCTTCCTTTGTATGAATTTAGTGGGGTCAGTAATGGCCAAAATGAGAACTGACACTGAAATAAAATAGCATGCACGGTTCAGTTTTCCTGAGTCATGAAGACATGTATTGATTAAAGTATTTCTAGTAAGAACTAAGCCCTTTACATTTCAGATATTGATTTTTTTGGTTTGGCATTAGCTCTTTGCATACTGTTTTGAAGAGCATGGATGTCATGGTGTGTTTTCACAAATGGTAAATTGTCTTCCTCTGCCTGGCTAGGGACAGTTTTTTAAAAGATCCAAGCATCTATCCAGATCTCTGTCATTAGAGCCCTGCATGGGTACAGGTGCGTGGATCCATATATGACCTGCATCCGCAAGAAATGGCCTGCAGATATCTGTGTTGTATCTGCCGATGTGGATATAATGCGGATATCTGCATATTTGCGGGGCTCTAGCTCTGTGCAGGTAAAAATATGTGGATCTGTATCCGATCTGCATCCACAAGAAATGGTCCGCAGATATCCATGTTGTATCCATGGATGCGGATATCTGTGGATATCTGTGGATTCGCAGAGCTCTACCTATCATGTTGCTGAAGTCTGAAGTCGAAACTAATTTTAATAAAGATTTTTTAAAGAGATCACAAGGTGTTTCTTAAAATCTTTTAGAACACATAGCCTGTTCTAAATGTGATTGGGGAATGTTGGCTTTACATCTTCAGGAATATAATTCAGGTAGATTTGAAGATCAAGATAAAAAAGTCAATAGGGAACTGTTGTGCTTGACAGCTGTCTTTTCAGTGAAGTCCCATTAGTGGCAGTTCTTCCATTTTGCAATGGATTGGTGGCTGTGAGATGTCTAACATTAAAGGATGATCTGTATGAAGTTGGGCTGCTCAGATTGCTGCTGGGGATTGTGAGATAAATTGAGCCACCCTTCTGTTTGCAAGTCAGTCTTAGGATCATGTGATTGTGTTCCTCTCTAAATTGTCTTTCTGCCTATTTTCTTCACATGAAATATGTAAGCAATACTGGCTAATTATCTGAGCAAACGTGAATCCCTACCCACCAGTTTTGGTTAACCTTAGTGCAGATAACCTAGGCTGTTGTTTCTAGTAAAATCATAATGAAAGACTTGAAGATCAGTTACCGTTGTCCTTTATGATTTAGCATGGATGGGAGAACACAACTGCTGAATGATGAAATGGAAAGTCTGATGGACAAAATACAGGTCATTTAAGTAGAAGATCATTCTAAAGAAATAGAAACTTATAATTCCAGCTTTGTTTTCTTAAAATACTTCAAAGTTCTGTTGTCCATGTGAAATTGGAGGGTTTTGCCTGTTTTATAACTTACTCAAACCTGAACAGATTTTCACAGGGAAAGGGGAAGCTGTGATTTCAGGACTTTTCAACTCTTGACTCTCTGAATTGCTATAACTATGTGCTTTTTTTAAAAACAAGATGGCCTTTTTTTTAAGATTACCAAACTCTTTTCACTTAACTCATTTAAAAAATACACTCTGTATTTGCTCAGACTTAAAAATAATCAGAGGTGGGGACAGGGGTGGAATATTTTAGCCTAAGAGGGTTATTTTTATTTAAATGTGTATAATAGACAGTTGTCAATTGTAAGCGGTTGACAAAGGAGAGTTGTAAATGACAAGTGTTGGGCATAGCAACTCGAACTACATAAAGTACCCTGTTGCCGTAATATCTGAGCCGCTCACAATCTTTTATGTATTTATCCTAATCGTGTTCTTGTGAGGTAGGGAAATACTGTAATATCTCCATTCTACAGGTGGGGAACAGGCACAGAGTTCCAATGATTTGCTCAAAGTTACATGAGAAGTCTGTGGCAGAGTGGGGAATTGAATTTGAATCTCCTGACCCCCAGACTAGCACTCTTAACTATTGGCGCCTAGCCTTCTTTCACTGCCTTCCTGTTATTGCTTCTCATTTTTACTTACAGTTACATCCAAATAGAAAAAAATAGATACTGTATGATAGGTAACAGCTTGTAGTGCAAGAGGGTGGGGAAAAAAAGCAAGATGGGCAATGTATTTGGTCATTAAGATAATTTTGATTAATTTTTATTTCTAGAAACAACATTATCCTGACATAGCGGAATCTGATGAAGTTAAAGGTCGAGGTTCAGAACAGAAAAGAAGGGTTAAAGAAATTGCAGCACTTATTGAAAAGCAGGAAGGAAGAAAAAAAATAAAGGTAATTAAAAAATAATTTCAACACCTATGGATTTCTTAATAATACTGATGTTATCTTTTATTTATGAAATAGTAGGCAAACCCTTTTATCTTTTGTAAATCAAAGTGTGTGCCACTTGAAATATTTGCAGGAGTGGTATGAATCACCTTGTAGTTCACAGCAACATGATGTCTATTATTGTATATTGGTCACTCTCTCTCTAGCTCAGTGTTTCCCAACTAGCGTGCACAGAATTTTTCAAAAAACTACTTAGACTGCTGGATTGGCTCATGAATATTCCTTAGTTCATTTGGAGACTCTGTGGTGGTGTGCCTCACGATAATTAAAGGTATCAGTGTGTGCGTTGGCAGAGAAAAGGTTGGGAACCATTGCTCTAGCTAGTAAGTGGAGAATGAGGTGGTTTCCTGTGTCAGGCAATGCTGATATGAGTACTATAAACATTTTAGAAACGATAATCCCACAGAACTGAAACTTCTGTATTTTGTGTGCTATCTGTTGCAATTAGATAGCATAACAGTTTCACATACTACTGTTCAAACAAATTATCTTTTACATATGACAAGAAAATCTGAATTAGTCTTACAGGAATGTCTTGATTTCCTGCCATGTATCTATGTAACTATCCTAAAATATCCCATGCCCTGAGCAAATAGAATATAACATGCTCACAAATATTTATAATAATGGCTTTATTGTTCTAATGTAGTAACATCCTATGCTGGGGTTTTGTTTAGGCTAGTGACTCTCAGTGGGGTACCAAAGATGTTGGGAAGACTTCCTCCTGCAATCTGTTATTTGTGTGTTCTTTGGGGAAATAGTGGATCCCTTACTGGTGAAGGTTCGCTACCTCTATTAGGGGGGGCAAGTACCAGCTTCTCTTAAGGAAATCACTGCTTGTCTTTTTACCCAGGAAAACAGCTTTGATTAATTACAGGCTAGTATTACATGTTCCATTTCTGAGTATAACTATAAAGAAGATTGTGGCAAGGCAACGCTAAGTCCCTAGATACCCTGGATCTTGACACAGACCTGGGTGTAGGTCATAAACCACACAGGTAGCATTAGTAGATGATCTCTTCCTGGTCGTGAATGAAGAGCAATTGTGATGCCGGCATCTGTCAGCAGCCTGTGGTACAGGTAGCCATGTCAGGATATTGCCTTGCATGTGAATAGCATCAAGAATAGATAAGGCAGTTCTTGGGTCACTCCTCCATTTTTTTAACTTGCAAAGTGTTCCTAGAAATATATAAGAACATACTCTATTAGAGCTGAGGCATCTTCAGCAGTATGCCTCAGATATATTCCAGTCCTAGACAGTTGCAAAACTGCTGGCTGGAGTTCCATACATGCATTTAAGTCTAATTGCTAATGTTTAGTAGAGTCTAGAGGAGCTGCTCAGTTCAGCACAGAAGTTCTCTGATCAACTTTCAGTTAATTCTCCTTGTCTGACGTGCTTTTATGCTTGCCGCTATCTTGTGAATGGGAATGTGCAGAGACAACTTGAAGGAGAAATAAAGGTCACTTACTAATAACCAGAGTTCATTGAGATGGTGAATATTTACACTCTCCATCCATCTTCCTCTGTTATACTTATAAAAGAAAAGACTATCAGGATCTTATGGGGTCTCTGTTGTGCATAAAGCTGTGCAGTGACACTTGGATTCTGTGCAAAATGTTACTCCAAAAGCTATGCGCTCTCACCCATCTTTTTATATCTTTAAGTCCATGGATCTTGTTGCACTACATTGCGTCAGGATACTGTGTGTCGACCATGAGTCATCAAGTTAATGGAAGATATGACTTTGCTCTTGTTCTTGATGGGTTTTTTGTCCCCTTATTTCTAGGGTGGATTCTTCTTGCTTTTACAGGGTTTGTTTTGCATTGTGCTTTGGTCATTAGGGTGGTGTTGGCAGTTTGATATCAGAACAGGCTGGCGTTGGAGACTGATCCCATCACGTTCACATGCACACACCCCCTCACCTAAACTAAGTCAACACATCTAAATGAAGTTTCAGCAAAACTTAGTTTGGGCCATAAAAAATGGAGTTTCGGGTGCAATATGGAGTCACATCATACTTTGGTTATGATGTTAAAGAACAAGTGAATGAATGAGAACAGCATCTTTATTAATTAATAAATAGGCATTATTCCAGTTAGCAATTCTTGTTGGATGCAATTTTATGGTATAAATTTATCTTTAGCCATAAGACTGTAAGAATAAGGGATATAAGTTACAATATAGAATTGAACAGGAATGTGAGGTCCCTAGAACGTGCATGAACAGAGTGGCAAGGGGGGGGGGGGGCGTTGAATGAAAGGTGTAATGTACACTTATAATCAGAGAGACAAAGTGGTGTGATGATCTTTATTCAGCCAACTTCTGTTGATGAGAGAGAGGGTATTACACAGAGCTCATTTTCAAGTCACTCCTTCAGAAGAGCTTTGTGTAAGCATGAAAGCTTGTCTCTCTGACCAGCAGAAGTTGGTCCAATGGAAGGTATTAATTTACCCACCTTTCTTTTCAAAGAGTGTCTCTGTGAGTGCTCCACTTTAGGTGTCTGTGCACCCTGCACCTGAGATAGAAGATTTATGGTAGCATTACCTAGTTGAGCCACATATGCACTGTCACCTTCTTATGCCTTCTTGCAGCCAACCATCCCTCAGTTCTTTTTCTACTGCCTTTGGCTTGAATCAGAGCTTTTAGCAGTGCCATTCTTTCAAACTTAGATTCTAGATAGTGTTGAGTTATCAGTGTTTAGGAATTAAATAGCAGTTAGATAGCTAATCTTTATTTCTGCTCACCTTAATTCCAGAGAGGAAAAGAATGTAATCACTTTTATTGGCTCTCTGGAGTTTAAGTGGTTCCTGATGTGTGGGCTCTCCATATATCTCTCTGATGATTGTGCACGACGTTTCTGTTCTTGGTGAGTCTCACGTTCCTCAGGAGCGCTCGCACTGCCACAGCCTAAAAGCTAGAGCAAAGAAGGTGAGAGGTCTTCAACTTAAACTCCTAATGAGGGAGAGAAATCATTAAGACCTACATCAGACCCTGAGCCATGGTCTCCTCCTGGCCAGTAGTTGCTATCAGCAACCTGTAATACAGGGCCAGTCACAAAAGCACCCACTAAAGTTGGTGCCCAAAAGGCTATGAAAAAGTAGTCTCCAACATTGTGTCAATGAGAATCAGCTAAGAAAAAGCACTTTTCAGCCATGGAGACTTCTTTGGTACCATTGGCACTGAATGCTTTGGATTCTGAGACTGCAGGATTGTCAGATTCTGCTGTTAGGCAAAAGGTCCGAGGAGGACTGAAGGGTAAGGTGAAACCCGCAGCCCTGGTACCCATGGAGCTGAAAAGAGACTTGGCACCAAGCACTTCAACCGCACAACGTCTCTCATACCACCTATGCACAGCAAGAAATCTTCTTCTCTGACAGCTACATAATGTCGGTACCGCTGGTTGCACAGACATTAATACTATTCTTGCTGATATTGCAGCAGTTCCTGAGACAGAGACTTCATAATGTCAGCCAAGTCAGAGTCTTCTCTCTTTGGTACCAACATTACTCCATCTTGCTCAGTACCAAGTTGCATGACCACGTCACCCAACTCTGTGCCCCCTCTACCTAGTGATGATGATGAAGTGGACAAACAAATACACGCATCCTGTCATTCGTCTCCAGTTCACTCACCCAGAGCAGTGTCATCACATAGTTCGAACCATCACTCGACCTCTTCAGCATCCAGCTGGTGCTACCCCCCCACGTCATTCCCACCACAATGGCAATACTAGGATCCTGGGCTATGTTCAGGACACAATAGCAAAAAAAAAACCCCAAGCCCAACCAGGTCTAGAGCACCATGATCACCAACATTAACTCTTCTAATTCCCTCAGAACCCCAAGAGGAGGTGGTTAAAGAGCCTGGGTAGGTCTCTGATCATGAAGACCTGTCTCCATTGATTTTATCATCATTCTCACTGAATGAAACAATAATGCCCTCACTGCTCACCATGGGGGATGACTTTAAGCAATTCCAGGATCTCTTCAAAAAGGTGGCAGAATGTTTTGACATCCCTTGAAGAAGAACCTGACCAACACAAACTGCCTGACGTACTGTAAACAGCCATTTTTGCCAAGATAGCATTACCTATAAATGATGCCATCATGAACTGCCAAGATTGTGGCAGACACCAGTGACAGCACTACCATCATGCAAGAAGTCAATCACAAAATATATGTCCCCTTCAAAGGAAGTGAATTTTTGTTCTCACACCTGGCATCAGGGAGTGTGGAGGTGGTAAATAAGAGGGGGAAACAACAGCAGCATAACAGGGTAATCCTCTGTAAGAAAGATTCTAAGAGGCTAGACCTCTTTGGCCCTAAGACATATTCATCTGCAATACTACAATTCCAGATAGCTAACTATGAGGTCATCTTAGCCAAACACAGTCTTCTCCAAAACGGCAGAATTTGATAGTGTTCCAGATGAGATAAAAAGACAATTCAGGTGTAACATTACTGAAGGTAGTCTTACTGTCCAGAGTGCACTGCAAATTGCAGTTGATTCAGGACACAGTTACATGTTCCATTACCCCACCAATAGTAGTGTTGTGCATCATGGCTGCATCTTTCGGGGTTTCCCAGAGAGGTGCCAGTGGCTATGGAGAATTTACCCTTCAAAGGCCTGAAATTATTCACAGCAAAAACTGAGGAGTCTGTCGATGCTTAAAATCACTAGGCATCTATACACCTGCAGATAAAAAGAAGCAAGGCAGGTGGTTCTGTCTACCTTGTGTACAACCTGGATAGTATGATGATAGATGTAAAAAGACAAACCAGGTGATACCAAACACCAAATCAGCTTTCTGTGTCTCAGTAACCTACACTGATGCAGCAATTTTGAAAGCCTGGTAGAGAACATGAGAGACCCAAAAATTCCGTTGCCAGAAACGTACACCATCTCCACACCATTTGGAGACCAACTGTCACTATTCCACCAAGTCTGGAAGACCATCACAGTAGACACAGTTTGGTTATTTCATCCCTTTTATCTCCATCTCACTTATCCACCTTCCATCCTTGTCCCTCTTTCGGGACCTCCTCATAAGAAACTGTTACCATAGGAAGTAAAGTACCTTTATATAGCTGGATGCAGTAGAATCTATATCACTATAGTACAGAGGGAAGGGCTTTTACATTAATTTCTACCTGTCTTTTTTCTGCGCTAGGTGGATACCCATTCTAGAGCTAAGAAAACAAGTTCATCAGAACCCAACATTTCAAGGTGATGCCTTGACATGTTGGAGTGGGCTTCAACGGAGGGGCACTGTTCAACAGTCCCCTAAAGTGGAGCATCCTTAGGTACAATTCTCAGAGAAGAAGAAAAGGTCACTTACTTTGTGCAGTAAACCAAAATTCTTTGGGATAGTTGTTCTGTGGGTGTTCCACTACTTTTCCTCCTCACCTCTACTTCAGAGTTGTATAAATTATTCTGCACAGTAGAGAAACAACAAAAGGGTGGTTGGTTGTACTGCACTGTTTAACTGCCAAAGATGGCATGAGGCAGCAACAGTGCATGTGACACCCAACTGGAGATTCCTCTCATAAGCCTTTCATTCCAAACAGAGGGCATCAGGACACCTGAACTGGAGCACGTGGAGGGACAGCCATCTCAAAAAACTTCAGTTACTGCACAAGGTGAAAGGGGCAGCCATGTTAGTCTAGTTCAGTAAAATGAGTCCTATGACACTTAAAAGCTAACAAATTTACTTATTGCATTTTTCAAAGTGTCTGCTGAAGTGGGATTTCTTCTTCCATGAAAGCTCGTGTAGCAAATAAATTTATTAGTCTTAAAATGTCACAGGACTCCTTGTTTGTTTTGCACAAGGTGAGTAATCTCTTTTTTTATAATTTCCTGGGACCACCATGGCTACAATGCTGCATACTGCTAATTAGATTCTATCATCTGAGCTGTATATGGCTACTGCATGCCATGAGTGGGACTTTGCAGAGTCCATCTCCAAGAACTCTGTTTACAAGTCAGTATCCTTCATTTGTTTGAGTATAGCAGTAAATAATTCTTTGTTTTGTGGGCGATATCAGTGTCTCCTTTGGGGTTCTCTTCTGTTCCTGCACCCTTTTGTTGTAGGAAATAAGTTTAAAAAGCAAAGCAGGATCACAAATCATTTTTAAAGTCACCGATTTGTTTACTGTGAGTCTAATACTTGCATCTGCTTTATCTAGTTTTCCTACCTCCCTGTATGTATTGCAGTGAGAGAGACATAACTGGTATCCTGACAACTGGAATTAAGTTTGGATCTACTGTCAGGGATGCTAGATTTTTATGCCTAAGACACTGACAACATCCCTTTTTTAGACTAATTATTTCAGGTAGATTGGTTAGATGCTTAATCAAATATGTCTTTAAAAAGTTGTGCTAACCTAAATGTGCTTTATGTTTAGGTTAAAACAGATCCTCCTGTTAAGAAGAGAAAATCAGAAAAAGGTAAATGTTTTGTGTTTAGTTATGTAAGATTAGATCCTGCAGTCTCTGTACAAACATAACAAAAGATGCAAATAACCAGTCGAGTTATTTTGGTTAAAGTTTGTGTGGGTGTATGTATACCAGACTTTAGAGTAGTTATTCCAGAAGAGCACTTGAACCCAGAGTACTGAAAAGGGAACCTCATATTCACTTTCAACATAGAGAGGAAAATTATCCATTAGAAATCCAGATAGGTACAGATTAATCTACCAGTCTAGCTCAGTGGCACTTCAGCTTTCTTTTATAGTGTGAACTGCTCGTTGATACCTTTTCTTGATAATGATAGCATAGACCAGCTTCCTTCTTACTGTGTTGGGGCGGGGGGAGTGGGAATCCATGGAGCAACATCAGCAATTGTCTGTATGTCAAAATAATAATCTTATCTGTCTTCAGTGCTGCTTATCATGTGGAGATTGAGAACAGCTAGCAGCATGTGATCAGTCAGCTTTTCATATTACCAGAGAATAATGCATCAATTGGTTACAGAGCTGTTTGGGAACTATTGTTTTAGTTTTCTGGTCTCTTGAGGTCTGAGAGCTTTTGGTTAGTGTCTGTCTTGTTATCTAGTTGATTCAGCACAAATCAAAGTGTTCATCTTTGAGTGGTGCCCCCTATGTGGATTCCAGACGTGGGTGTACATGCATGTTATGCGCCAGAGCCAAAACTGTTCATAGTAGTGTCCATTGACCCCCATGAGTCTTGCATTGGCCACGTGGTGCATCTGAGACTTTGAGGCTGTGCAATTCCGCTCTGCTGTAGTTTTGTCTTACTGCTGTGTGGCCAGAGTTAGAGCCTACCTTGCTTTGTTGATATTTTCCTGCAATTTTGTATGTATTTTTTCTAGTCGTGTAGTTAACATTAAGTAGTTAGGATTCTCCTGTTGGACTTCTTCCCCACATGAGGCAGCCCTCTTCCTGGGGACTATGCCTCTGTTAACTGGCTTCAAAAGCTGGTTTTTATGGCTGCGCTCCCTCTCTGTGAGTGATGACAGTGAAGACTTTCATGAATACATAAGGAATAGTGCTGATGCCGAAGGAGAGGATCTGGGAACGTTGCTTATCAGCTTTCTTCCCCTTTCCTTCCTGCTTGTTAAGAAACATGAAGTTACTTCTGTTGCAGAAAAAAAATGAGTTTGAAGGTAAAGCTCATGTGCATCGTGTGCTAAATCTAAATGGTAGAGGTGTGGATAAATGTTTACCTCAAAGTTATTAATATTTATTTTTTTAGGTCTTAGTGTAACCAAATGATGGTCTCTGGGAGTCATTGAAAGTGTAAGCTTTTGCATATTTTTAAGCATAAAAGAATTGAAATGTCCCATCCTCTGCCTCCTGCATGAAAGCCATTCCTCTCTGGAACTGAAGAGTCAGGCACACAGTCAACCTCCACAGCATACATCTCTCAGACACCAGCAACTCCCTGGTGGACGTACTCAGTAGGTCTATCTATTTACTCCAGTTTATGAATGGGAGCTGCATGACCTCATGCTCCAAATGGTCTTTCATCAGTGGGGCACACCGTGTTGGGACATCTTCCCAATCTCCATAAACTACAAACTTCCCATCCAGAGGAGCCCTGGAGTTGGGCTCCCAGGATGACACACTTCTGCCCTGGACCATTGTTCTCTGCTACGCCTTTTTGCCCATCCTCCTGCTCTCACAAAGTCTGTGCAAGGTGAGATGAGACTAGCAAAAATTATCCTAGTGGCCTCCTTTTGGGCCTGGTGACCTCTTTTTGGCTCTGCCATTTCTACATCTCTCTTCTTACCCCCTTGATCTGCTGCCTAAATCTTCTCACCTGGGCACACAGCAGTCTGCAAAATGCGAGCCCAGATCTCCTGACAGTTTCATATTTGGATGTAGCTTGTTTGCAGATAGTATGCTTCGTGCCTGTGTGTGATGTCCTCATGCAGAGCAAGCAGCCATCTGCTGGGATCTGTTATCAAGAGAAATGGCAGCATTTCATCATTGGACACCCCACCACTGCTGTTCTCTGAACTCCGGTTTCATTCCTGTCCTCCTTGATTTCTTTCTCCACCTTAGGCTGTCAGGCCGCACCCACTCCTCCTTGCATGTTCATCTGGTAGCACTTAGTACCTTCTTCCCTTCTGTGCACAGTTTCTCCATGTTCACTCACTTGACCACTGCCCACTTCCTTCACAGCCTACTCAGCACCTTCCTATTGGCATGGAAGCCTGGCTCTTCTTGGAGTCTCAATCTTGTCCTCTGTCCTCACATGGCTGCCCTTCAAATCTCTGTCAACTTGCGCTCTCACTCACCTCTTGATGAAGGTGATCTTTTTGGTGGATATCACCTCAGTGAGGCAGGTTAGTGAGCTGGTGGCCATAATCACCAACCTGTCATTTACAGTCTTCAACAAAGACTGTCTCCCTGCAACTGCACTGCAAGGTTCTTCCCAACGTAGCCTCTCCATTTCATCTCAAATAATCTATTCACCTTCCGATTTTCTGCCCCAAACTGCACATCTTCCTCATGGTATGCACTTTGCATTCTCTCAGTGTTCACCATATACTGGCCTTTTATCTTCAGTGCACCTGTGCCTTCTGGGACTCCCCAGACTCTCACTGTTGCAGAAAACTGCTGGGGTGTGCCCTGTCTTTAAAACTTTAAATGGGTGTCCTGTTGCATCAAAGAATGCTACTCTTCCTTTCACATTCACACACCCTTTAAAGCCATGGCTCACTTCACATGGACGCATGCCACCATATCAGCCTTCCTCGCAGATGTACTGCATCAGGACATCTGTAGAGCAGTTCCATAGACCTCTGTTTACACCTTTACCACTCGCTACACAATCGCCACAGCAGTGGTGGCAGATGTGGCTCTTGGATGCACCATCCTGCAGTTGTGCAAGTCCTCACATCCATCTCCATGCTGAGCACTGCTCGCTACGTACCCATTTCTGTAATCCATATAGAGACCATAACTTTAAGAAGAAAAGGTTACTTGTTGTAAATAGAGGTTTTTTGAGATATATCACCCTATTTGGATTCAGATACCTGTCCTTCATCCTTGCTAGTAAGCCTCTTGAAGTCTTGGAAACATCCTGGGTCTGATTCACGTGTGGGTCAATGGATGCTACTCAAATAGTTCTGGTTCTGGTACGTGGCATACATCAGGTACGTCAAACTTCTGGCCTGTGGGCCACATCCAGCCTGTCAGTGGTGGTTATCTGGCCCATTGAGCTGCTGCCTGCGCTGGGCCTGAGAGCTTTTTTGGAGCAGAAGTGATCAGCAAAGACAGGGTGCCAGCAGAGCAGGGCCAGGTATGCCCGTGAAAATATGTGCGCGTGCACACAATCTCTCTCTCTCTCAATCCGGGTCTCAGCACAAGGGAACAAAAAGTGCTCCAGCCAATCTCAGCTACATTTACCAACCAGAGTCTCTATCACAGCACTTTGGGCTGGGTTCCTAGAGAGCCACCACACTGCCTCTCCCCCCCGCCACTGGACCTGTTCAGTATTAGTCAGTTGGTCAGTATGCTAGTTTGATTGACAGCACAGCATGTGAAGCACAAACAAGAAAAGGAAAAAAAAAGAAGCGAGTGAGGCCCACATGGGGAATGATCCGGTCAAAGGCCAGATGGGACTGAGCCCAACCAAAGGCCAGCATGTTGAATGACTGACAACGGGGGGGAGGGGGGAGACTATCCTGTCTGTGACTGAGAGCCTGATTGGCACCATGCAGTCGGGGAGGTGAAAAGGGAAGGGGTCTGGGAGCTGCACTGCTGGGAAGGGGGTCAGGGAGCCAATGTGGGGAAGGGGAGCACACAGGGAAAGTGTTGGAGAGCCTGTGGGGTTGGGGAGGGGAAAGGGGAGCCCATGCTGCTCCAGATGTGGCAGGAGAAAAGGATTGGGGAGCCTGTGTAGACACATGGCCCGTGTCCCCAGGTGTCATGCCCTCCGGTGTGGCCCACCACATTTGAATGAGTTTGACACCTCTGGCATACATGCGTACCTGTGCTAGAATCCAAAGAGGGACCACACATATCAAAAAACCTCCAGTTACAATAAATAACCTTGTTTTTTTAGCCAAAGATTACATACAGGTTTGCTTGGTTGAAACTGGTCAATTTTAAGATGCTCAGGGCATGCTGTTAAGTTGGTAACCTTTTCTTTAACTGAATTTCCAGACTATATGAATGATACCATGGTGTAAATAAGAATATTTTTTTTCAATTTATTATATCAAATATTAAGTTGTGTAACAATGGCAGAAATTTATTTAGCTGAAACACTTTAAATGTAGTTTTAGAAGCTTACCAGTGAGAAACTTTGAACTTTCTGTAATCAACAGAAAATATTAATCTAATTACTTTTCATGTTTTTCTTTATCACCTTGCAGATGTCTGCACTGCAAAAGCTAAGGTTCAGTGTCTGGATGCTACAGCTAGCAATGAGGGAAAGGCTGGTGAAGCTGATACGGATAAACAGGTCTCAGATTCTACTCAGAGTCTACCTTCTCAAGGCAAGAGATTTAACCTGCCATTTAGAACACCCAAACTTGATAATGAATGCAGTGTTAACTATTTTAAATCCATACCTCCTATATAGTTAGGCTTGAAAGGGTTAGATTTTTATGGATGAAAGTGTCAGTGAATGTTAATTCACCACATATACAGAATGATGAAAAATATTTCTATCAATAATGGTAGAAATTTACAGATATGTAAAGTAAGAAAAATGTTGCTTGAGAACTTAAGTTTGACTTAAGGATTTTTATTTCATGTGATCTTTAAAATTTGTGTTAACTGTTCTATGAATGTTTGTGTATGCTGTCTATAAATATTTTCGGATCTCCCATAATTGTCACAATTGTGACAGTGCAATTAATAGCAATTGTGCAAATTTAAGTGGAAAAATGGTTAGAAATAAATATTGATAGCTGTCAATTACTTTATAAAAAATAAATTCTACTAAGTCTATATATAATTTTTAGGTACCTTCATCATCTTTGTGAATTTGGTGCCTTTGTTGTGTGGAAGTCTAAAATAGGCGGCTGAGATATTTTCTAGTTTAAGGATTGGGGAAGTGAAGAGGCACAGAGGGCACAGCATAAATTGACTGGACCTGAGTAGAGTACAGAATTCCTTCAGGGAACTGAACTTACCGACCCACAGCAAGAACATCTTGATGATGATGGACAGAACCTCAGCTGCTGCCCAAGTTAACAAAGAGGAAAGAACTGTGTAGCCATACTTCAGGGGGAATCCAGTCTCCTGCTCTTCAGGACAGAAAAACAAGCTGTCGTTACTGTGTCCTTTTCATGTACAAGGAGAGGTGACAGTCAGAGCAGTCAGTCAGTAGTAGAAAGGACCTTCTTTTACTCCATCCAATTCTATGCTAAAGTTGTCAGAGTCAGGGTCAGACAAATCCTGGTTATCATGGTGCCCAGGATTTTAGTTGCTCTGCAGTAGCCAGAGAGGCGAATGCAGCTGGCGCCTTAAAAAAAGAGCTGGCAGTGCTGACATTTTGAGCACTGCTGCCTCTTCTGCCTCCTCACACCCAGCACTGACAGTGTCTCTGGCAGTGGCTTTTTTGGTGGCAAGGGGTCTTTTGCTTACTGTGCTGCTGCCAAAAGCGTTGGTAGCCATGGCAGTTTTTTGGCAGTGATGGGGAGAGGCTTTCACTGCTGCACACTTACGTGCCTCAGTTATGGAGCTAGCCTCCTGAGTTTGCAGCAGATTTGTTGAGGCCTGGTCAAAGTATATTTTAGAGGTCCAAGTACAGTGACTTTATTATAATGCCCTGGCAACTATGTGGAAAGGTTTTATGCTTCTGTCACAGGGTGTGCCAGCACTGGTATTCTGGCACCTTCTCCTGGTCATTCTGGGGATTAGTTCTTGAGGTTGTTGCTCCTTGCTGTGCCTTGCACACTGTCATTTTGTGTCTCTGAAAGGTCTGTAGCTCCTCTTTCATCACAGGAATCATGACATCTTCTTGACTCAGCCTGACAGCTGTGTAACTCAGTGTCCCCTTTTTCTCCTGAGTTAGAAAGTGCCTTTTGTCTAGTAGTCTGAAGCAATCTTTCCTCTCACTGCCCCATGCTGCCACTTTCTTAGTGGCTGGGAGGGGAACCTGGGTCCATCATGTACTAAATGTTCTAGTACAGGGACCCTTGGCTCAGCAGTTCCAAGCTTTCCTTGTTTAGCCTTCACTGGACTGCTTCCTACCCGTTCCTGGTTCCTCTTCTCCTTCTGGGTGTATTGGCTCCAAAACTCAGCTCCCTCTCTCCAGGGAGTGACTACTGACTGCCTTTCTGCAGCCATTCCCAGCAGACCCTGACTTTATACAGGTCCCACCTGTTTCTGCATAGTTGAGCCTGCTCTCAGTTAGTTCTTACACAGTGACTCCACCTTTAGGTGCTGCAGATGGAGTTAATTGACTGGCTAGGCCATTTTAACCTCTTTGAATCCTGTGTTAGGGTGGAGACATCATCACAGGTTCATAAGAAATAAATAGAATACCCACCTGCTACTCTGTCCATGCTTCTACCCACTTTTACAAGCTAGACTTGTAAGACCCATTCAGTGCTGCCTTTGGCAGAAGAGGACTTCTTTTAAGTCATGCTTTGAATAACTCATTTGGCGGTGATCTTAACATGGCAACAAAATGGAGAAAATTTAGAGACTAGGAATACATGGAAGGTTTAGCTGAAGTGATAATGTACATGGAAACTGATATATACATACATATATAAATTAAAAATTCCCCTCTCACCCTTATGGGTGGTATGTGTCATCCTCAACCTCGGGTCCTCTACCAGAGGCCTGGGAGTTTGAGGGTTCTGCGCAGTATCTTAGCTGTTCCTAGCACTGCACTCTTCTGGACAGAGAGCTCTGATGTTGTACCTGGGATCTGTTGGAGCCACTCTCTCAGCTTACGAGTCACAGCCCCGAGTGCTCCTACCACCACTGGGACCACTTTGGCCTTCACTTTCCACATCCTCTCTAGTTCCTCTTTCAGGCCCTGCTACTTCTCCAGCTTCTCATACTCCTTCTTCCTGATGTTGCTGTCACTTGGCACTGCTACATCTATCACCACTACTGTCTTCTGGTCCTTGTCTATTACCACAATGTCTGGTTGATTGGCCAGTACCTGCCGGTCTGTCTGGATCTGGAAGTCCCACAGGATCTTAGCCATTATTTTCCACGACCTTCTGTGGGATCTCCCATCTGGTCTTGGGAGGGTCTAGCCCATACACTGTGCAGATGTTCCTGTACACAATGCCAGCTACTTGGTTATGCCATTCAGTGTATGCTGTTCCTGCCTGCATCTTACATCCTGCCACTATGTGTTGGACTGTCTCTGAGGCCTCTCTGCACAGTCTGCACCTTGGGTCCTGTCTAGTGTGGTAGACCCCTACTTCAATGGATCTGGTGCTCAGTGCCTGTTCTTGCGCTGCTATGATCAGTGCCTCAGTGCTGTCTTTTAGTCCAGCCCTTTCCAGCCACTGGTAGGATTTCCCAATGTCAGCCACCTCAGCTATCTGTCGATGGTACATTCCATGCAGGGTCTTGTCTTGCCATGGCGCTTCTTCTACTTGATCTTCCTTCCATGTCTGCTGCTGCCTCAGGCATTCTCTCAGCAGCTCATCTTTGGGTGCCATCTTACTGATGTACTCCTGGATGCTCTGGGTTTCATCCAGGACAGTGGCTTTGACACTCACCAAACCCCGCCCGCCTTCTTTCCGGCTGGCGTACAGTCTCTGGGTGTTGGACTTGGGGTGGAAACCTCCATACATTGTGAGGAGCTTCCGGGTCTTCACATCGGCAGCCTCCATGTCCTCCTTTGGCCAGCTCACTATACCGGCAGGGTATCTGATGACTGGCAGGGCGTACCTGTTGATGGCGTGGATCTTGTTCTTCCCATTGAGCTGGCTCTTCAGGACCTGTCTTATCCTTTGGTGGTACTTGGATGTTGCTGTCTTCCTTGCCTCCTCATCGTGGGTCCCATGTGACTGTGGGATGCCAAGGTACTTGTAGCTGGTCTGTATGTCTGCTATGTGGCCTACTGGTAGTTCCACCCCATCAGTCTTCACTACCTTTCCTCTCTTTACTACCATCCAGCCACACTTCTCCAGTCTGAATGACATCCCAATATCCTCACTGTAGATCCGTGTCAGGTGGATTAGCGAGTCGATGTCTCGTTCATTCTTAGCATACAGCTTGATGTCATCCAGGTAGAGGAAGGTGGCTGATGGTAGTTCCACTCTTGAACTTGTATCCATATCCAGTCCTTGTGATTATCTGGCTGAGGGGGTTCAAGCCAATGCAGAACAGCAGCGGGGACAGCGCATCACCTTGGTATATGCCGCACTTGATGACCACTTGTGCAAGCTGTCTTGAGTTGACTTCCGGTGTTGTCTTCCACAGTCCTATTGAGTTCTTGAGGAAGGTCCTTAGTGTCCTGTTGACTTTGCATAGCGCCAGACATTCACAGATCCATGTGTGTGGCATTGAGTCGTAGGCTTTCCTGTAGTCAATCCAGGCTGTTATAATTAAGTGAGCCAGTTAATAAAATGGGAAGATATAACAGTCAACAAGTATATGAAGTATCTAAGCACTGAGAATGGACATGGAAGTACCTGACTCAAGGACTTATAACTGAACAAATGGATGAAATTAAGAAAAAGAAATTTAGGGCAACTCTGCATTACAGAATTAACACATTAACAAATTAACACATTCCAAATGTGTAGCTGTGTTAGTCTGGTTTAGGAAAACAAACTAGTCCTGTGGCACTTTAAAAGACTAACAAATTTTACTGCATGAGCTTTTGTGGAATCCCACTTCGCCAGAAACCTAAAGATTGAGAACTTGCACTTCCCAGCATTTATTTTCCTCCCATTCAGTAAGTGATAGGATAAGGTCAGACTCTTTCAGCAAGCAAAGCAATTGTCTAGATTCAAACAGTGTGGAACAACATATTAGAAGGTTGGGAGGTAGAGATAGGCTTAGTCATTACAATAAGTGATTTTCCCCATCTCTGCCTTCCCACCTTCTAATATATTATTCCACACTGTTTGAATCCAACCATAGATTTTTTTGCCGCAGAACACAATCGGAAATGTCACTGCTATTGCTTGAGAGCTGGCACAGGCTCCAGATCACTCGAGGACGCCTTCCTAATAACATGGGAGCAGTGTATCCTATGTGCTTTCTCACCAGTACCTCTGTTACATAGAGTACTTCTCAAAGCCAGGACGGGCAATGCGTTCTTAATTCTTACAGCACCTGCATGGCCCCAACAAATTTGGTACTCTGATCTCATCAATCTGTCTGTGTGCAAACCAATCACACTTCCACTAGACAGGACCTATTGTACCAATACAAGGGAGAGAGATACCATGAGATCTCTGCAAACTACACCACATGGTCTGGCTGATAAATGGTTCTCCACAATTGAATGCCAATACTCACATAAGTGTAGCATAGTCTTATAAACATCAGAAAACAATCTACAAGAAAAACTTGCACTCAAAAATGTCATGGGTTCAGTGCCTGGTGTGCAACCAAACACATTGAATCATACTCCACTCCCATTTCTACCATACTAGACTATGCCTAACAGCTAAAACAATCTGACCTTTTTGTTGGCTCCCTAACGTTCACTTATCAGTGGTCTTAGCTTTCCACGGTAAAGACTTAAACCCACACTTTACCGTATATACTCATGTAAGAGCTGACCCCCCAATTCTGAACCCAAAAAGAGGCAAAAATTGGTGACCTGTGTATAAGCCGAGGTCCCCTTTTGGCCTCGGCCCCTAACACCCTCCTGCCCCGAGCACCGCTGTCTTCCCCCAGAATTTCTAACACCCTCAACTGCCAAATCCCTGCTCTCTCTCTGCTCCCCCAGCTGTCATCTGTTCTCTTGGCTCTCCCTGCTGTTCCCTTGCTCTCTCCACTCCCCCTGCTATCCCCAGCTCCGTCCATTCCGTCAGTCCGTTTCCTGCTGTTCCCCTGCTCATCTCCACCTTCCGCACTCCCTGCTGTTGTTCCTCTGTTCCCCAACACCCCTTCTGTTCCTTCCCCCTCATCCTCCAACTCCTGCCGTTGCTTTTGCTGGCCTCCCAGATGCGCACCCCCCAACCCCTGGGTTCTGCTGCCACTTCCCTGGCCTCCATGACCCCCCCCCCCCCAGTCCCTTTATCTGGCCACTCTAGACACTGAAATCCCCTCCTAACTCCAACCCAGGCCAGCTCCCCAAGATGGCTGGCCTGGCCACACTGGGGCTCCAGCCCTGGAGCAGGTCCAGTGATACTCCTGGGCTGGGGCTGAGTGCCTGTTTTGAAGCCAATTCTCAGGCACAAAAATCTTGGCTTATATGTGAGTATATATGATACTTGCAAATCCAACAGGCAAGAGATTCCTCAAGGGTCTTGAAAGAACATACCCTATGGTCCACACCCCTATGCTTCCCTGGGAATTAAAGCTGATACTTAAAGCATTGATAAGATCATCTTTGGAGCACATGGCCACTTTTTCCCTACTTACCTTGTCCATGAAAGTGTCTTTCCTAGTTGCTGTCACATAAGCCAGATGAGTTAGTTTTTCTCCTCTCTGCTGTTCCTGTCAATAATGTCCACGAGGTGGTCTTCCCAGTCCAGTGCTTGGTATGCGAAGCACCTGACTTTTGCAGGATTTCCTAGACCTGAATGCTGACACGATTTTCCACAGCAGATGTGGATGTGTAATATTTTTCCATTTCTCCTTTTCTCAGTTTAAAAAAAAATAAAAATAAAAATAAAGAAAAGTACAGTGATATATTAATGTTACTCTACTATATACAGTAAAATATAAATTATGCAATGGGGCTCCCTAGTCATTGAAGTAAAAACAGTAACTTTTGGACTTACGAGCTCTTGAATGCTTTATTTTTAATTGTAATAGTGAGTTGTTTGGTTTATTTTAATGTAAGGATATTACAGTCAAATGCTACTTTAAAAATATAAGACTATGAAAAATTGTTCGCAGGTGTATTCCATTGTTTTGTGTTATTTTTCAGATGGAAAGGATACTCAAGATGAGCAGGAAAAAAGCCAGAAAGAACAACCAAAACCAGCTGAAAAGCTAGATACTAACAAGGCCGATGAAAACAGCAAAAGCGACAAGATTGAGTAAATTTGTTACTTTTTAAAACTTTCTTAAGAAAATTACAAGAGACCAGCATCTAAATCAAATCTTTCTTTCACAGTTACCACTGCAAATCTACCTGTAATAGTTTCATGCCTTCTGAGACCAGAAGCCATTTATAAACATTTAATTGTTAAAGAATGTATATGAATCCCATAGATTAAAATGTGTTCCAACTGAGAATAAGATAGGTAAATGCCCTAATGGTGTTTTATGTCTCATTCCTCTGGTGACAAACACTTCTAATGGTTAAAAGCCAGTTCACCCCCATTGCTCCTTACCACTCTGTAAAACTTTGTCTTACGAGTTTGCTGTTTCTGTGCTTTGTAAATCAAGCTGAAGGAATTTGACATATTATCCGCTGTGCTCAGAAACCCTTTATTTGATCCCTCAAAATTAACTACCTTATCATTCTCTAAAAATCACCTTTTGTTGCAGTCATTTCAACCAGAAGGATGATCAAAATTGAGGGCCTGGTCTTCCATTTAGATATCTTCACAAAGATAACTCAATACTTAGTCCTCAGCCCAAATTCTTAATAGTATTCAGGTTCCATCTGAACCAGATCTCTGTCCATCTGGCCTTCTTCATTGAATCTTAAGGGCTGCCCAGTAAGATCAAATTGCATCTTAAAAGGGGCAATCATTATAATTCAGGAACAAACCCTTCTGGAAATCGTTCCAGTTGTTCCTCATTTTACAAAAAGCCAGGGGAAGTAGTTGTGTAAATAGAGCCAGGACAGCTATATAAGTTATATGTTCAGTGCCAGAAGGATTTAAAAGTTATTCTGTTAACATAGTAGCTATCACCACAGTTTGGCTTTCTACTGTTTTTTAATCTAATATTTGCAATGTTGACATCTTTTTTCACTACTGTTCTTTTAAAACCAGAGCAAAATCAGCTGTTCATTTGGAGAGGGCAATCCAGTCCTTTTTCCGTTAAAGATTCTTACAATATTTCACTGAGGATTTCTGATGTCCTGTAGTGAGATTGCTCATCTCTTACTGTGGCTCTGCAGGGGCAATCTGGGAAAAAGCAAATATTTAGGGACTATTCAAACATTGTATGGAGTCCTGGTTCATGACAGATTCCTAAGTGCTACATTTGTTACTTGCATTTCACTATGTGCATTGACTCATCATCCATCCTTTAGTCCAGAGGTCAGCAACCCATGGCACCTATGCCAAAAATGGCATGGGGCCCAAGCCTGAGTGGCACGCGGTGCCGCTCAGGCTCTGACGCCAACCCACTCCCCCAGCTCTCTGTGGCTGGTTAGCTGGAGCCACGGCTGGGCAGGGCTGGGAAGGGAGCTGGGAAGTCAGCCCCTCCCCGCTTCTGGCTCTGACTGCAGAGCCGGAAGCCACCCGCTGGCAGGGGCAAGAGGCACCTTTTGTTGGACCAGAGGCCACCCACTGGCCAAGGGGAGAGAGGCGGCTCTGGCCAGGACCCAGAGGCCATGGGGGGGATAGCCAGTCCCAGCCAGGACCCAGGGGCTGCCTGCCAGTGAAGGCGAGATCTGGCCCCAGCCCAAACCGGTGGCCTGGCCCCGCCCTTCTTTTGGCCCTGCTCCCGACACCTACTGAGGATGCAGTAGGCAGGGCTGGCATGTGGGTTGGCAAAAGTTGCCAACCTCTGCTTTAGTCTTTATGTGCCACAGGACTTCATGTTTGGTTTACTGAACTAGACTGTCTGCCCCTCTGCAACCTTTCTTCAGGCTTCTTTGGACCCTTATGCTAGATCTCAGGGAGGAAAGAAATAGATGGAGGTTATGGATCTCTTACTATTTGTGGCTGGAACGCTCATATCTGAGGGGGTGCCTGCATGCCCCCTCACAATAGCTTTGATGTTTCTAGGATTTGCAAAGGGTGACTTTCACCTACAAGAGTTTTCAGAAACATTACAGATACTAAATAATCTCACCCCTCTAAATCTACACTTATGTGCCCAGCATCTCTGCAGTTACATATAAAGTTTATTTTGTAACAATTTATAGCCATATTTATGTAAAGAAAACTTAAATTCTAACTTATAAAGCTCTGACATAAATTATTGTGTACTTAACAACTAAATTTACATAGCAATATATGTAGAAATCTTATATACAACTGTATTGCAAAAGTTTTTGCTCTATTTAATAATATTGAGTTTAAAATGGAAGATTGCAGCCTTTATTTTATAAATTGCTTTTCATAATTGTACAAAAAGATGCATAAATCAATTTCATAATGATGATGTGGCATTTCTGTGCTGGATCCTGTCTCCCACTAGTCAATATATAAGTGATCTCTCCGATTGTATCCCAGTAATTCAGTTCATTACATTTTAAATTTGTGGCCATACATTAATTATTTTTTGAGAAACTGTCCATGTGAAGGAAATGGGCCTTTGATTTTTCCAACAGGTAGGTGGGGCTGGATTTAAGGTAGGTGCTGCAGCCCCTGGTTGTGGCCTAAAGGAGACACCATGACTCTCCAAAAATCCAGCCCGGCCAATGTGAGTGGCAAGTGGCTGCCACTTGCCTTTAACCTGCCTGTTTGCCTAGCCCCCGGGCTGCCTGGTCTGTTCATCAGCCAGCTGGGGGGCACGGCAGGGGTAGTGTGGCCTCTGGCCCGACCCCCAGAGCCTCCAGCAGTAGTGTCAGCTTGTGCTGGCCTGTGGCCCCTGCAGCAATGCAGCCCCACCTGTGGACACCCCACATGCACCCTCACCAGCAGTGCTGGCTGTGGTCTCCTGCAACCTCTGCCAGGGCCCCGGAGCCGCTGACCCCACTCCCACAGCATGAGGGAGAGGCAGTGGTGGGAGGCTACAAGGGTGGGCAGTCCTGGGCCCCTGCAGGCCTTGATCTCATCCTGCAGATAGAGCTGATAATATGCAGATTGTCAGCTGAAATTTTTGCCACATCTGATTACTCATACCCAAGTCATCTCTCTGCTTCCTGACCTGAGATCATGTTGGCAGGATTCTGAGTGGGTCTGTCCCTTCACTTTGCAATTCTTCACGTCACAATTTTAACAGCAAGTTCAGAAGTAAATAGTTCCAATAGATCTTAGACTTGTATCAGTAGGGAAGGCAAAGATAGAAAACGTCATTTTGAATTTATTGTTTTTTTTTCTCAGTTTGTGTCATGTTGTTAGTGTGTTTGCTGTACAAGACAGACAGATTGGGTAGAGATTGTTTTAATCTAAAAGAGACCAAAATGCACTGGGAAATCTACAGAATTGAGCAAATTTAATGATTTCTTTTTCTATTGTTATAAATTCACAAACAGTAGGTGCCACATAAAGAGGAAAGTAAATGAGGAGAGTGATAAATTTGTGAACTGTTGTTAGGAGAACATTCCAAACCTATGGGACAAAGAACGTTAGATTGAAAGTGGGTTTTTGTTTTCGGTTCTTTTACTGTGACTGACTGATTACATTTTCTGTAAACCAGTGAGCTGAAAACTATATATATATATACGTATGTGCTTTATATTTCATAAGGTGTGATGAAAACAATCAGTCAAAAGATGAAAAAGGAAAGAAGGAAGTTCAGGTGAGTATTTGAACTACTAGAAGATTGTTCCAGTTAAAAATAATCCTTTATTTCTTTTTTAGTCTTCTCTTTGTCTGTGATGGATAAGAATGTTTCAGACTAGTACTCTGGCATCTGCAATAACAGCAAGTTACATTAAGCCAGTAACTCTTAGGAAAAAACACTTTAATTTTTAATGTTTTATAGTGGGTCTTGCTATTGTCCCTATGATGTATGCAGGCTTCAGTTGCAAACATCTCCAATATTGAAAATGCTCCAGTATGAGTGTATGGTGTAACTAGAGTTAACAGAAGTATTTCATTTTAATTTCCTACATCAGACTGCCCAATGTCTCACCCATCAGAGCATTTCATGTGGTGTGCGGCTACTTTAACACAATATACTAATAGCTGATTCATCAACATTTTTTTGCCATGATTACATCATTTTAGTTTACACAAGTGTGAAACAAGTCAAACTTAAAATATAAATCAAGGCAGGGGAGTTTAAATGTTAGTAAAATATGTCGAATGTTTGGCCCACACGAAGTTGTGCTTATGTTTATGTAGCCTTCCTGTGCTGTAAGCTTGGGCACCATTGAACTGCATCATGCAAAAGAGAGATCCTTAGGTTATTTTAAAATCTTTTTTTACAGGATAAAACGAAAAATGAAATATTTTCTGAAGAATTCACTAGCCATGAAGAACTACTAGCGTATTTGGTAGGTGTTTAAATGTATATTTTGATCCAAGATTGATAGAAAATTTTATGAAATATTTAATGTAGTTAATAGTTTCCCTACATACGGTTTAATAAGCATCAGAAAAATTTAGTGTAAAACATTTGTAGTATGTTAATTAAGCAAAATGTTTCTTCTATGTATGGTGGTTCCATGGGGAACAAAAACTTGAACTAGAAGTCTAATGAGAAGAAAATGTAGTTCAGGAGTGCTGGCAGTTTTTCAGAGACCATATCAAAGGCACAAGAGCAGACTGTCTTAGAATGAAGGAAAGATGATAAGAGGAGTAACAGGCAAACATAGCTGCGTAAGGTGCTTTTTAATTGCCTGAAAAAAAAAATCTGACAAAGTGAAAATATGGACAGTTACTAAGGACAAATACAATAGTACAAGCCTATAGGGGCAAAATGTGGGAAGGCTAAGGCACAAAATGAGTTGAATCTAGCAAGGGACATAAAACGAAATGTGAAGAGAGCCATAAGTACATTATGAGGAAAAGAAGAGGTCCGCTGTTTAGCAAGGAAGGAGAAAGATAATGGATGACATCAGGAGGCAGTGGAGTCCGGTAGCCAGGATGAAGTAACTCCTTCCCCCTCTTTCAGACAGCCCGTGTCTCAGTAGCCAGCTTTTCCATCAGTGTCTCTTCTCGAGGACACCAAAAGGAAGTGAAAGTCAGGATAGCTCCATCCTGTCATTATTTTGTTTATCCAGTTAGACCTAGTTTTTGCCACACAGATTTTTCAGTCGCACACTTTTCTTGTTCATCAGGCATGATCTTAGTACTGTTCTTGAGTTATAGCAGTAGGGTTTTTTAGGTTAATTCAGTGTGTGCGTGTGTGTGCCCTTTCACATCAACATTTGCTGGTAAATGTTATAGCATTTTATGAATGTTCACTTTTTATAGTTAGGATAAATTTGTAGGCCCCATTATCACAACAGACTGGCTGAAATTCACTTTACAATACTGAAGAATCACTTAAGCAGTATCATTAGCAATTATCTTTGGAAAATCAGAGAATGAATGAAGTCCCAGAGTAATAGAGAAGGGCAGACTGAGGGGTGGTCTGTGCTGTACCTTGTGGTTGACAGCTACTGTTGATATATTGGCATTGATACACTTCGATGTCTTCACAGTGCTGCATTGGTGGGAGATGTGCCCCCTTTGATGCACCCTTATTCCTTTTGGGGAGGTGGGCTAATGGAGTTCATCCATACTGCAGTGGTTTGCTGTGTTAGAAGAGCTTATCCAATTTTTCCCACACAGCAAATAACATTTTAATGTGGTTTGGGATACTCTTAGTCATCACTGCTATAATTTCATTAACTCAAAACAGGGGAAAAAATGTTTTAGTGATCCATTATCACATAGTTTCTCTTTACTTAATCTTTATTTTGCATGTTTGGTATTAATGACTGTTTTGTTCACAGCATCCTCTTTAAAAAATAGTAATGCAACCTCAGAAGGAACAAATAGTATCTGTTCTTAAAAAAAAAAATACTACTTTTGATAAATTATTTATTGTATTGGTTACTATGGGATTCGTCACATAGATCCTCAGATGTTGGCTTTGACCTGTAAAACCCTGAGTTGCTGGGGACCTGCCTCTGCATGCAGTGCTGCCTCAGGTGTGATCGGTGGAGGTGCTCAGCTGGAACTTTCTAAAGATGGGAAAAAAGGATGCTGATAGGGCGCCTTCCGTGGGGCACCTAACCTTGAAATTGATTCCTCCCTTCGTCTGAAAATAGCCTGAGTCTGTTGATCTTTGGGGCTTGTTCAAGACTGTTATGCTGTCAAACTCCTAAAGAAAGTGGGTTAAGTTTGTGTATTTGGCAGGAGTAAATATTATTAAATTCACTTTGGTGTGGGTTTTTGTCTCCCACTCTCCTGCCCCCGCCCACCCTTCATGCTATTTGGGAAATGATAAAGCTGCTGAATTAGTTGGTTCTTGTATGACTTTTGCTGTGTAAATTTACATAAGTGCTTAATTCCAATAGAGACAAAGATGTTTCTATATAAACTGAAATAGATTAGTAATAGGCTTGCTTGTAACATCAATGTTAATAGATGGTCATGCCATAGATAAAAAGTTTGTCTGTCTCCTTCATCTTTTGTGTTTTGGTTTTTTACATTTTTTTCCAGCAAAGCTTTGAGATACTGAGTGAAGATGATGCTTCCTTTATCCTAAAGATTACACAGTCTCTTACAAATGCATTGGTGGACTATCGGCAACGGTTTGCATCAGCAAAAGTAATTTTGTATATTTTCATTATGATTGCATCTATCTTGACTTCTGTGACCTGTGCAGTGGATTTTTTTTTAAGAGTATAGATAAGGTATTAACATACAGAATGTTAGTGTGTGCAGCCTCCAAGCTTTGGCTGTCAAAATACAGAAAGATTTATAGTGAAGGTAGTGTGAGAAAACCATGGCTTTTCCTGTACATTTTTATTCCCATTTTATTGCTGACTAGAGATGCATGAAATATTCTAGCAAAAGTTATGATAGTTTGCCTGAGTGAGGGGCATTTTTTTTTTTAAAAAAAGGTATTTCTAATTTTGTGGGACCTTTTTCTTCACTGCTGCTTTGTTAAAGGTTAAAAATTCATTTTGGCTTAAAAGTTTGTACTTGTGATACAGCTGATGATGGTGACTAAAAGCCGCATAAGCTAGAGAATAAAGTGGCGAACTTGAAGCCAGACTATCCTAAATTCTGCTCCTTTCTTTACAAGTGACTGGCCTTATTAGTGCATTCTCTTATGGTATTTTTCGCCCACTATTGAGGCTCAGTCCTGCACAACTTTTCATTATTTGCATAACACTTCTCATGCAAGCGGTTCCATGACTCTTTGCATGAGTAGAGTTACACAGGAAATCAAGTATTCAGAGGATTTGGTATAGATTAGTAAATATATAATTAACCTAATTTTCTTGTCCGTGTCAAAGGCAGGAATAAAACTCTGATCTTTTGAATCACCATTCCATGCCTAATACAGTACTCCAGGATATTTTGGAAAATTGGAAACCATAGAGTTTCTGTAGTATATAAAGGCTTACTTTCATAACTTGTGATTTATGAAGGTGTGGGCTCTTTAGTGTTGTTGTTTTGGACTAGCACACAGTGCCTTTTTGCCACTACTGCTACTGTCATATGGCTGGGAGAGGTAGCAGTGATTACAAATTTATATCTAGGTTTGGTAGCCAGCACACTGCTGCAGCAGTGAGTTGATGAATATTGTCCAGGAGTCTAGCAAAAGAATGAAGGGGACACTCAGAGATGATGTGCTCCATCGTTTGTGACTGGTGACCTTAATTGCATACAGATATTTGCTTCATTTAAAGAGGGCGTGTCCACATTTTCCATGAAGTATCTTGATGTGATTCAGCATGCACCAGTTTGTGCAACGTGAATGAAGCTCATCAGTTTCTCGGGAGGGTCAGTGATGAGCTGTTTGTTTTGAGCAGTTGAAATGTTCCATGTGGCTCTCCAGTGAGCCTCCGTGCTGAAGTTGAGTGTAAGGGTCTTGATGAAGTTCCATAGAGGTTTGCGGGATTTTAATCTTTTCTTTTTCAAAGATGTAGCCATGTTCATCTGCTCTAGCAAAACAAACACGGAGTCTGGTGGCACTTTTAAAGACTAACAGATTTATTGCATGAGCTTTCATGGGAGAAAATCCCACTTCATTAGATGCTTTGAAGATGTGGGTAGCTTACAGAATGGGCAGAAAATGTATTTTTTTTATTTTTCTCCCATTCTGTAAGTTCCCCAATCTTCAAAGCATCTGAGAAAGTGGGATTTCTCCCACAAAAGCTTGTGCAATAAATAAATTTGTTAGTCTTTAAAAGTGCCAACAGACTACTTGTTTCAATCTTGTCTTTGTAACTAATGGAACATAATAAGAGTAAATTTTTTGTCTCTGAACAATGTACTTGCTACTAACTTTACCACAATGAGTTTTTTTTAAAATGTACAATTTTGGAAACTGATATTTATTTACATAATCAGTGTAGGACTTGTTGTTCTAGTGATGAAGAGACTGTTCCTATTTCTTCTTTCCTGACTTGCAGATCTGTTATCTTATCTGATATGTTCTACTGCCCTAATATGAAGAATTGATCGTTTAAAAAATTTTGAAAGAAGTTATACATGCAATTTTTTTAAATTTTAGGCCTCTTTAAATTCTGAACCAAACCGAGAAGGAACAACTGAACATTCCAGAAAACAGTCTAGTGTGACTTCGGTGGACATTAGTGATTCTAACACTGGTAACATTTTAAGAATTTAGGCTCCATTCCTGTAAATGTGTGTTAACTCTAACACAGATGCTTGCAAAAACATCTAGTATTTTTTTTTTTCTGCCTCACTGAAGCAGAGCTTCTAAATAATTGAGCTCAAGTGATTTCGATGAATGTTTTTTTTCTTGCTCTATAGATGTTGGAAGGCATGTTGACTGATCAGAAAGTGAAGATGATTCACAAAATAAATTTAAATATAGAAATTTACAGGACTTTTAAAATCCATAGGTGATTACCTTGTCCCACTGAAAATGAATGGGATATATATGTTTCCTGCAAGCACATACTAATCTTTGAATGGACAACAATGGCTGTAGTCTGAACTTTACAACTTAAAATATCCTAGCTCTTGTTGAATCTTTAGGGGCTAATTTTTTCAAAAAAATTAGTGTGCTCAGAAAAGTCTTTATTCCCACGGAGAGAGTGTTTCTGATTTATAGCTGCAAGTTCTGAAATCTTTAAACTTGGATGTAATTAAAAGTGTGGTTTCAAAAGGGGACTTCATAGCATCTAAATGTGCCAGCCTGGAGGGCCAGCAGTATGATTGCACTTCCAGGAGGACTGACAAGGTTAAGTCATTGCAGTTAAGCAAATAAGTCCATGATTTTTGGTGCCCAGTTCCTGATTTAAGAGGGTTTCATAGTTAGTCTTTTTTCCCCCTCCTCCTTTTTGTCTCGAAGAGGAATGGACTAGAGTCAGGTTCAGTTTACTCGCAGAAATTGCAGATAACTAATTTCTGCAGTTTAATGAGTGTAATCTCCCTTTATTCAGCTGCCAAACATGTTGCACTTAGCCTTTATGGTTCTGCTGCTTGTGTATCAATGCAAAAAACTTAGGTCTCTCTAGGGGAGAGAGTTCATTCTTGGGACAAACAGTCTGTGTTTGTCATGCCATCTGGCTTGATAGGAGGCACGCTGTCATGCCAGCAAGTAAAAACATTCCTGTATTTCAGTGCACCCCCTATATCACTTTATCGAAAAGTTACACTCTTTAACAACCATAGTATCTAAATCTTTCAATTAATAAGATGCCATTAGTGAAAGTTGGAATTACTTGCAACGAATGAAGTTCTGGAACTACACTCTTAATATATGCACAATGGAAGTAACTTTTTTCCTTGCACGTTTTTCAGCAAACTAGAGGTCAGACAGGCAGCATCCTGCCCAACAACCATATGATGACACAACAGCAAAATCTAATGTTAGTGGAACATTCATGAAAAAAGATTTGCAGATGGTGAATTTAGGAAAAAGCAATGCTACAGATCAGAAACCTGGGAATTTTAAATCCATGTTTAGAGAATTAAATAATGAGTCTGCTTCTGCTGCTGATAAGCAATATTCATTTTCTTCTCAAGATACAGTGTCCAATGAAAAATGTTCATCTGCTACTGAGAGAGCTGCACCCCAAAACTCTTTAACTACCTCTTCAGGAACGTCATATGAAAATGATATCACTTCTGAGTTTTTCAATAGTGTAAGAAATATGGGTGTTGCTGAGGTAACAGCAACTCTACAGAAAATAGTAGCCACAAATCCAGCCTTCAGAGGTAATCTTTTTGTATATGTGCAATTTTATTTTTGTTTGTAGTAATTTTTTAAAATGATCTTGTAGAAATGGAGCAGGCTCCACAGGTTAAAGTAGATTTTGTGGATTTATAAACACAGCAGTTGATGAGATAATTTCCAAAGGGATATCCATGTTAGTCTAGTCCAGCAAAAGAAGGGAGTCGTGTGGCACTTAAAGACTATATGTTAGTCTTTAAGTGCCACACTACTCCTGTTTTTTTGATGAGATAATGTTGTCTTTGCTTAGTTCTTAATATTTTCGACTTGCTATTTTGTCAGGAAGCACTCTTTCTTAGGGTAGAACGCCAAAATCTTGTTCTTCTCAGAAGATGTTATTTGTATCTTAATTTTTGTTGCCTTTTGGTATTTCCTGTGAACTTACAATGTTTACAAGGTTTTTTCTGATCATGAAGGTTCAATTTCATTAAAAACAAGCATGCCTTTTTAAAAAATAAAGCATTTAGTACTTGTTTGTTTAGTACTATGTTCTTTTTAGGACTGAGATTCACAGCACGTCAGAAGCCTTTGCTTGTAGAATTCTTAGGGACATATATACACATACTCTATAATACTCTCAGTAGACAGCTCTGAATCAGAAGACAAATATTCTCATAACTCATATGTGCTCCTAATGAGAGTCCTGGCTTCTGAGCCCTCCTGTGTCTCTGCATCCAACTATGCTGCTACACTTCCCCTGACAAACAGCTTCTCTTCATCTGCAAGCCTCAAACACAATTTCTAGATTCCTGAGAATTCTAATATGTATGAATTTTTCATTTAATGTGAAATACTCCAAATCTCATGAAAATGCCCAGATGTTTCATCAATACATTTGTTTTTCTTAAAATAATTTTTATTAGAAAAATGTTATCTGCAAATCACTCATCTTCTCTTCCTTTTTTATTAAAGGCATTGACATTCCAAAAGTGATAAAGATGTTGACGGAAAGTGGAACTCTAAGCACCAAACAGTGACAGCATGCAGTGATATGGGAAAATGAGAAGTGAAATTAATATTGTAATGTGTAAACTGAGTATTTGTCACTTGTATGCAATTAATTTCCATGTGTTCAAACTCTGTAGTTATTTAATTTTGCAGATTTGTATATTGTATGTATTTCTCCCAATAGCTGGAATTTCTGTATTTGTAGAAAGAGGCTGATGACATTTTTTCTTTCTCTTTTGTAAAAGATTATCACTTTTGAAAATTACCAGTAAATATGGTTTAGCTATACCTTGACTTAGAAAGCTTTTGGGTTGTATATAGTGGATAGGTTAATCTTTTTTTCCTTCTTCTACTTCATAAAAATAACTAACAAAAGGAATTGGATGGGTCACAGAATATTCAGCCTTGAACCTTCTAGGTCATCTGTTCAAATGTGACTCAAGATCATCTATGCCCAAAAGATTTGCAGCTGTTCATTGACTGTTGGACCTGACCCAAAGCCCCTGGAAGTCAACAGAAAAACACCATTTTTTTTTACTGTGGGCTTTGAATCATGCCCCATGTATTTTAAAAAAAATTTTGGTCTGTCTAGCTCACAGGTGAAGGGTCCAAATTCCATGAAACCCATCAATGTTGGAACCTTGATTTGAACCAGACAGAGATTGACATGTATCTCAAAGTGGTCTAGTCAGTTTATGGTTGGGATACAATGTGGTGATTTTTGTTTGCTGTCCATATTCTACCAGTTGTGTGGATAAATGGCAGGAAAAATCTCTAGGATGATGAATCTGGCACCTTTAATTAATACTGAAGTAAAAACCAAAAACTAATTAGTGACTAAGATGCTTGTGTGTGGTGACCTTAAGGTTACATGTATTGAACCCTGTACATTATGTAGGCTTCTGAAAGGTTTTTGCCAAGTTTGCGTAGGATCTTTTTATTTATCATAAAGATTTTTGAACACTGGTATTTGTCTGTTAATATAATTTGCTTTTCTTACACTACTGGTTTGTGCTCTTCTCTTCTGATGGATACAGATCTAGTGTGTCACAGAATACACATCACAAAAATGGTTGGATACAAAAACAGTCTGTGGAGAAGTAGATGTACAAATGCAGCTCAGTGATAACCCCCAAGCTATGTTGACGCTGCAGAGTTTTGCTGATGTAGGTTATGTTGGCATCCAGCCACCGCAGCATGTCACTTGTGGGTGTGCTACTTGCTTTGCTACTGCGCATACTTGAACGGAGTGCTTATGTTGATACTCAGTATGGTACACCGTGGATTGGTGTCCAAGTGTGCAACCCGCCACCTTCCACTACACTGTCTTTTGGGTAGTTTCACAGTTCTGTGAATCAGTGGAACATATGGCAGCTACCCTGAACTTAGCTTCACTTGCTGTGGAAAAGGCATCACATCCTGTATTCAACATTCTTGGTGCTCCTTCCAGGAATAGGATGTGGTTTAGGTATGCTGAATGGTTTTTGTAACCTATTAAAACTCTTTAGATGATTCCAGCTTCTTGTCAGCCTACCTCTATGGAAGCAGACAAATATTACCGTATACCTTTTGAGGGATTTTTATGTTGTGGTACTCACCCCAAGCCAAATTCTCCAAGGCACAGTCACCAATACTAAATTCAGATCTGGTCAAGCCCATCTGACTCCTGAAGAGAGGGGGAAAGAAACTGGGTGCTATTCTATTCCCCCTGGGGATGAGAGTGGCTAATTACAAGCTGTGAGGCTCCCCTCCCAGAATCTGGTTGGGCATGCTGCTGTAATCCTCAGAACTTCACTCCTGAACCTCTGCTTATCTCGCAAGGGCTCCTGAGTTCTCTGGAAGAGGGTGTGGTGTAGTGGTTGGGACTGGTGTCAGTACTGTGTTTCCTTCCTGTCTCCATCAGTGATTTTGTTTGTGACTTTTCAGCCAGGTGCTATCCATCCCCATGACCACTATAATATGGTTAATACTGGCCCATCTCAGGCTGGCAGCTGCCGTTGTCTCCACCCACTCCACAAACAAAAGACTTGGGAGGGAATAGGGATCATATCAATCTCTCGCTCCTTTCATCTAAGCATCTCAGCAGTAAGAATTTTAGACCACCCCTTTCTCAAAATTTAACAACTCATGCTTCACCCCCGATCAGTGGAATTGTGTACAGAGGGCACTATTGAGCGCCCACAGATTATATTTACGTAAGATCACCCATCTGAAGGGGAACCATTCCTGAAGATCTTACTCAGACAGAGCTGAATTGTAGTCAGATTTCTTCCTAATCCTGGAACCTCTTTGCTGCTTCATCTCTTCTCCTCCCTCCGTTTAAGTGGGGCCAATTTGCAAGGGCCCATGACAAATCCATTCACTGGCAACCAGTATTTCCAAACTCTGCACAGCCAAGTCTCCAGTTCATGTACTGGTGCTTGCACCCCATCTCCCTCTACTCCATCCACACTGTTTGGCCTTACCTTCAAAGTTCCTTGTGTGTACATCTTTGCCTTAATGGTCTTTTCCTCCTACCATCCTTCTTGCCACTGGCATCTTTGCCTACAGCATCCTACATAACTGGGAAGAGAGAGATCTGTTTCCAGCAACCTCAGCTGAGACTCCACTGCCTATTCATCCCATCAGCCTGACCCTGTAGGTCTCAGACATTCTTGGAATTACTTCTTTAGTCTGAGTGATAAGAGCTTGGGCTCTGGGGATATGTGTGAAGGACTCAGATTCAGATTCAACTACTGACCGTGGTTTTACTTACTTACTTATTACAGGCTGTTTAAACCATTCCTAGCCATGTATGGTGCATCTCCTGCCTGTTTCTCTGTGACATACAGTTTCATCACCTTCATGAAAGCATAGGCCATCAAGAACAATCTCTCACCTCCCATGTTGTATTCAGTGCCTGTTATCTCAGGAACTCCAAAACATTTATTAACACTGCCCTTCTATAAAAAGCTGAGGTAAAACGTATGTGGTCCATTTTCCTAATGGTTTTCCAATCCACAGATCTACGGACACAGCCTCCAATCAAGAATTGACACTCAAATCAGTATATTCTTTGATAACAAATATATTATTTATTGAAATTAAATATTAGAACAGTGAAATTCAAGAATTGGAAATCATTTGTCAGAAATCTTTTAATTGGTGTAGTTTATTACAATATATAAGGCACAGAGTGACATTTAAAGAAAAGGTAGCTCTGTTACATGTATCTACAGTACCATTCTCACTCAGAGGCAGAGAGTTTAAATAGTTAAACAATAGAAAGATTTAACATTTAATTATTCTTAACACTATACACTTTACAGTCTATAACAGATACCTTAACAAACTATAAGAATCCTTAGCAATCAATAAGATTCAGCAAGCATTAGCTAGACCGTTGCTGAAAGGGTACTTAAAGGCTATGTCTATATTTGAGGGCCCTTTGAAGTTGAGTTAACAAGGTTGACTTTAAATTCGACATTGTTAAATTGACTTCAGGATATGTCTAAACTGCAGATGGTTTAGACATACCCTGGGCCCCACCCCCTGCCCTGATTCAGCTCCAGGAGTCTGATCTGGAATCAGCTCCTGCCACCACTGGCAGGCAGCTGGGAGTCCATTCTGGCTTCTGCCACCACTGGCAGGTGGCGCAGTGCAGGCTCCTGTCACCATCAGCAGGTTGCTGGGAGCTCGATCTGGTCCCCAGCCCCATGCTGCAAGCAGCAAAGAACTGGGAGCTGGTTCCTGCAATAGGCAGCAGGAGCCATCTTCCAGTCCCTTGGCCACTTGCAGTAAGAGACCCGGGGACAGATTGGGCTCCATACCGCTTGCCAGCAGCAGCTGGGGCCAGATCGGGCTACTGGAGCTGGATCAGGTCCTTGGAGGGCCCCAACCTTTCCTGCCCTCAAAAGTCTATGTAAAAGCTTAAGTCAACTTTCAGGGCAGGTTTTATTAAGTCAATTTAAGCAAGTGCTTATTTTGACTTAAATTCTAATTTGGGTCATGGAGTTCCTTAGGTCAACTTAAGGCAGGTTAAGTCAACCTAAGGCTCCAGTGTAGACAAACCTAAAGGGAGGAGTGGGGAGGTACTCACTCAGTGGTGTTGCTGGTGCTAGGCACAAGGGGCATGTGCCCTGAGTCCTAGTGCCAGGGCCCTGAGTGCCCCAAGGTGGTGGCAGCCCTATCCAGCCCTGACCCAAGCTGGGAATCTGGGGCCTGGCTGCCTGTGGTGCTGGCTGCCCTACCCAGCCCTGGCTGGGGATCGGGCTGGGCTGCCGGCTGGTGGTGGCAGGACTCTGATTTGGGCCCTGCCTGGGGCCCGGGACAGGATCAAACAAGGTTGCTGAATTGGGCCCAGGGGGCAGGGCCCAGGTCTTATTCCAGGGCAGCGTAGCTCCTGCTCACTGTTATCACAGGCGTTCAGCTTTATTGACAGGCATACTTTCACATAGAGCAGGCGTGGCCAAACTGTGGCTCAAGAACCACATGTGGCTCTTGAATGATAGTGTGGCTCGCAGAAGAACGTCAGGAAATTAATTTAGTAGGTAAAAGTATATGGGTATATGCCTCAGTGCAACTCTTGAAGGTTTAATAATCAACTTGCATGGCTCTTGAGTTCCATAAGTTTGGCCACCCCTGAATAGGGAGTTAGAATTTACAAACAACAAGCAGTTGTGTGGCACTTTAAGACTAAAAATAAATCTGTTAGTCTTAAAGTGCCACACAACTGCTTGTTGTTTTTTTACTGGACTAGACTAACACGGCTATCCCTTTGGAAACTGACAAGAATTTACAAAGCTTTCTTGCTATCCCTCTGTTTGTCTGTAGGGGTCCTTTTGCTCTATTAGTGTTGACGAAAGGATTACTTCTGGCTTAGACACAGACCAGGGAACTCAGTTAGCCCGATTGTCTAAAGCCTTGGTGCCCTTGATGGGTATGTCTATACTATGGGCTTAAGTCACCTTAAAGAGGCTTAAGTCGACTTAAATGAAGCCCTGACCACATTTGAAGTTCATTAAGTCAATTTAAGGGCTTCCTTAAGTCAACTTAACTCCTGCCCATAAAGTCAGCTTCAAAGGGTTAAGTCAACTTCATTAAGTCAACTTAACACAATGTGGCCATTAAAGTCGACTTAATAAAGTCAACTTAATGCAGTGTGGACTCACTAAGTCAACTTAATAATGTCTACTTAAAGTCGACTTTAAGCAGACTTTAAGTTGACTTAGCTTTTGTATTGTAGACGTAGCCACTAAATCCACCTAATAAGGGCTACTTAAAGTTGACCTTATTAAGTCGACTTAACTGAGCCCAGTAGTGTAGGCATAGCCATTCTCTGCTCGGACTTCAGCTTGCTGGTCCCATTCTTTGCCTTCTTGCTTTTTTATTCTCACTTTCATGTTCTGCTATTTCTTCTTCCAGCTCACCATTAGCAATTTCTCCTAGTCAGTACTGAATTAGCCTGCCAGCTGCGGGCTATTTATAGTCTGGCAGGGAAACGGGGGGAGAACATAGGAGGTAGGGGTTTCTGTGGTGGAGGGGCAGTGTTCTCGGGACCAGGTGAAGGATATAGAGTGACACTGGAAAGGGAAAGGACAAAGGATGCCAGTCTAAGGCCTAGATAAGGGACAGATGTAGGAGGATGTCAGAGGAGAGGGGTTGAGGCAGGGACATGTGGAACTTACACAGGGTACCCTTAGGGGGCTGAGTGAGGGATGAAATTTTCAGGGCTACAAAAAGGACTCCTTATATAGAGTGACACTGAAGGGGGGGTGATGAAGATACGATTGATCAGCTGTCAATTGCTGAATTCTATCACTTGCCTCTTATCTCTTCTTATCACTAATCACTGTTTTTATATATCACAAAATGCTTTAGTACTGTCATCATTCCATAGCTGGTTAATGAATTCACTTGCTGTCTTGGAGCAATTTAAACCCCTTTTGAGGCTTTTCTGCCAGTTCCTCCCTAGTATTTCTATTGGACAGTTCTAACCATTTTGGGAGAAAAATCCCTGAGTACAATTCCCACCTTGCTGGACTAGTATACCTGCTTACTAGTCCAGCACTCTTTAATTGTGAGTTCCAACTCTTGAGGATTTTTGTCCAGTTTCATAGAATCATGTACATGTTTGTACTTGTATACAAGCTACAAGTAAAGGCAAGTTACTTTTTAATAGTTCTACTGTGTCTAAAACAGTTAAATGATTTGCTCTTTGGGAACTTTCCCATTCAGGAAAGACTTGCAACTAAATGTTGATTTGTACTCATTTTGTTCAGAAGTTCTTAGAGGTTTTGCTAAATCTCCTAATTGTTTCCTCATCATGCTTAATTTATTCACTAACATTTCTACATCTATGCTATTTAATATTCCTAACCCTGTTCTTCCTGCTCCTTCTAGAGTAGTATCAGCTATGCTGCTTTTTGTTGGATGTCAAATAAACAAACAAGTTGTCCCAGAGGTGGATCAGGTTGAACGTTACTTTGTATTGCCTGCTTGGTTTTTTGTTTTTTTTTTTTTTTGATGCCTTGAGTGAGCGAGCAGGGGCATTCTTACAACTCCTTTTATTTAAAACAGTATGGAAATGCATACATGATTGACAATGTTTTATAAACACTTCTGTGGTTACATTAACATTTATTTAATGTATACTAATGATTATAAGATGCATATAATTATTCCCACCTTTGTTTACTGTTGACAGTATTTGCATATCATGTGCAGCTGCATTATTTTCAAACTTATTATTTTTTGCACAGAAACACTGACCGTACATTCTTGAGGGGCTATGGTGCCAGGGACGGTGAGGAGGAGATAAGAGGTAATCCTCCCTCTTCATTAAGAATAAAGATGGGACAGTCCAGACCACATTCTCTGTCCAGACGGCCAGGAGAAAAAGCCTGAGAAAGGAGAGATAACACACTTTAACTATCAACCTAGGCTACTTGTTAAAAAACATAAATATGAGAATTGACTCCATTACCATAGTGACCTGTGGCCCTAACTAGGCTTGTTAACTTAGTACTATTTTTTTATTCTCTTACACTTTCATTCAGTTAATTGATGTTTTTAGGAAACTCTGGGTACGTAGCCACCTTTTCCACCCTCTGTCTAATGGTTCAGTGTGTTTTTGACATTGTAGCCTAACAGAAGAAATTGGAGCTAGATCTATACTCTATATTTATATCTCTAGATCTATATCTCTCTTTAAAGAATAACTAAGGTCTACCAATGATTGTTTCTTAATATCCTCCTTAACTACAGAGGGACCGACACCTGTTATTTTTGGTTCAGATAGCTAGGTAAAAGAAACTTTCACATCTTTTTGTTATGATTACTTGAGTATCACAATGGTAATCTATTCTACTTATTTGCTGTATGTGGGCCTGCGTGTGTGTGAAGTGTACCACGGGGCAGGCCACTGTGATGTCAGAGGTGACTCAACCAATTGCTCTTTGTGAGCAATTGGTTGAGTCACCTCTGACATCACAATGGCCTAGGAGTCTTGGCATGGCACAGATATATACCTTCGTGTACTGCATACCTCATTCAAAGTGAAATGGCTGAGGATTTAAAAATTGGATAGTAACAGCCAGTGAAACCCAGGGTTGGTTCACTCCGGTGACACGGCTACCCCTTTAGAACTTGTCAAAATTATAAAGCTCAGCTATACTTTCAGCTGTTTTCGAGATTTCATGCTGACTTTTCAGACTATTGTATGTGACGCTCACTCGGGGAGGAAACCATGAAAATCTGAAAGTTTACGTGAAGGATAAAAACTACCAAGAAAAAGTTTTAGCTGACCATAGAAATTTTGCAAAAAATGTTGTAATTAAAGAGCTATTAATTGATTATAACAAATAAGTATTTCATAAATTCCCTTTTAATTTTCCCCTGTCATTTTTGACGAGTTACAGCTAGTTAAACAATTCCACTAAAGCAAGTACTTTTTCTAAAGCTTATAGAAATATTTTTACTTTACTTCTTAGTTTCAACTTCTTAATTTACTTACTTATTCTATCTTATATTAATGTTTAACTTACTATATTAGATATTCATAGACTCATAGATTCTAAGGTCAGAAGGCACCAACATGATCATCTAGTCTGACCGCCTGCACAGTGCACGCCACAAAACTTCACCGACCCACCCCTACAATGAACCTCAAACCCATAACTGAGCTATTAAAGTCCTCAAATCATGATTTAAAGACTTTAATACAGAGAATCAACCAGCAAGTGAGCCATGCCCAATGCTACAGAGGAAGGCAAAAAAACCCAGTGCCCAAGCCAATCTGCCCTGGGAGAAAATTCCTTCCCGACCCCAGATATGGCGATCAGTTAAACCCTGAGCATGAGGGCAAGTCCACAACAGCCAGTCAAGAAGAACTTCTCTGTAATAACTCAGAACCCACTCGATCCAATGCCCCTTCCCACATCCCTATCGTACCCATCACCAGTAGTAAAAGACAGACAATGGCAAAGCTACACTGTCCATCATATCATTCCATCCATAAATTTATCAAGCTCGGTTTTGAAGGCACCTAAGGTTTTTGCCCCCACCACTTCCCTGGGTAGACTATTCCAGAACTTTACTCCTCTGATGGTTAGGAATCTGCGTCTAATTTCAAGCCTAAATTTTCTGATGGACAGTTTGTATCCATTTGTTCTTATGTCCACATTGGCGCTGTATTCAAATAATTCCTCTCCCTCCGTTGTATTTATCCCTCTAATGTATTTATAAAGAGAAATCATATCTCCTCTCAGCCTTCTTTTTAGAAGACTAAACAAACCAAGCTCTTTAAGTCGTCTCTCGTAGGGAAGATTTTCCATTCCACGAATCATCCTTGTAGCCCTTCTTTGCACCTGTTCCAGTTTGACTTCGTCTTTCTTAAACATGGGTGACCAGAACTGTACACAATACTCCAAGTGAGGTCGCACCAGCGCCTTGTATAACGGTACTAACACCTCCCATCTCTACTGGAAATACCCCTTCTGATGCACCCCAGGACTGCATTCGCTTTTTTCACTGCCACATCGCACTGGCTACTCATTGTCATTCTGTGATCAACCAGTATGCCCAGGTCCTTCTCCTCCCCCATCACTTCCAGCTGATGCATTCCCAACTTTTAAGAAAAATTCCTGTTATTTGTCCCTAAGTGCACCTTGCACTTCCTATTGTTGAATTCATCCTATTTCTAATGCTCCACTTTACAAGGTCATCCAAATCATTCTGTATGCTATCCCGATCCTCCTCTGTATTGGTAATACCTCCCAGCTTGGTGTCATCTGCAACCTTAATTAGCACATTCCCACTTTTTGTGCCATGGTCAGTAATAAGAAGGTTGAATAAGATGGGTCCCAGGACCGATCCTTGGGGAACTCCACTAGTGACCTCCTTCCAGCTAGATAGTTCACCTTTCACTATGACCCTCTGTAGTCTCCCCTGTAACCATTTCTTTATCCATCTTTCTATTTTCATATCGATCCCCATCTCCCCCAATTTAACTAATAATTCCCTGTGTGGAACTGTATCAAATGCCCTGCTGAAATCTAAGTAAATTAAGTCCACCGCAATCCCTTTATCCAGAAAAATCTGTTATCTTCTCAAAAAAGGAGATCAGGTTGGTCAGGCATGATTTACCTTTTGTAAAGCTATGTTGTATTTTATCACAGTTACCATTTTCCTCAATATCCTTAAGTACTTTCTCCTTGAAAATTTTCTCCAAGACGTTGCATACTGCTGAGGCCAAACTAACAGGCCTGTAGTTACCTGGATCACTTTTACTCCCTTTCTTGAAAATAGGGACCACATTAGCAATTCTCCAGTCATAAGGTACAACCCCTGTGTTCACCGATACTTTAAAAATCCTTGCTAAAGGGCTGGCAATTTCATGTGCAAGTTCCTTCAATATTCTTGGATGAAGATTATTTGGACCCCCTAATTTTCTTCCATTAAGCTGCTGAAGCTTGGCTTCCACCTCAGATATGGTAATTTCCACGTCTACATTCTCATTCCCATTAGCTGCCCTACCTCTGTCCCCAATCTCACCATCACCCTCATTAAAGGCAGAGGCAAAGAACTTATTTAGATATTCAGCCATGCCTAGATTATCCTTGATGTCTACCCCATCCTCAGTGTATAGTGGTCCAACCTACTCCTTCTGTGTTTTCTTTCTATTTATATGGCTGAAGAACCTACTGGTTTACTATTGGTTTTGATTCCCTTTGCAAGGTCTAACTCTGCTTGGCTTTTGGCCTTCCTCACTTGATCCCTCCATGCTCTGACCTCTAAAAGGTAGTCCTCCTTTCCTATCCCTCCCATCTTCCACTCCTTGTAGGCCTTGTTTTTCCTCCTAATCACCTGTTTAAGATGTACATTCATCCAGCTTGGTTTAGAACCCATGCCTGAAATTTTTTTCCTCTTCTTTGGAATGCAGGCTTCAGATAGTTCCTGCAGCTTTGTCTTGAAGCAGTTCCAAGCATCCTCAGTGTTCATATCCATGAATTCTTTGGTCCAGTCCACTTCCCTAGATAATTACCTTAATTTTTTGAAGTTAGCCCTTTTGAAGTCAAAGACTCTGGTCACAGATTTATTTTTGTTTATCCTTCCTTTCAGTTTAAATTGGATTAGCTCATGATCACTAGAACCTAGGTTGTCCCCTACAACTAATTCCTCTATGAGGTCCTCACTACTGACTAATACCATATCTAAGATTGCGTCTCCTCTCGTTGGTTTGGAAACTGCTTGATGGAGAAATTCATCTGCTGTCACCTCCAAGAACATCTGGGCCCTTTTATTGCTGCTAGCGCATATCCTCCAGTTTATATCTGGGACGTTAAAATCTCCCATAATCATACAGTTCCCAGTAGTGTTTACTTCCTTAAAGGCCTTAAAGAGTTCTCTGTCTGTGTCCAAATCAGATCCTGGCAGTCTGTAACACACCCCAAGCACTAATCATAATTCTAAGTTTAAATCCCCTTTTCAGTTCTTCATTTGTGATTAATGGAACCATTTTACTACTTTTTTTCCTGCTGAATCTCCAATTGATATATCATAGGATTGTCCTTATTAACTGTTCTTACTGTCCTTCCCATACTGGGCTAAACAGACAATCTTTCTCTTTGAACTATCTATACATTGCCTTGTCACCTGTTTGCCACTTTTGTGGATGCAGAATTGGTCCTAGTTTTTGAACCGTTTGCTAAACTTTTGCCTTTAATGCAATTGCCTTATGTTTATGTTTCAAAAACAAATTTCAAAAGTTGTTGCATCCATTGATCAATTAATCTGGGTTTCTAATTACCCACCATTGTTCTGACAATCTCATGTTTCTTCCAGTCTTAGCTTTAAAATGGGGTTATTCCATGAGATACTACTGTTCCTCTAATGGCTATTGATATTAAAGGAAATTCTGGATCACAGTTTTTACCCCAATGATTCACTTTTTTTCTCAAAGTTGTTTTTAATGTTCTATTTTTCCTTTCTATCTGACCTTAACTTTGAAGATGTCCAGCTATATGCAATTTTTGTCTAACACCAAAAGTTTGGCATACGCTATTTGGCTATGTCTACATCAGCAATTTTAGTTCAGACTTGCTGGTCTGAGCTAAGGAAGTCTGAGGTTAGTCCAAACTAACCCTGGGCTAGTTTGAACTAACAGTGGCTTTTAGTTCAAACTAACTGCGCGTTCTAGTTCAAACTAATCATTAGTTTGAACTAGAATGCATGGTTAGTTCAAACTAATGGCTTAGTTCAAACTTTTTAAGTTCAGACTACTCCTTAGTTCATGCATTGCAAGCGCTTAGTTTGAACTAAAGTTCAGACTAGGCGAGTGAGTCCAGACTAGTGCTGGGTCTTACTAGTTCAAACTAAGCTTTGCCTAGTTTGAACTAAGAAGCCTAGCATAGCCATGTAGCCTAGTATAGCTTCCTTAGCCTGGACTAATTTACCAATGTAGACATAGCCATATTGTTCAGTAATAATAGATCCTTTTACTAAATGGATAGAAGCAATACTTACCAAAATTAATACTGCTAGAACACATGGTTAGTTCAAACTAAAGGCTTAGTTCGAACTTTTGAAGTTTGAACTAACCATTAGTTTGAGTATTGCATACACTTTGCTTGAACTAAGCAAGCAAGTCTGAACTAACCATTAGTACTTATTAGTTAGAACCAAGCTTTGCCTAGTGCAAACTAAGAAATTTCTTAGTTTGGACTAGGCAAAGTGTAGTGTGGCCATGGGCCAGATTAGACTGTACTAATCTTGCTTAGTCCGGACTAATTTGGCAGTGTAAACATAGCCTATTTGTTTCCCTTGGCAGTTTGTGCAAGTGGTCCTATATAGTCAATTTGTAATCGGGACCAAAGATCTTAAATTCTTTGATGTCCTAATGCTCCTTTTACTCTTTCAGCTTTTGCATTGTAGCCACTTATGGTAAACAATTATTTACATACTTCTCTACATTTATTATCATACTAGGCCACCATCTTGCCAGTTGAAGCCTATCAAGAGCTTTAGCTACACCTAAACGCCCATTCTCATGTATTAAGGTTGCTATTATTTCTGATGGGATCACCTGTAACAGACATATCATTTTCAGTATTGGTTGTGCATACTAATCCTGTTTCTTGTTGCCAAATTTTCCAACCCTGATATTTCTAATTTGCTATTCCTGTTTTTATTTCTGGATCCCTTCTTTGCAATGCTATTAAATCAATCTGTTTGTAAGTCAGGCTTAGAAGCTGTGCCTAACAGAGTCTGAAGGGGGGCAACTAATCTGCATGGGTCCTGTATTAGCATGAGCACAAAGAGCACAATTAGGTATTAGCATACTCGGTGCAGGGCATAGTGAGTAATGGTATTTGGGGTTAATCTGATCACAAATCTGTCAATATCTGTAATTCTACTAAAGGGAAATATAAAATACTGTCTTTTTGTGAATTGCTACTCTCTGTTTGTTCCAAATCTGTCTGAATTAGTTAAAGGGTAAAAACTACCCTTAGTTAAGAAGGGGCTTGTAGGAAAGGCAACTGCATGTTTCAGCCTGAAAGAGCTTGAAAGAGACAGAGGAGAAATTTGAGGCTATTCAGGGCTCTTTCTCTATGGTTTCCCTTGTCTTTTGATAGTTATGGTTAAGCTTTTTGTGCAACCTTTGTCATTTAGATAGAGATAGTTGTTTACAGCTACTTAAGAGTTAGAATCAGTGGGGAAAGAAGCAAACTCTCTTTGACCAAAAATCACTAGAGAGAAATTTCTTGAGCTGAGTGGCGAGCAGAGCTGGCAGACAGTAGGTAGAGCCAGTAGCAAGCTGGGTGGTATGAGTGACTGGAGGACAGAGCCAGTGGACAGTGAGAGCAGCCAGTGGTGAGTTGGGTGGTGTGAATGACTGGAGGGTGGAGCTGGCAGACAGTGGGCAGAGCCAGCTGATGGTGAGAGTGGCCAGTGGAAAGCAGAGTGGTACAGATGACCTGTAGGCAGAGCTGGCAGACAGTGGGTGGAACTAAGGAACAGTTCTAGAGGATGGAGTGAGTGACCAGTAGATGGTGTCAGCGGACAGCTGGTGTGAAAGACACTCCCTACGTACCGTAGGCTTGGCTGGGAGCCTAGTTAGTACTGATTTTCCAGATCAGTGCCAGTTTTGCCATTAAGTTTGTACGTTCTGTTGTGATGTGGGTTGTTGGGAACTTCACTCTATACTAATTTTTCTAGATTAGTGCTGATCTCTGTTATTTGGCCTTTTGCATTTTGTTTTACTACTATTAAAGGTTCTGTTTACTACACTCAGACTCGTGCTTGCGAGTGGGGAAGCCTTACCCCTTTGGGGGTGCCCAGGGAACAGTGTCGGATTCCTTAGAAATCTAGGTGGGGGCTCGAGCTGGCTGGTGGTGTTACTCTATTGGGAAACCCCTAGATATAGAACCCAGCCCTTGTCCTGCCAGCCCACCCTGGCAGAAAGGTTACATGTTCTACCTGCTCTTTCCCTAAACTAGCTGTTGGGGCAATTTGAAATTTTATTTTTGGTTTTCATGGGGTCCCTTCCTTGGGGCCTGTTCATCTGCTTTATTATTCCATTGGACTTCTTCACTCTTATTCTTATACACTTTTACTTTTCACATTAATACTGGCTGTGATCTTTCTTGCACTAAATTCTATAAAATATAATAATTTTTCAGCGAGGGCGTATCATCAGCTGATTTCATTCCCCTCTTTTGCCTTTGAAGCATCCAATCTACTATAGCAAGCAGAATCTGTGAAAATAGCAATTGTCTTTTGTTCTGGGACATTTTCTAACATGACAATTAAAGCTACTATTTTAGCTGCTTAAGCTGAGTGTGGCAGACATTGTCCTTTTAAAATCACTTCTTCAGAAATTCTGATTGCAGCAAGTCCACTATGAGGTTCTCCTTTCCTATGAACCATCTACAAACCAGATCTCATCTACTTTTTCTCTCACCTCTTGTAATACTGTTCCTCCCTGGAAAAATATAGGGCCTTCTGGAGAGATTTCTGGCAAAGGACACCAGCGCTGTTTTCTTTTAATTATGAGTTCATATGGGACTGGAGATAACGCTTATACCTTTTCCATATTTACAGTATATACTCATGTATAAGCCAAGAATTTTGTGCCTTGAAATCCCCTTTGAAAAAGGTACTCAGCTTATGCATGGGGTATATATGGTAGTCGGGAGTTTTGAAATCATCTGTCCTGAGCATTCTCGGAGCATACTCGGGTCAGGAGTTCCAGCATGTGGTGGGGCCTCTGAAGTGGCCAGTAAGGGGGCCCTGGGTAGGGGGGGTCAGCCTGGGGGAGCCAGCGTCAGGGTTGGGGGAGCTAAGAAGGAGCCTGGGGACTCCAGGGAAGCCAGAGGCAGGGTCGGGGGTGATAGGGAGTGGCCCAGGGACTCCAGGGCAGCGTGGCATGGTGGGAGGGGTCAGGGAAAGAGTCATGACATGGTAGAGGCTGGTGGCACAGGGCAGGGGTCAGGGAGAGGCTCAGGGAAGTGGCAGAAGCTGGCAGCATGGGGTGGGGGGTTGGGGAAGAGATTGGGGATGCAGCAGAGGCTGGTGGCACAGGATAGGGAGAGGGTCGGGACACAGTGGAGGCCGGTGGCACAGGGTGGTGCAGGGGGAACTGGATCTGTCCAGCAGCAGGGATCCAGATCCATCCCTAGTTGCTGCAGTTAGGGAGCAGGAGTGTTACTGGCTTGCAGCTCCTGCTGCTTGTGGTAAGTGGTGGGAACTGGCTCTGGCTTCAAGCCTGATTTTAAACCTCAGCTTATACATGGGTCATGCATTTTTCCAGGTTTCTGGGGCTTATAACCAACGGTCAGCTTATACACGGATCAGCTTATGCACAAGTATATACAGTATGTCTTTATTTAGCAAAGCTAGTGTCCACTTAGCCATTCTAGGACTAGTAGTCATCATTAATTTTTCCTGTTGTCAAAACATAATTTGCAAGTGGGAATTCTTTAACACCACTGGGGATAGTCCTACTAGATATTCCCCATGTTGCAAAACCCACACTAATGTTAATACTTTTTTTTCACCAGGAGTGAAATCTTCCAATCCACTGAGGTTTCTAGAGGTGTAAGTCATTGGTCTCATTCCAGTGCCATGGTCCCAGCTAAGAACAGCGCTCACATCAGTATCAGTGGTAGCTAGCTGAAGCATAAAAGGTTGTCCTTCTTTTGAATAAGATAGGGCGAGTGCCTGTGCTTATGCTTGTTTTAACTGTGTCAAAACTTTTTGCTGTTCTATACCCTCTCCCCATTTATCATCTTTCCTTAACAATTTATGTAGTGGGGAAGTGTTTTCTGCATAATTTTCAATAAAATCCCTGGAGGAACCTGGCTTTTCCAAAAATAATCTTAGATTAGACACATATGTAGGGGCTGGTAGTTTTCACAGTAATTTTACTTTTTGTTTATTGGGTGAACACCCTTCTCATCATAAAGTAATTCCAAAATAATTTACTGGATGCAGACATTTGAGCTTTTTCTGGGATGACCTTAAATCCCATTTCTTTTAGTTTCTGAAATACCTGATCTAAAATTTCTAAATTTTCCTCTTTTGTTTTTGTGCTAATTAGTATATCTTCTACATATATGATATTATATTATCTTTATTAGGCAGGTTACCTCACATTTTAACTACGGCATATGGTGGGACAACCATGGAAACCCTGTGGAACATGACAGAAACAAAATTGTCTCCTTTGAAAAGTAAATTCAAATTTATACCAAGAATCTGGTTGTAATGGTATAGCAAAGAATGCATTTGCTAAAGCTAGAACTGTGAACCATTGTGCTCTTCTCATTATGGATACTGCCATTTCAGGATGTTGGGCCACTACTGGTGCGGTCACTGAGGTTATTTTATTAGGTTGCCTAAAATCAGTGGTTAGCTTCTGTTTTACCATCTGCTTTCAAGACTGGCCAAATGGCTGAATTATTTGTTCTTTGTTGCTCTATTATAACTTCCTGATCTGATAGGACCTGAATCGTTTCAACTAGACTTTCCTCAACTTCCTTAGGGTATTTATATTGTTTCTGGGGTAGGGGGTAAGAACTTCTGCACATATTTTCCCATATTCTACTTTATTCTTTACCCATACTTCTTTATGCTTGTGTGCTATTTTTAATATTTCCCCAGGCCAATCAGGCCATTTTATTTCTTCAACAACCTTAAGGGCAGCCAATTTATATCCTACTTCTATCACAACTGATTTTTCTAAAACACCTGACCTACCTGAAGTCATTTTACATAAAACCTTGTTTACTAAGTCATTTAGTATTCTTAAACTTTTAATATATCTATTCCTAATATTCCATTACAATCTAAGTTTATTAAGCCAAATTGTTCTTTCCCATGTTCTTTTCCTAGTTGCAAATTTACTAAAGGACTGAATGGTATTTTATATTCAATCTCATTAAATCCTTGTAATTTACCTGTCAGTACTGGAGATCCAAACAGATTCTTTCTCCTAGTACTAACAAAAGAGAAAGTGGCAGCTGGGCCAATTAATATATTTTGTTCAAACACTCTCTTATTAAATGCTATATATACCGTAGGTCTCCCCCATATGCCTTGTTCTAAATGTGCCACTAGGTCAGCATGTTCTTTAACGGACACTGGGGAGATAGTGAGCACTTGGCCTCCCTATTTTTTGGATCTTTCGGACAAGGTGGAGATATTGGATACATCTTTCATGCTGAGCTAGCCTTTTAAGTAATTTCTCCAGTAGGCTATCCATGAATTTTATCCCTTGGTTCATGTTTTATTAATCTTCTCCAAATCCAATTTCTTAACAGGGTCAGGTCCTTTTTGTGAACTATTTTGATGGAGGTAAGAATTTTTCTTCTTTTTCCTTATTTTGTTCCCCTTGTTTAATTTGTTTGCTCTGTGAATTCCATTTTCTTGGAGGACTATTATTCAAGAAAGTTACTGTTGATACCTTATCCAACTTCTTTTTATGGATAGGGAGGGTTTCTCTCTGAATTTCATACAATGTCATTCCTCTGTCTTCTATAAACTGTAAGGATGTGTGCTCCGGCTCTACTGAAATCATTGTTATTCGGATATTTGGGTTAAATCCAAGCAATAATGCTTTCTTAAATGGAACTACATTATGCATTACTCTCTTTCTCTCTATCAGTCCACAGGGTTTGAACACCAACTTCTTCCTAGCTATGTATGGATCTGGTCTTTCTCCTGTTTATTGCTTTTGTCTTTGGAACTACATCAATGGATCTTTGCTTGAGAAGAAGAATCTTAGTAATTCTTCCTCGCTGACATTTCTATTTCTATTTCTATCTCTCTCTCCCCCTCCCTGTATATCAGGGGTCTCAAACTTAAATCACTACGAGGGCTGCATAAGGCCTAGTACATAAGCCCAAGGGCCGCACCACTGAAACCTTCTCATACAATGATATTGCAAATATTGGTAACAATAGTGTCATTGCGGGCCATAGAAAATAGCTTTAGGGACTGCATGTGGCCCGCGGCCCACATGTCTGAGACCCCTGCTGGATATCCTATGGAAGTCCTGAATCACCCTCTTACAAATCTATACCTTATGCTAATTAGAATTTTTCTGATTTCTCCTTCCAGCCATTAGGTTTCATTAGGCCTACCTCTGCCAAATCACACAGCTCTTTAATACTCATTATTTTCACTCCATAAAGTCAGTCAACATACCTGTCAATCTTTTTTGAATTTATATATGAACCAGATTCGAGCTTTTCTGTAAGGCATCACCTCCATTTCTCAAATGATTCTTATGGCTCTTACATGTGCCTTCTCTACTTTTTTAACATCCTTTTTGTAGTGTAGACACCAAAAGTGGATACTGTATTCCAATATCACTCTCACATCCCCTTCTGTATTCACTACTCTAGCTACCTAAGGATGACTTTAGCCCTTTTTACCACAACTTCATATGGAGAGGTCATGTTTAGTAGCTTACCTGCTATGTTGCTAAATCCTCCTGAGTCACTGCTTTCCAGAGGTAAATACATTCAGTAGGTGTGGCCTGCCTCTTTTGCTCTTGGATGTGTGGGTCTATATGTGGGTTTATTAAAAACTAGGGATATGTCTACACTTACACTTTAAATCTAATTAATGATTATTAATTCAATTTAAAGTATTGCACAGCTACACTAGATTTCCTTAGTTTGAAATAAGGACCTCCCTCAATTTAAAATAAGGAAAGGTCATTTTGAAATTATAGTTTCCCTTAAATTCAAAATGATGGTTAAACCGAATTTACTAGTTTGACTTAACCCAGTGTAGCTGTGTTAATTTGAACTAACCATTAATTCGAATTAACACTTTTTGCCCTTCTTCCTTCCAGGGTGCCTTCCTTCTTCTATATATTGGGTGGGAGCATGGCTGTTCTTGAGGGCTGCGTTGCCACACCTCCCATGGTGCCCGTCTCCTAAATTGAACTAGTAAGTCCTGTCCATGGACATGCTAGTTTGATTTGGGTTTCTAGTGGAGCCATGTTCATTTGATTTAACTTAATTTGATTTAATGATTAGTAGTTTGATTTAATTAGTTCAATTTAAGTTAATTTGATTTAATAATCTAAGTAGACACATGGCTTAATTGTTCAGTAATTATTTGAAAAGAATTAGAACATTAGAGAGAAAATCATGACTTGGTCAGAGACAATAAATGGGGAGAAGATGCAAGATTAATCACCCACATTGTCTATGACTTACTTTCTTGTTCTTAAAAGAGAAGAAAAGAACCCGTCTCCTCCCTGGGAATAGTTCTGTTCTCAGTCCATCAGCAATGAGATGCTGAAAGGTGGAAAGCGGAGGGTTCTCACCAGATAGCCCAAAGGATGGCCTAGGTCACCACTGGAAGCAATCACTGTTTGACATTATTTCAATCTCACCTCTTTGTGAGGGCTCCTCATAATGGGAGCTGGAGAGCATTCCCTCACCATCATGCCCCATGCAGAGTTCCTGGTGGTGGGAGAAGAGCAGAGGAAAAGGACAAAAGAAGCACGTGAAGAAGATATAGGAAGGAAGGATGGAGGACAAGAGAACTCAAGAGGGCAAACCCCAGTGTCCCCAGTGATTCTAAAGGACAAAGTCCTGGGTGGCAATTCAAATTCTCCCACCTTAACTTATTGTTTTCTTTGCCTAAAATTCAGCCAGCACTGCTTGGATCAGACTGAAAAGGTTCCAAAACTCTCTGAGGCTCTTACCTTCTAAACCAGGGATATTAATTTTCTTAAGAAAATTGGTTGTCCGAAAGGACAAAACTCCAAAGAGTTTTCCTCCTTGCATGCCTTTTCATGAACTGGAATTCTCTCTCAGTCTTCACGGAGAGACATCAAGGACATTTATTATAGGAATCTCTAAAGTGCTCTGGTCCTGCACCCCTGTCCTACTTGACTGATGTCAGGGACTTTCTGTGAGGTCATCACTTTCCTCAACACCTTTGTCCAATAGGCTGATGTTCTGCAAAAAGGCCTTTGTGATGTCACTGCCATCCCTTCCTTAAAGGGCTGAGTCCCTGCCCTTGGTCAGTGTCTTTGGATGTATGAGCTGCTTCCTGTGGATCACTGCAGTTGATCACTGTTGATTCTGGGAAGCGAGTTGCCTACATAATATATCCTCAAAGGCTGTTCTCCAAGCTACACTCTCTTTTCCATAGATAGTAGACTTTAAGACCAGAAGAGGCCATTAGAGCATCTAATCTGAGTCCCTGCATGACACAGGCCTCCTTTTTAGCACAATACCTAGTTTTTGAACAAACATGTTCCAGAAAGACATCTAGTCTTCATTTGAAGACCTCAAGAGATGGCAAATCCATTCCTTCCCTCGGCAGTTTGGTCCTTTGGTGAGCAATCATCTCTGTGAAATGTCTGTGTTCATATTTCTAATATGAATGTCTGTTTTCACCATCCAACGAGTGGGTTTCCTTATGTCTTTCTCTGATAGATGGAAGAGCCCTTTATTATCCAGTCTGTACTCTACATGAAGGCATTTCAATACTTCAAGTCACTTTTCAGTCTACTTTTTCATAAGCTAAACAGATCAAATCTTTCAATAGTTCCTGAGAAGGCATTTTCTCCAGCCCTCAAAACATTTGGTGGCTCTTTGCTGCCTCATATCCAGATTTTCAAAATCTTTTTATAATGTGGACACCAGAAAATGATGCAGTATTCCAATATCAGCCTCACCAAAGCAGTAGCTCCTCCTTTCCCTGCTCACTGCTCTCTTTAGCTATGTATTAATGGCTTTAGTCCTGTTCATCACAGCATTCCACTGGGATATTATAGTGAGCAGCTTGCATAAAATGACATGGAAATCCTTTTCAAAGTCATTGCTCTACTGAATTCAGATCCCCATTCTGTAGGTGCATCCTGCAAGCTTTACTGCTAGGTATGTGGCCTTGCATTTGTTCAGACTGTTCAAATTTGCATTTGCCCATACCGTTTCCAAATTTGTTTTATTTGAACAGGTCCAGTGTTCCCACAATCCAGATTGCTCTGCATGACATCAGTGTCCACATCATCATTTACCCCTTTGCTCTGCAAGTATTTTGTCACCCATCAGTATTATCAGTGGTTTTTTAAAAAAAGTCCTTCCAGTTTACTGATAAATATTATTTTACAAAATTAGTTCTCAAGAGCTCTTCAGATGCCTAGTTCCCAGTATCTGCTCCCCACAGTACAGCAAGAAAAGACCATCTGGCATTGCTGTCATGCAAGGGCTAAGCACAGAACAAGAACATGCTTAGGAGCCATGTTAGTGGTAGGGTCTGTCCAACATGTGGGGATGAGCAGCTTATAAATGCATTACAGAGCTATAGTGCTGACAGGCCCTGACTGTGACACACTCTCCCACCTTTGTAAAATGGGGCTAAGAAATGAACCCCTGACTGGCTCTATTTTACAGTTGGCGAAACTGAGGCACAGAGCTGTGATGAGGCTGGCTTGTGGTCACAAAGCCAAGACTAGAAAGCAACAAGTCTTCTGATTGGAGGACCTGGGATCTAGCCCTTGTTATCATGGCCTCTCTGCTCCAACTTTAGTTACAGCCCATGTAGAGTTTTTTTTTCCTTTGCCATGTCCCGTAACCCCATGTCACTGTAGAGAAAAGACTTTCTGTTAGCCAGCCAGCTCTATTGCATCTGGATGTCCTTCCAAGAGATGCTGGGGTTCACTCATGTTCTGGGTTTGATGAAGGAACTGCTTGGCGACAGTCTATGGCCTGTATTATACAAGAGGTCAGACAAGATGGACACAATGGTCTCTTCTGACCAGAACATCTAGCGCTCTGTACATTTGTCTGTTGCTAGGATGATGAACTGGGGATTTTTTTCTATCATTCATTTTCAGTTGGAATAATTTAAATGCATCCAGAAGGACTTCCTCTTGAGTTGTGTCTTCAGCTTCTTTGATAGCTAACCATCACTGTGAGACCAAAGATTCCAGGTTCAGGCTGTCACAGGGTGAGATATTCATTAAAGAGTTGAACACCTCACCCAAGTTACACAACCTCCAATGAAGGGAGTAAGTGTAGGGGCACATGGCAAGGAACAGTTTGGGATTAGGAAGCAACCGTGCTAGGAGACATAAAGGCGTCCTGGGCTCAGCCAGGAGAGAGACCCAGGGGCATTGCTGGTGCCTGGCACATGGGGCCTGTGCCCCAAATCCTGGCGCCTGGGCCCTAGCGGGACCCCTGCCTCTCCTGGTCTCCAGCCAGATATCCGGGACCCAGCCACCCGCAGCAGCGGCAGCTTCCGGCACTTTCTTAGGCTGGGCAGCCCCACGGCTGTGGCTGCTGCTCCCTGCCCTGTCCCCAGCCAGGGGCGTGGCCTGTGGTCAGGGGGCGGGGCCTGGGCCGGTGCCCTGGGTCCTTCCCAGGGGCAGCGAAGCTCCTGGCGAGACCCCAAGAAGAGCAGGTCTAGGTGGGGCTTGGCTGGTCTTTTTAAAGGGCAGGGACACACACACAGGACAAGGACCCAGGAGGGAAAGACAGGGCCGTTTAGGTGAGGGGGCAGATGGGCCACTTATGCTGGCAGGGCTGGACACCCACAGGTGAAGGTAGGTGTCAGGGCTTATGTACTTTTCCCCCAGGTAGATTTTATAGTGGAGAAAACTGATAGTGTGATATCCCAAATCCTACTGTAGTAACCTTGGGGAGGAAGGGGTTAACACCCTGGTCAGTGAGTCCCAGGGGAACCAATGTGAACAAAGTACAGATTTTTGAATTGGAGCAGCAGCCTTGCCTGTTCCTGGTTGGATGCAGCAGAGCTCCTGGAAGGATCAGGAGGGGGCCAGAGAGAGGCCTGAGGAAGGATCCAGTGACATCCTCATGAAAGATAAGCTCAAGTTTTTTACTGACCAGGAGTAAGTAGAACAGGGAATGTTTACTTTGTTTTTGGATTTCTCTATGCTGAGCACATGTACCCCCTCGCAGTGCCCTGTAACTACCTAAGTTAAATCCCAGAGAAGCAGCTCTGTGTTTCTTATCTCTTCTTTTTAATTAAAGATTTTTATCCTTTTAAAGTAAGCTCTGGTTCTGTGTCCTGAAAGGCAAGAGGTTTGTGTGCATGTGCCTCAGACTGCATAGCCAGCTACTAAAGGGGATTCTGTTCCAGTTCTAGCTGACATCCCAGCTGCAGTTTACTCATTCTCCTGAGGGAGGAATAAAAGTGATTGTGGGTACTTCACAGGAAGGAATTCCCAAGTGCACCTTCCTGGGTTTTCAAGAGATTTGTTGCATTTGGGTGGTGGCAGCGATACCACTCCAAGGCCAGGAATTTAGAGGCCTTGGAGAGTTTAAGACCAGGCATTAAGGTCAGTGGCTTTTAAGGCCTGTTGCAGGCCCCCCACCTTCTGCACTCAGAGTGCCAGAGTAAGGAAACAGCCTTGTCAGCTACTCACAAGGATTGAATGGAAACTTGGATTTTCCAGTCCCTCCTTTCTAGGAATCCCCTGGATTAAGGTAAACCCCTTGTTCTCCTCCCCATTCTGCTCACCTCTAAGATGTTCTGGAGATTGTCTGTGCTGGGGGTTGCTGCCACCAGGATCTAGCACATGTCATCTATGTTCTCTGGGTAGGCCTTGTTCATAGCCTGTAAGTGGAGGTAGACCATGTTGTGATGCTGTCTGGGTTTAGGGGATTGTTTATATTTCATATTTACAATAATCCATATGTGATGTGCCATGCTTGGTACCAATAGAAAGGTTGTAATCTGCTAGGAATGATTATATGGTTTTTATGTAGGTGTTATATCTGTATTAGCAGACTGGATGGCTACAAAACCATTGTCTCCTTAATGGCCCATTAAGGCAGTTCCCAGCTACACAGAGCTCAAGGAGAAACTGTTGAGGTACTAGGATTTGCTTATGTGACTCAACTCCATTTTTCAACTACAGAAAAACTCCACACAGCTTGGGGAAGGCCAGAGGTGATAAAAGGCAGTGGCCCCATCTCCATTTTGTCTTTGGTCTTCAATCTACAACCAGCACCCCTCCTCTGGAACTATTCTGCTGCAGCTGAACAAAGGACTGAGACCCACCCAGGTCCTGGGTGTCTACCAGAGGAATTGGACTAACCTGCGAACACCAAGTTCTTCAAGAACTTGCATTCTATGGACTCTAAATCATTTGTATGTATGTATTCACTTTGACCCTTTAACATCTCTCATATTTTGTTTCTTTTCTTTTGATATTAAACCTTTAGTTGTAGTTACTAAAGGATTGGCTGGAAGTGTGGTATTTTGGGTAAGATCCAAGCCTATATTGTTCTGGGTGATTTGGCTGTCCCTTTGGAGTCAAGAGAACCTATTTGTTTAAGAGACCCAGCGTCTAGGTGGGGACCGCAGGAGTTGATGCGCAATAAAGGGTTTTTTTGTATAATGTTCTCTAGGCAAACAATGTTACAGTGGCTGTAGCTGACGCAGGTCAACTTGCCAATATGGAAGCTGTTTCTATTTTGTTATGTTTCATGATGACTGGTGTGGGGAATCAGATGCATGTTTTGTTACTGACTGGGAGATGTTAAAGTACCACCCGTCAGTGGTTTGGGGGGCTGGCTCCTGGTTTTGCAGGTTGCCCTGATTTTTGCACATTCAGGAGTTTATCCTAGGAGGCCCAGGTCACACATGGCACAGGATTATGGACCCTAGGGCTACACCTGCCAAGACAACAGCTGGCTCTTTTATCCTTGCCCAAAGCAGGTCCCTGAAGAGGGCCTGGTACACAGCAGGGCATGGAAGAGCCAAGTGGCTATGGATGACAGCCAGGCTTCTGGGCAGAGTCCGGGAACTAAAACACAGGATGAGGATACAAATGATTCCCCATGGTAGGGTAAACTAATCTCCCATGGAGGGCAGAGGCTCTTCCTGCTACTTCTTAAACGCATGAGCTTTTCCCATGGCTGACTCCACCCCAGCTCAGCAGCTCCTGAGTGATCATGGAACAGAGTCCATGCTGCTTTTGGCACACACGTGGGGGCTGATGATCTTCCTGGACATGGATGGTGCCTTTTCCCCACCTGTGGTGAATAGGCTGTGCAGGGCATCTCTCAGGACATGTGATTCCAGCTCTGGATCTAGAGGTGACTTCAGTTTGCTGCAAGGAGACTGTGTCATACCTTGCAGCTGTGGGGGTTGAGACAGGCACTAACATGGGCGTGAATATGGAAGTTTGAGGAACGGGGCAGGGTTTGGACTTGGGCAAAGAGGGCCAGCACCCGGAGGCAAGAGTTGAGAATCAAATGCTTTCTGAAGGTAGATCAGAATTATCTCCACTTCAGAGGAGGAGAAAGTGAGGCGCCAGGTGGGAGAGAGACCTGGCCAATTTGAAGAGCATACGAATAATTGGTACAGTAACAATATAAAAGTCATTAAGTGCCAGAAAAGCATGCATCAGGGAATTAGAGAGTTCAGGGCTGACCAGAAAATGTGTAGTGTATGGAACAAATCAGTCTGTACTCAGCCACCTCACTGCTCCTGAAGATGGAGTAAGTCCCTTAGATGGGTTAGAGGATTGTTCTCAAAGAAACACAACTGTCAGTGTCTGGGTTTGGGAACACAAATCTCATCTGTAAGTTTGCCCACTGGTCCTGTCACAAACTCCAGCCTCCAACCCTTAAGAAGCGGGCCCAGGGACGCTACTCCCCTGTCATGTCTATGTGTCCCTGCCCACTTGCAGATGCTGTGGCTGGCCTATGCAATGGTAGGTGTGCTGGACCTCCTGCTGACCCATGAATCCAACATTTGCTCCATGAGCCATTTGTCCTTCTCTCTGTTCCTCCTCTCTTCCTCCAGGAATCTTGGGAGCAGTCTCTCTTCCTGGACCTTGTCTCTCTCCGCTTTGGAAAGCAAGATGCTCTTTGCACCTCCTTTCCCCTATCTCCAAAAGCTGTTCGCTGATCTTCCTCTTTCTGGCTACTTATAGCACCTGCCATCCCAGGCAGGAGGCTTGGCTCAGCAGATGTGGAAGTGGCTCCCAATAAAATGAAACAGAAGATATATTCATTGTATGGGCATTGTGGGGATGGAGAAAGAATACCTCACATCACTTTGTATTTGTGCACAAGCCCGTGATCTGTAACATTGTACACTGCTTCTAGATCATTCTTTTGGATAGTTTCATGTACAATCATCCCACTTCAGCCCATGAAAGATTCACACATGGACACCCCAGGCAGGTGTGAGTAACACTGATTTTTTTTTAAATCAATAAAAAAATTAAGAAGGTGGATCTGGCTGATGTTGAAGTCATGTCTTGAGTACATTTACTCATACTGGCTCTGACTTTGTTAGTGGCAGGGAAAGTCCTTTGTATTTTAGAAATATTTAAAAAAAGGAGTAGTTCTCCAGGCTGCGGTGGGATCCCATGAGAGTATGTAGAAAAGCTATTCAGAGAAATGGTGAAGGAACAACATACCAGTGAGTGCAATGATTTAGTAAAGTACTGAGGGCATATAGAGTTTGGTTTACAGTTTTATTCAGGAATCTAAACAACTCATTTAGAAGTCAAGCTCTATAAGAGGCTTTTAAGCATGCTTATCCAGTAGCCAAAGGCTGTCAGGACCAAAATTAAGTAACTTTTAGATTAGAGTGAAGGCAGTAGAGTGGATTCTCCCCTAAATCTCCTTCCAAGCCTGGTAACAGAGAAGCCAAGACGACACAGGGCAAAAGAATGCCTGCTGCATGAAGCATCAGCTAAAATCATCTTCCGAGGAGTTAAGGAGAAGGCGGAATAAAAAAGGATTCAAAATTCACAGCATCACTTGTAGAGGGGATAATAATTCACTACCCAAAATATGCATCTGCAGCTGTAGATGATTGTACCCAATATAATCAAAAACACTACTTGCAAAAATAGGCTGTTAGGCCTGCTGTTCCTATTAACCATTAACAGTATGGAAAGCTGTAACTGCAAGGTTCCCCCGCCCCTCCATTTGGACTTGTGATAATCAATACATGCACCACACTAGGCAACAAGGGGTTAGAGAGATGCTCTAGGTTCAGCCAACCCAGAGATCCATACCTGCAGAGGATGCACAGACTGGAGGAAAGGTTAGAAGAGGGTAGAACAGCTCCTGTGTATGCAGAAAGCTAAAAGATCTGAAGGGAAATTGCCGGTAGAAGGAGCAGGAAAAGCACAGACAGGTTAGCCTCACTTGACCCCAAAGAATGTCCCTTTGCAAGAAGAGGAGATTGCTTGCTGAGCCATTTCCTTGCCAGGGAAGAAAGGGGGCTGAACTTGCTGCAGGAGAGCCCTTCAACTAGTCCTAACGACCAAGAGTCAGTTGGAGGGAAGACAAGGTTTTCAAGCAGCGGAGATCAGAGGGCTGTTCCCTCCTGGTCTGAAGAGACTAAAGGGTGAATTATCCTTGCTATAACAAGCCCATAGTGTAAAATGACATCAGAGCCGTAACACAGTGTTTTGCCACCCAGGGCGTCTTCCGATCAGCATGCACCCCTTGCCATTAGCAGAGCTTAGAGCCGGTGCCGTAAAAGCCACCCCTTAATAGAGCAGCTCTGCCACAGTTACGGCTCTGAATGACATCAACAGCTCTTGTTTTGTTGTTTTTAACTCTAATCCCTCCCCATATTAAAAAGGAAAATAGTCTATCCTTTTCCCTTAGCAAATATCCATTGCTACCTTTCCACGACTGCCTTTTTCAGGCAGTAGGTGAAGGAGACTGCTGGAATGAATTTTACAGGCATTTTTGTACAGTACTTGCCAGCTCTCCTTGGAGGCATGTTGTGATTCCAGGAGGAGTGGTGGTTTATTTCCTATTCCCCAGAGTCCCTATAGGGAGATGGTTATTTGCTTTGTTTGTTGTTGGATTTATTTCTCTGGTACTGGATCTGCTGATCTTGGTGTCTTTTGTCCAGTTTATACAGGGGTTCAACTTGTCCTGAACTCTTGTCTTTGAAAAACCCTGAGCATTTCTCAGTCTGAAAGAAATGGCCTCTGGTATTCTGGGAAGCTAGGTAAACTTTGTGAGTGTTTTAAAAGAAACCTTTAAAAAATTCTGCAAGCTACTCAGGTCTTGAAGTCCTAGGCATTGTCTTCATTAGTCTTTAAAAGTGAGTTGCTGTTACAGTCTGACCTGAAGCTATGACTTCCACTTCCCTGCATTTATTTTGCTCGCGTTCTGTAATTTCCCTATCCTCAAGCATCTGACAAAGTGGGATTTTCTCCCACAAAAGGCCATGCGATAAATAAGTTTGTTCATCTTTAAAAGTGCCACCAGATTCTTCTCTGTTTTGCTGGACTGGCCCGAGGGTCAGCAACCCAAAGCTTCTGAGCCGCATGTGACTCTTTAATAGCTGCCTTGTGGGTCTGGGGACACCAGGCTGCAGGCCCAGCACCGGGGCTGATTTAGAGAGGTCCTGGGCTGGCATAGGCTTCCCAGTTTTGAGGCACTGGCGCTGTCCCTGCCCTCCTACTGAATGGGCCAGAGGCTGCCATGCCACAGCACCTGGCACTGTGGGGGGAGGCGGCTGGGGCCAGAGGCAATGCCACCCTCCCTACACCCCACTGGCCGTACCCCCAGTGCCAGGGGCTGTGGCGTGGCTGACTGGCCACCTCTGGTCTGTGCAGTGGGAGGCCGGGTGCAGCACTGGCACCCTGAAACTGGGCCGCCTGGGCTGGCCTGGGACCCCCTAATCCAGCCCCAGTGCTAGGGCCGGCCAGGTGCTCCCCTCGTGCCTGGCAGAGACTATCTGGCACCCTGGGGGCTGTTGTATTTGTTTCCTCCCCCTTGCCTCATGCCCCCCAACCCTCTGCATCCCCCATCTGCACAGAGCAGAAGGGTTTCCAGCCACTGGGACCCCTTCTGCCCTGTGCGGGGAGGGTCTGCACATGGTGGGAGGGAGGCAAATGTGTCTTGGTCCCCAGGTCCAGATAGCCTGTGTCCTCTACATCCTGGGGCTGTGTGGGTGTCTTTGGGAGGGCCAGATGTGTGTGGGGGGGAGTGCTGGGAGCCAGACGGGCCACCCAGGCTTGGGGGGGTGGAGGAAGCCAGGAGGGCTAGCCATGTGGGACTGAGTGGGGACCAGGGGCAACTGCAGGGGTGGGAGTCTGCTGCTAGGCCAGCTGCACGGGGGGACTGTCCCAGGGCTGGGTGGGAGCACAGTGGGGGGGACTGCTGGGAGACGGGAGGGCCAGCTGGGTATGGGGGGGTGCCTGGAGCCAGGACGGCTAGCCCCATGGAGCTGGGCAGGCCTGGAAAGGGGTCAAGGCTGCTTCTAGACCAGGTGATTGGGGGTGTAGGCAGGGGCATTGCTGGTGCTGGGCTTATGGGGCTTGAGCCCTGAGTCCCAGTGCCTGAGCCCCGGGTCCGCTACTGGGCTGCCTGCAGTGCTGTGCAAGCCCTGAGTCCCAGCTGGCTGAGCCTCGGGTCTTTTATGGTACCAGCAGTGCTCCTGGGTGGGGAAATGAAGGGCTGCAGCTGGGCAGAGGATATGGGGAGTTCAGCCATGCTTCATGCAAGTGGGGGGGGGAACCAGCCAGGCTGGCTGGGGGCAAAGGGCTGCAGCCAGGCTGGGGGAGCTGCAGAGGGACACAGCTGTTCTGGGTGAAACTGGACCTGTTGCGGCTCTCAAAATGATTGTTTATTGAAGAAAAAGAAAGCTCTTCTTATTTTTTGGATTGCCGACTGGCAGAGCCATATCTATGGTGAGGCGAGCAGGGCTTTGCTCCAGGCAGGGCTGTCCCTAGGGGGTGGTGAGAGGAGCGATCAGCCTGGGCTCCGTGGTTCTGTCTGCCCCGCACTTTTCTGCCATGAACAGGGCAGCGCGGGGCCTGAACTGCTGACCCCCATGGCTGGCTGTTCCCCATCTGAGAGACAGGGCGAGCAGCCAGAAGCAGCGTCTGTATTCAGCACTCCCAGCCCCCTGGCCACGCATTGCCTTCGGCTCTATGCCAGAGACAGCGGGGAGGGGGCGGGAGGCAGCCAAGGGCCCATACCGCTGCCCCCCCCAGCCATGCTGCCTCCTGCCCCCCTCTGGTGTCTCTGGCACAGAGCCAAAGGCAGCGCGCTTGGCTGGAGGGTGGGGGAAAATGGGAGCGTTGAACCCGGCTGCCACTTTTGGCTGGCTCGCCCCGTCCCATGGATGGGGAATGGCTGGTGCAGGGGCAAAGCAGGTCTGCCCCTCCCCGCTGGGCTGGCCGCCCACGCCCCCAGTGCTAGGGGGGACTAAGTGGGGGCCCCACAGATGGTGATTAGCCCTGGGCCCTGCACCCCCTGAGGGATGGCCCTGACTCCAGGTGTGTCAGAGTGGCTCCATTGAGCTGCTCCATTAAAAAGCGCATTCCCGTTCAATCATTCCCAGCACCAGCTATTGGAAGGGGCGCGTTCCAAATGCAAAGTGCCCTGGGCGCTGGATTTTTTAGTTACAGCTCTGCTGATTGGACTAGACTAACACTGCTACGCCTTTGGAACAAGACTCCTTGTTTGTTTCCCTCACCTTTGTCTCTGCAGCATAAAGTGGCTTCGCCTCTCCTCATATGGCTGTTTTGGAGAGTTGCAAGCAGTTTATTTGTTAGACATCACAATTATTGCTTCTGGTAAAATAAGAGGATTTATATAAGGAAATGGGGAAAGAGGACCAATGTGTAACAACACCGAATTACTTACCACTGATAGTTTGCACTAGTCATTTCTTCCTCACCAAATGTTTTTTTCCTCTTAATACAAGTTTTGTTTCCATCATTACTGACTTTTTGCAGAGTGGTTCGGGAAGTCACTGACGAGAGAGGTAGTCCTCTGACTTTACTTAGATAGGGTTATTTCTATAGCACTCTGAGCGGCAAAAGTCTTTATATATGGGCCTTGATCCCACAAATACTTTTAGATACATGATTTAATTTTACACAGCTGAATAATACCATGCAAAATTTAGCATGTGCCGAAGTGTTCACAGGATCACAGCATTAATAATCCCATCTTCAAATGTGATTTTTTGGCCCATGGTTAAAGTTCCTGTCTCTTACCAAAATGCACTAATCTCCATATTTTCTGTGGTGAACTAGCAGTTGCTGCTTGTCCATGAAGCTGATTTGTCATAACGACTGTCTCAAGATTGCAAAAATGTAAGAAATCATTAACTTTCCCACTGGTATAGCAAAAATACAAAAGTGGTACTAGGAGAACTCCCAAAATTTGGAGTTTGGATGAATACCCTCAAGCTTTGACGCATCTCAGAACCTAACAGGCCACCTCCAACACTTGTCATCTTGGTGGGAAGAAAGTTTAGTGACCTTCTGCAGCAGTGGTTACCAACCAAGGACCATTGGGTCTTTGAAAATGGCCTTCTGCTCCCCTCCCGATGACTGCTGAAGGGAGCTGCTGTCCAAGGACACAGATGAAGCATGTTGCCACAGGGTTACAAGACTGGTGCAGGCTCCTTGCTACAGGCAAGATGAGGAGAGATCAGTGCTCCCTGTCCCCTGGCTGTAGGAGGGTGCATGACGAAAGGCTCCTCCTGGGTCGATGGGTGCTGGGGTCCTTGCTGGAGCCAGCAGGAGTGGAGCATTGATCTCCTGTCCTCCTAGCTGCAGAAGGGAGCCAGTGCCTAGAAACCTAGGTGAGGTACATGGGGCTACAAGATATGTATGACAAGTTCCAAAGGGGTAACTGTGTTAGTCTAGTTGAGCAAGATGAACAAGGAATCCTGTGGCACTTTCAAAGACTAACACATTTATTTATTGCATGAGCTGTTATGGAAGAAATTCCGCTTTGTCAGAGACTTGAAAAATAGAAAATTTATAGTCTAGAGAGGAAAAATAAATGCAGTGAAATATAATTCACAGGATCAGGTCAAAGTATTTCAGCAAATCAAACAAATTGTTTTGATTCAAACAGTGTGAAACAACATGTAAGAAGATGGGGAAATTGAGAGAGATGAAAATCCCCGTTTATAATGAGTAAACCAGCCCATATCTCTCGTCAAACTCAAGTTAATTAATGATGTCAAATTTGTATTTGCATATGAATTTTAATGCTGTAGTTTCTCTTTGAAGCTTTGATTTGAAATTGACCTGTATAAGACTGTATCAGACTTGTCCTTCACGGGGTAACTGGGGGCATTGAAGCATTTCCCTATTGGTTTTTGAATGTTGCCATTTCTGATACCATATATGAATTTTTTGTTCATTTATTCTTTTGCACAGAGACTGCCCCATTTGGCTAACGTATAAGGTGCAGGGGCATTGCTGGCACATGATGGCATACATCACGTTGATGGATGAGCACTGTGTGCGGTTTCCTTGCTGCAGCCAGCTAGATGGGTGATTGGTGAAGAGGCAACTTCCTTGCTGAACTCTTCCTATCTGACTACAGTGTTGGATTAAGGGAACTGGTGGCCCTTCAAGGTAACGAAAATGATATATCTGTGGCCCTCCAGTCTAGCAGGTTGGGAACCACTGTTCGAGCAGCCAGGAAGCCGTCTCCTCCCTTTTGGTGTTTGTGTGGGAGCAGTCTTTCTGTTTCTTTCCCATTTCACCCCACCTTGGGGTGGTACCAAATGTACAGTCAAAGCCAGGAACAGACCTGTTTTAGGATATCACAGGCTCAGAACAGCAGCAGCCCCCGCCTCCCTACCCCCGTAAAGTCCAGAGCATTGAATAGTCTCTGATAGACACCGAGATGCAGCTGTGCACACGAAAGCCAACAACTAATTGAGCCATATACCCCATAAGACAAATTTTGCTTTTGTTTTCCCTAACTTTAAATAACTGTGGGGTGCTTGATACTACACTGCTGTGGTCTAAGGGAGTCCAGGGCAATTCTAAGCTAATGTAACCCACTCCGGGAAACGCATGGAAATCACCATTCTTCTCATTGATCCTCTCCCTTAGCCCCTCTTGAAGTTCTTTTCTCTGGGTCTTTCTTCTTTAATTTCTATTTCTCCCCCCTAAGGCTAGCTCAGCCCATTGTTGCTACTCTGGTATTTGGACTGTTGTGAGTCAGAGCCATCACAAAGAGCAGAGGGATTTTTGTTTTGTTTTTGCTCGAAAGAATTGAAGTTCCAGGAAAACATCACTTTCATAGGCTGTATGAGGCAGTGTTTCCAGCTCTCTCAAACGTATTGCAAGACTGTTGCAATAGTTGATGCTTTTCCCAAAGCCCCACTTCCTGGAATCATGTAATTACATGAGAGTCTCAATTTTACTTTTTAAAAACAAGTTTCTTGCTCACTCATGGCAGAGAAAAGGTTGACAATGCCCCCATAACAGTTCAAATGCAGAAGACAAATGAAAAGAATCTCCCTTGTTTAAAAAAGTCTTTGGGGTTGAAGGGGGACTGACTCATTGTTTGTTCTGGCAATCCCAGTGAATAAACACCAAAAGGCATTTTAGATGAAGTCAAGTGATGTTTCTACAGTAGATGGCAGTATTGCTCTTCTCATTTGATCTACTTCAACGTACTATACAGTTATTATCTAACAGACTATTCTGTTGGCTTCTTAAAAATTTGGCTACAACTGAACTTCATAGACTAGTTATCTAGCATAATGTGATTTCAGCAAAATTAGAACATTTTAAATAATGTATCATTTTAATATTCTTAATCCATAACAGCATTAATGAGCATGAGTGTGTAATATAAAAATCAATTACAACCTCAGAGGACACAAGGGAAGAGGTTATATTCAAAGTTGCATGGCTTTAACTCAAGATGTGGGGATTTTTTAATATTTTTTTAAACTGATTTAATTAAACCAGTGCAACTTTGATTCTACAGAAGACTAAAGCGTTTAGAACATTACAAAGGTTTATATTTTGTAGCCTTCTCTTTTAAAGAACATTTCTGTGTCTGTATAGTCAGAATGTTTGGTCTAGGAGTTATGGCTTCATTTGCATATGCTGAAGTATGTTACCATTAGTATTTTTAAACAGCAGCACAGGTAAAGAAAGTCATAACATAGAAGTTTATATTGTGAAATGTTTGTCTTGATAAATCCTTTATTATAACATTTTAGGGTTTTTTTCTCACTTTTTTAGTAACAGTGACTCTGTATCGGGCTTACAGTTCGTGTGGGAAGGTGTCTGCCTTTGCTAACTCACTGAAATAGGGTGCTGTGGCTATAGCTTCTTGGAGAATGTTTGACTGACTGTGATACAGGCTCCTAAAGATGCACCTGCTGGACTCAGGGCTATCCTTGGGGTGGAGAGAGGCCCAGAGCTAAGCAGCCTGTCAGATCCCACCCTCCGTTGCTTGGGGGGCAGCTTGGTGCCTCTGCCCTGCCCCTGCACCTTGCCTTTGGCTTGTTGTCCAAGGCTGGTGGCAGAGCAGCATGGGGCCTATGGCACGGTGGGCCCCAGGACGATTGCCCCGCTCACTTCCCCAACCCCCAGAGACATCCCTGGCTGGACCGGTGGCTCCATCACCTTGTAGAAGAAGGTGCAGAGTACTCTCTGTTCTTGTCTGGCTATTGGTTAGCTGGATAGCTTCGTTGCCCCCTTCCCCCAGCTCCTGTGTATTTTGCTACATTTTCTATGTGGGGAAAGGAAACTGTTACGCTCAGAGAACCTGGAATGTCCATCATTATCAATGACATGCTTCATCCTATGCTCTTCAAAGAAGAGTTTGCGGGCTCTGGAGCACGATTGTGGCAAACATCTCGCCTGAGCTTCTCCTAGCTGGGCTATGACTAAGGCAAATTTCTTACAATATCTTGTCTGCTATTTCTTTTGCCTAGTCTTTTTGCTTAGGCCATGTCTATAGTGTTGCCAACACAACTGAGTAAGAGTTTGGCTATACTGAAAATGCAGCGTCCATCCCCATGGATCAAAGCTGTAGGATTGACTAAGCAGCCAGTGTAGACTTGCTCAATCAATCTCAGAAGTGTTCTCCAGTTAAATCAGTAACTCCACCCCTCCAAGAAGACAAACCCTGCATCGACGGGAGAGCTTTGCCAGTCAATACAGTCGAGTGAAGATAGCTCAGTAAGTCAAAGTAACTAAGTTGATGGGCGATATGCATTCTGCAGCATGCAGATTATCTCCTGTTGACTTAGTCCCACAGAGTGGACCAGACCTAAGTATGCATGTACCAGCTGTGCCAGCAAAAGCCCTAGGATAGACTAGACCAGGGGTCTCAAACTCAAATCACCACAAGGGCCACATGAGGACAAGTACAGTACCCCTAGGGCTGCACCACTGAAACCTTTTCATACAATGGTGTTGCAAATATTAATGGTGATAGTGTTGTTGTGGGCTGCAAGAAATAACTTTGGAGGATGTGAGTCTGAGGCCCGTGGACTAGACACAGTTATACTGGGGAAAAAAGCTTTTGTTTGTTGAGCTCCTTTTGCTCAGGGGACTGGAATAAGCTGTATTAGTAAATATACTTTCACCAGAGTAATTCATCTACATTGGTGGATGGGGTGGAGGGGCAGTGAGGGTTTATTGTTCTAGCTATACCGGCAAGCTCTTAAATGTAGACAAAGCCCTAGTCAGAGGTGTTTCTCCAACAGCAAGACCTGCACACCCTATAGCCGATCATTACTATTGTCTCATGCCCATTAGGCTGCTTGCCCACTGTCAGAGACAAGTGTCTAGCTTGTGTATTGTGCTCAGTGAATCTTGATCCACCGTGTTTCAGATTGTCCTCTGTTTCCCAATCTTGGCTAGGAAATGTCAGCGAACAAAGTGCCTGCCGGCAGCAATTTCCTGTTCCATACTTTCTGTCACCTTGTAAGGAATTGTTCATGATGAGCTTCCCAGCCGCTGGTGCAATTCAACTTGTCTCATTAACAGCCAGATGAGCCCTTCAGCTTCTTGTCAAGTTTCTCTGTTGGTATCTGAATGTTAATAGAGGTGATCGAGTCCATGGATGTATGTGGCACAAACGCTTCAGTGCTGGCACAGCGGAGGGAGAGGCAGAGAGATGTTATTTGGAGTGTGGCTTTCCTCACTTCAGACATGAATTAAAAGTGAAGGTCCTTAGTTTAGGTAAAATAGCATCACACATCTCACTTACCTAATAGCAATAAAACATGACTCACACAGATAAATTGATCCAGACAATGATGAAATTCTATCTTAGTTTAAGAGGTTACAAAATCTGTTCAATGGGTATTTCATCTCTTTGTGCCCAGCTGATATTTTTTTATAACAAGATTCAAAGGGGTAACTGTGTTAGTCTAGTTCAGCAAAACAAAAGTGAAGTCTTGTGGCACATTAAAGACTAATAAATGTATTTTTTACATGAACTTTGTGGTCAAAGTCCCACTTTGCCCGATGCCAGAGTGCATGCACAAAATAAATTTGTTAGTCTGTAAAGCGCCACAAGACTCCTGTTTATTTTTTATTTTATTTTATTTTTTTTAAATAAGAGTATTCCAAGTCAATGGAGGTTGCCATGTTTTGGTACCTTCCTTGAGAATAACAGCCTTGAAATAAAGATGTGCTTACCGATATCAGGTACACATCGTAAGTCAGCAAAAATGGGGGAGTTTTTATTTTCTCCCACTCCTTCTATTCCAGAAAGAAAATTCTAGTATCCTACCTACTCTAAACTAACACCTTTTTGTTAGGGGAAGGACTTCTTCAATCTTGTTTCAGTCTTGTGAAGAGCCTGCCAAGTAGCAGTCTTATCTGGTGGAAACGGAAGAGATGTAGACTAGTTCTGAGTGAATTTTGAAAAGATCATGGATTCAGTTCAAATAAACAGTAAAAATTTTGCATGCTAAGTAGAATTTTTGTGAATTTCTTGGGTCTACACAGTTGGGCAAAAGTGTCCTGAGAACAGGCTTGCTTGTGAGATAGCAGATACTTTCTGCTTCAACTCAGGCATAGAAAAATCTTTCTTTCATTATTTCTCCACTTTTGTTTTTAGTTGAAACTCAGAGTAGAGATGCTACGAAGTTGGAGAGAATGTCGGTTGAGCTTTGGTGTCTAACGAGGTGCAGATCATGTTTTGGGTGCAAGTTCAGACAGGTTTCTATTATATCTGAAGCAGCTCAACAATGATCAGTTCCTACACATTACATAATTATGAAAGGCGAGATTTTTCAGATGTGCTCAGTGTTGGCTTAACGTGATTCCCACTGAAGTCAAGGTACTGAAATCCATAGTCAGGCATCTAAATGAGTTGCCTGATCTTTAAAGATGCTGGCCATGCAGAAATTTTAATAAGAACTGCAGCTGGTCAGGTAGCTCTGAAAGTCAGGTCACTTTAAGTGCATAACTTTTGACAGCCACATTTAAATATTTCAGCTTTCCTAGAGTTTTCTGAGTTCACTGTGAAAGTGTGCGATCTGCTCACTGGAAGCGTCTAAGGGATGCTCCTCCCAGCACCGTTAGCTCAAGCTGTAACTCAGGTTTTGCTCCTAACCTGACTGCCATCCACACACACAAAGACCTCCCGCTGGAGTGAGGCGGTACGTTAAACCTGAGGTAGCTGACCTATTGAAGGAGGAACTGGGATGCTGCTGCGGCTGCAATTACACAAGAGCTCTGTTGAGGACGCTGTCTGAGGACCCTTTGCGAGCTGGAGTGTGCTGGGAGTTCGAGAGCTTTGTCAGGAAGGGTCTGGAGATTCCAGGCAGCAATATGGCCCACAGGGTGGCAGACTCCGCCTTTCTAAATTATACCAGAGTCCTATCCAGTCCCAGAACAGTCAAAAACTGGGAGAGCACAATGGTGGTTTTAAGCCTCCTCGGCCCCCATCCCTCTGGGCTATGAGTTCTGTGCTATGACTCTTACAGGCGCAGTGTAAGGAATCCCACCTAACTTTGTCAAAGAAAAACTAAGCCTTTTTTCAGCCGAGAAGCACTCTTTCCTACGTTTTCTCTGTCTCGCCCTTCTTTTAAATAACAGGACTAATGAACAAAATTGGCTTTCTGTACTTACCTATAAAATCTTTCATGCCTGACATGTGCCCAAAACCTTGTCCAAACAATTTCACTTCTGACCCTTCTCTTGTCAAAATCTATACATTTCAGCTCACCAAAACACTGATTACATCAACCTACGCATGGCTTATCCTTGTAGCTCCATATGCGAAGTAGTTGCCATGAAATGCATTAGGACTCTTGCTAACTGTTTTCCTATGCCCATCACAATGACCGTAGAGTGAAAACTGCTAATGATCTTTCCGACAGCCCTAGTGATTTTTTTTAACTGTTCAGCTAGGCCATTAATCAACATAACCAAGACTGCGTGAGCAACATTTACTAGCAATTAACCTACTGCTACGGGGACTATCTTTTATTTTTCCTCCTGAATACACTGTCCTAATCTGCTTACCCAATTATTCCAAATAAAAGTTATAAGGAAACAAAACGTCTGTTAATTGGAAAGGTTATAAAATGAAAGTCCATGTGGGGCTGAGAACTAAATACCTAAAAGCTCATCAATTAAGATGAATAGGTTTCTATTAAATCCTCCCAAAGAGAGTGCAATATTAACTGAGCTCTTAGCATTAAGCCCTGATTTTAGGACCCACTGCCATCCACAGAACTCCTGCTTGGATGCTGCTGAACCCTGTCGTTTTCTCAACTCACCTGGCACCTCAGCCTCTGAACACGTGCTCTGCTGTCTCAGTTTACGCATCTGGGCACTTGTCTTCCACCCGAGCCTCAGAGAGACTCAGATGGGGGAAAGCAGGCATTTGGCTGCCTAAACTGTATATGGGTCCCATCTACTACAAATGTTTAGAGGTTGCCTACCGGATAAGGCCCTTCAGGCACAAGTCTCACAAAACTACTGGGAGTGGGGTGGGGAGGTCCTCCCTTATTTTATAGTTTTTATGAGCCTGGTAGCTGAGCGCTCACCTGGGAGATAGGAGACCCCAGGTTCGCATTTCCTCTTCCTCTTGAAAAGGAGAAGAGATTTGAAGAGGAACGTGGCCCGCGGCCTCTCAGAAGAGTGCCCGAAGCACTATGCAGTGGGATATTCTGGGGATGGGCTTCTTTAATCTCCCCTACTGAAATTGTTCCAGTTCTGTTATGTATTTGAATAATTAAATATTAATTGGGACTGTGGGATTAAAATGATTCTATAGCCCAGTGGTTAGCATTGGTTCTCAACCACTGTTGTCAGGACACATTACTGTGTTGCCACACAGCAGTCAGTGTGTCATGGCGAGCCAGGGAAAGAGTTGGATTTGGCTTGAGAGGTGGGTGGGCTGGTGTGTCCTGTAGGGTCATGCGTTCCACCAAGTGTATTGTGACCTGCAAAATTGAGAACTACAAGGTCGAGGTGCTTCCTGAGAGGTGGCAAATCCCTGTTCTCCTCCATCCTAGATGAGTATCATACCCACTAGGCTAGAGATAAAAGAGATCCCCCTTTTCCCTCAGCAGTCTTCTGGAGTTGAGTGACTTCTGAGCATAGTTGCCATTACCAGATGGGGCCCCACATACAGTTTAGCATCTATCATCCCCTGCATCTTGGGCATAGGTGCTTATCGCTGTGCTCTGAGACGGGGAGGGTTTAGCATACACTTCTGTGCTGGATGTCTCCCATTCACTAGCTTGGGTGGAGAGCCGCAAAATATGCTGGCTTGGTGTACCATAGACCTGAGGCACTCTTCAGTCCCTGCTCATTGTAGAGGCAAGGTGCCTAGCTCAGGCTTTATGGATCACAGTGAAGTTTCTTGGTTTTGTACTCGTTTTTCCATAGAGCCGGGAGTCTCAACCCCTTTAGTGTTGCAACACGATTGGGAGCTCTCCCAACCACGTGTGACACAGGGATGCCTCCCTCCTTTACAACCTGCTGCTACCAAGGCTCCCCCCACCACAAGGTTCTCCCCGGAGCTGACACTTTCAGTGGTGGCTCAAATTAAAGTAGCCCCTGGTGCCAAAACACCCTGCCTCCCCAGACAATTTTGGTGGTGGGAGGTTTGAAGAACAGCTTCCACTGCTGTAAAAAAACAGCCACCCTGGACAATTTTGGTGGTGACTTTTCAAGGGGAGCTGCCACCGTTGCAGAAAGCTGCCACGGCTCAGAATTTTGGTGGCAGCTCTTAAAGGGGTAGCAGTCTGCTCCTGCAGCTCTCCTCATCATGAAAGGCCCCACAAAGGTTTCTTTCAGCAGAGGGCTGGGCGAGAAGGGGGCCTTTGGCAACAGGCTGATTTGTGGCAACCCACTCGGCTGCTTTGCCATGATACACTTTTGTGTCATGACATAACAGTTGAAACCACTGCCCTAGATGCTCAGTGTCACAGTGACCAAGTTCCTTGCTGAATCTAGGCCTTACTTTCTATTGGCTCCTTTTAAAGCCATAAACGCTGCAGAAAACTCATCTGAATGAGTTTTGCACTTATATTTTTATGACTCATTCAAAATCTTTATGGTGGAATAAAGGAAATGTACAAATCGGGGAAGGCCATATACAGCAACCAGTTTTTTTTATGTGATTTTCTAGGGCACACAGTGGTTAGATTAAATTGGTTCTCACTGATAAACAAGCTGCACCAGATTCATCCCAAACGTAACTCCATTGATGTCAAAGGAGATGCAACATGAGTAAATTTGGCCTGCTGTGTTTCTGTGGTTAGTGTTCAGTGCGTAACTGCAGTTCATGAGAACTCCTGTATGCAACATCTCAAGAACAAAAGTGAAAAAAAGAATAATCTAGTTGGTAGGCCTTTAAAATACTGCACTGGCTTTTTCTAAGTTAAGGACTTTGTAGCAGGGCTAGATGCAATGAAAGGGGAAATGCCTGAGCTCACCCTAAAGCACACTAGAGCAGACACCACTGGTGGCACTAATGAAGGTCCCAGAGCTGGGTCTGCAGCTTGTCAGGATGTCAGCACCACAGTTAAACAGCCCCATAGCCTGAGCTTCAGAAGCCCAGGTCAGATGGCATGGGCCAAATGTGTGTGTCTAATTGCAGTGTAGACAGGTCCTACCATACCCTATAACCCTGATCGCAGGGCCTAAACAAAATGAGCACCACTGGTTGGCTGACACTGGTGTTCCCACCATTGCTAGCTTTCATAGCACTATATGGTTGCTGGAAGCCATGCTGGAAGATATTCCTAATGCATTAGCAAAGATCGTAGTGTGCACATTTTGACTCACTGCAGCTCATCCTGGTTGAACCCCACCTGTGCAAGAAGAAACGATACACTTCTTTAGTGCATATTCAACCAGAGGGTATCTTAGAAGCAAAGGAGTTCATGCGTCTGTCTTGCTTTGGGGCCTGTTTGTGTCGGGACTGTCAGATGCTGTCTAAGGTAAGTGGCAGAGGATGTTCATGAATCTGTTACTAAAATATCACAACATAGCTGGCATTAAACAGTTTCCATGGGCTCCGAAGGTGCAATTCCATATGTCTGTTTTCTCTTGAACCAAGCTCCAAAGTAAGTATGCCAGTACTTGTTCGCCCATCAGGCTGGATTGACATCCAAGGTTTCTAGTTCTTGGGATTTTTATCATCGATCTCACAATAGCTGGTATTTTCTTAAAGGCTGTTGGAATCCTGTGATTATGAAAAAAAATTTAGCTTTCTCTATAAATAAACGGACTCTATTCCACACCACTTTGGAGAAAACAGGTCATGTTTTCCAGCTTATCTAAAGATACCAAAAGTTGGACAATAAGAATCTGGGCAGGTCTACACTGCAGCTAGATTTCGATGGCAGTCAAAGAGGGATGCGCAAATTACTTAAAATAACTTGCACAGTTCCCTGGGATTGCCTACCACCTGCTTACTGCACTGTCTTTAGTGCTCTGAGTCAACAGAAAATGCCCTCCCTTCAACTCAGCCCTTCTCTTGTTGCCGTGGTGGTCTTCAGCGCTTGTCTTCCTGATTAACTGAGTGGGCCTTCACAGACCTGATAGTTGATTGGAAAGATTGATCGGACAGTGGTGAATTTGCTGCTGTCAGTGGACACTAGTCCTCTGAAACTTATTTTTAAATCTCATGATTTTTGGAACCTGACTCCTGATTTTTGAACACTTGGGTTTCACCACAGTGCTCAGACAGATGACTACCAGATCAAGGCTTCAAAGAGAAGCTGCTGAGATCGAATTTACTTCCAAATTTGATTGCATTGCTTCAGGACAGAATAGGGACTTTGGATTTTTCTCTCATGACAACAGGTGATTTGACCTCATCTTCCTCTGTATGATTTTCTGCAGTGATTGAATCTCTACAACCGTTTTGATTTGCTGTTACAGTGTGACCCGAGCCCATTACACTTCCCTGCATTTATTTCCTCCCATTCTGTAAGTTACCCCATCATTTTTAAACTGATACACTAGACCTTTTTGATATAACAGTACAAGTTAAGCTGCAGAAATAGATGTCGACACAGGTTTTGAGCTTCATTCCACATAATTAACATTACCAATTGTTTAAAATGTGCCTGGATATGTTCTGCAGGCAACAAAAGGCCATTTACAGAAAAATGTTATCTTGGTGATTTACCCATTTATATTGTTGTCTTTTCATTTATTAGTTGCCTAAACCTTCTAAAGCTGCACTTTCTCCAGTCCTCGTGTGGCAGGTATGTGTACAAATGACAGGTACTGATGAAATGTTTACTGAAAAGATTAGCTTGTCAATGAGGCAAAGGATGGCTATTGATCCCTCTTCTGTGTTTGTCAACCTGTGTAACCTGTTTAAGAAATGGCCTACAGCAATGAAATCCAATCAACCATTCTCTTGCAGCTCCACTTTTCCAGGAATACAGGGATGGGATTCAATCATAATAAAGGAAATGAACCACTTATCATATAAATGAGGATAAGGCAATTAACAGGTTACAGAGTCTAACTGGTGAGGATTTTTATTAAAATACATGATTTAAAGAGGATATTCTTCACATGTCAACCTGCCCATTGTTTTTCTGCTGAGCAGTTGCTATGTGACAAAACATTGCCCATTGACTTAGGCAAGTTAATGTTACTGAGTCCAATGCTCATCTTCACATATACAGACCATTGATGATACCTTTATAAAAGGAGCTGGTGTTTGGAGAGATTGTAGCATGAGTTCTCCAAGTAATTCTTAATGCTCATCTGTCACATACCATCCCGAGAATTCTGCAAATTAGTCTTTTTCTGTACATTACCGAGACTAACTTTGTAGTTTACACTGGAGTTCATTTTTCTTGCTGAAACTCCATGTTCTGTGACAGAAGGCACGACAGTTTAAAATGTAGTTCGTCAAAAGAGAACACATTAGATGAGTGGCCTTCTGATGCAGCAAGATTTTGTATAACTGTAATTAAGAGGGAAGAATTTGGTGAACTGATTGACTCAGTGGGTTTAATGAGATACAAAGCCTTTTATCCTGCCTTCATATCTAGTCCAGAACAGTAGTGAGAGCGGCGGTTATTACCACTTGACAGTTGTCTGACTAACATTAAATGATTTGATGGTTACAATCCAGTGTTTAGCTGACATGTATTCTTGTAACCCATGCTCCACAGTTAGCGCTCTCATTAGTGTGCTGATAGGAGCACCCACAATTTGAGTTTGCACGGAGGTTTGAGCACTCTCTCACATGTGAAAGTAATCCATGTAGGCCAGGGCTGATTCAAGTTAATAGTGAAGGAGCTTGTTCTGCAACTGTCTCTTCTGTATCTGTTTGGTGGATGGAAACATTCAATTCTTGTGCTGGATATTGTTGTTTTACATGCTATGTAGCATCAAAGCTAGAAGACTGGAAGTAAAAATAAATTAAATAATAATAATAATAAAACTAAATTAACAAGCAAAGAAGTACACAGCATTTCTCAGCACTAGCTGCTGTTAGATTCACAAAATATGGCAGCCCATTGGAAAACCCAGCTTCTGATGCCAGTTGTCAAATGATGTTTCATGGAGTTATCCAGCTAAAATGTCTTCCACAGGTTGAACTCATTCACTCTTTAAACAAAAGAAAAGGCAAAATAATTTCCCATGATGTATAATATCAGTAAACTTAGCTATATTTTAAGTTCATTAGTAATAGCTTTCTGTTTTAGACTTCATGGTTTAAGTAATTTTTTTGCCATTGTAGATTAGAAGTAATAGTGTGAACATCTGATGATACAGTCCAATCATACTCTTTAGCTGAAGTGCAACAGGTCAATAACCTAACTATCTCCAGACTCCTGAGTCACAGGTGCTGCAAAAATTCTGGAGTTGAGGGGAGCAGTGAGAGTGTATTTCATGCGAACAGGGGACAGCAAACAGGGGAGTTTGAGAGGGA